>JAYESA010000006.1:106553729-106718498 GCA_036927795.1 Iris macrosiphon | reverse complement strand
TCATTTTGTGTCCGAGTTGTAAGCCCGTGCGGCATCGTTACTACTTTTAGGTCAAGAGTCTGTAAACAGATGTTCATTATCAATAAAGAGAATTTTTCCTCATCTCAAAGTGTGATATCTTATTTGCATACTCTGTTGCATTTGTTCTAAAGTATATCATTATGCCTAGGCCTTGTGCACGCGCGCCTTACGCGTGCACGACATCACGTCCGGGAGACGGTTATCGATTTAGCGAAATCGAAGCGTGACATATTGGTATCAGAACATGGCTTCAAATCCTTTGACCTTCGTGTCAGAAAAGTTTCTTGAAATGACCATGTCCCTCCCAGTTGAACCCTTGAATTCTCTTGGCCAAAATGAGATGCGTTCAATACAGTGAGTCCATAATATATTTTGAGACTGATACAAGTTTCTTTTCTTTGAAGGAACGGCCTCAGAGCCTGGTGCATAGGCGCAGATGGTGGCGAAAGTGCAAGGGAGCAGTTCCGGCACGTCAGGCAGCTCAGGAAGTCCAGTTGCCGCACCCTCTGTTGATCCGTTCGAACGGATGATGCGTTTGATGGAAAAGCAGCAGAGACAAGCCGAACTACGACAGAATCAATTTGAATCCCGGATTAAGGCTCAATTTCTGGTACAGCGGACTCAGGCCGAAGCACAGTAGAAGCAAATGGATACCTTGCAAACGATTGTGACGACGCTCGTCGCCAGCAACCATTCTGCATCAGCGGCAGCCGCGGCAGTGTTAGTTGTAGCTGACACCCGGGACCTCAGGACTCTCTGGAACCTCCGCCCTCCGACGAAAAGGGTCATATCCTGCAAATAACAGAGTTCAAAAAGATGTGTCATGCTACCTTTAAAGGGACGGAGGATCCCTCTGTAATGTTGGATTGGCTCGTTGAGTTGGAAAACCACTTCGAAGTGCTTCGCATGGACAAAACCAAGAGAATAGCTTGCGCCCAGCTTCAGCTCCGTTTAAACGCACATGATTGGTGGAATGTGCACAAACAAGCTTTATTGAGTGAAGGTGGCAGGACGACTATCTCTTAGTCCGTGTTCCGTAAGGCCTTCGAGGAGGAGTATCTTCCACCCGTCGTCCGCTGCGAGAAAGAAGATGAATTCACTCCTCTGCAACATAACGGTGCGGCAGTACGCCTCAGAATTCAACAAGCTTGCAAAATTTGCTAAGTCTCGCCTCTGTGATGCCGAGACTCGTGCACGAAGATTTGAGATAGAACTGCGACCTTCTATTCGTGCCCACGTCGTAGTCCCCCAGTACCGAACCATGCGGGAGTCTCTAAACCACGCCCTCTCCTTCGAACTGCAGTACCCCCCAGTTCGCACCGGCGTTGTGCAAAATCTCAATCATAAGCGCCCTAGCAACATAGGGGGTAACAACGTGCCAAAGCGCCCCAATAACGGCGGTAGTCAGGGTGCAAACCCAGGAAGAGGTAGTGAACTCGTTTGTCACCGATGTAATCGCGTCAGACACATCGTTCAAAACTGTCGAGTATTTAATGGATCATGCTTTAAGTGAGGTCGTCAGGGGCATATGGCAGTGAACTGTCGGGCAGGAGGGCCTAACCAGCAGCAACAAAACCGTACGCCTCAAGATCAGGGACAAGCACCTCGAGCGAACCAGACGGCACCGCAGAACGCTCAAGGCCGAGTATATGCTCTGACTCGGGATGAGGCACTCGCATCAAACACGACGGTGTCAGGTATATTACGCTTCAATAATGTACATGCTCGAGTATTGTTTGATTCTGGTGCAACACATAGTTTCATTGCGGCGGATTTTGCCGCCGAAAACACATTCCCTGTGACACCGTAGGCCTAAATCTTAGCGTTCGTACTCCATCGGGCGTGAATTTGTCAGCTCAATTAGTCTATCGTGAATGTAACATTTGCATCGGGGGAAGAAAATTATCACTAGATGCGATAGTCGTAGACATTAGGGACTACGACATCATTCTGGGGATGGATTGGCTCGGCGCTTGCTCGGCTACCATTGATTGTGCGGAAAAGAAAGTCGTGTTACGTCTACCTGGCGAGATCGAATTTTGCTATGCGTGCAGTCCACAGTCGAGAGCGTCGAATGCCTGCATGGTGATCTCTGCAATGTCTGCTCGACGGATGATTCACTCCGGCTGTGAAGGGTACTTGGCGTCCGTTCGAGACACTCAGGAAGATTGCGCAAACGTTGAGTCTATTCCCGTTATGGCAGATTTTCCTGATGTGTTTCCAGACGAGTTGCCCGACATGCCGCCTGATCGAGAGAAAGAGTTCACTATAGACACATTTTCAGAAACTCGACCAATTTCCAAGACTCCGTATCGAATGGCCCCGGCAGAATTAAAGGAGTTAAAGATTCAGTTGCAAGAATTGCTAGATCGTGGGTATATCCGTCCTAGTGTATCCCCGTGGGGTGCGCATGTGTTGTTTGTTAAGAAAAATGATGGCTCGTTGCGGCTCTGCATCGACTATCGGGAATTGAATAAAGCTAATGTTCGAAATAAGTACCCTCTTACCAGGATTGATGATCTCTTCGATCAGTTACAAGCTGCAACGGTGTTCTCGAAAATCGATCTTCGCTCGGGTTACCATCAGCTCAAGATCAAGTCGGACGATGTGCCGAAGTCAGCCTTTCGCACTCGCTACGGCCACTATGAGTTTTTGGTAATGCCATTTGGATTGACCAATGCCCCTGCCGCATTTATGGACTTAATGAACCGTGTGTTCCGGCCGTATCTCGATAAATTTGTAGTAGTGTTCATTGATGATATCTTGGTATACTCGAAGAATAGGGATGATCATGCAGAGCACTTGCGGACCGTGCTACAGACTCTTCGGGACAACAAGCTATATGCGAAACTGAGTAAGTGTGAATTCTGGCTGAGCAGTGTATCTTTCCTCGGGCATATCATTTCTGCGGAAGGCATTTCAATCGATCCAAAAAAAATTGAAGCCATTGTCGAGCGGAAGCGGCCTGCCTCCGTCAGTGAGATTCGAAGCTTCCTCGGGCTAGCGGGCTACTACAGGCGTTTCATGAAAGAATTTTCCAAATTAGCATCACCTCTGACCCGTCTCACACAAAAGGGAGTCGCGTTTAAGTGGTCCGCCGACTGCGAAGCCTCGTTTGAAGAGTTAAAGCATCGTCTTACCTCTGCCCCGTTACTTGCACTACCAGACGAGACCTCGGGATTCCAAATATTCAGCGACGCGTCAGGGCAGGGCTTGGGGTGTGTGCTTATGCAGCAAGATAGGGTGATAGCCTACGCATCCAGGCAACTGAAAAAGTACGAGAAAAATTATCCTACGCATGATCTGGAGCTAGCAGCAATTGTGTTCGGGCTAAAATTGTGACGACACTACCTTTATGGAGTGGCTTGCCGAATTTATACCGATCACAAAAGTTTAAAGTACCTATTCACCCAAACGGACCTCAACCTACGTCAGCGGCGTTGGCTATAATTAATAAAGGATTACGACTTGACGATAGACTACACACCTGGCAAGGAAAATGTGGTAGCGAGTGCGGTGAGTCGGGTCTTTGCGGGATCCATATCCGTTGATAGCAGGTTACAAAGGAACTTAGAAGAGATGGGCATCGAACTCCAAATTCGATATCGCGGCGCGTGGGTTGCTCAGATGCGATTTGTACCCAACCTGTTAGAGAGGGTCACATCTACTCAGAGGGACGACCCATTGCTAAGGAAAATGGGCGAGCAGATTCTAGCGGGGAAGACGAAAGGCTTTGCAGTAGATGAGAATGGAGTGTTGTGAGTTAAGGGAAGGTTATGCGTCAACAACGACTCAGAACTCAGAAAGGAGATCCTTGCGGAAGCTCACTATGCAGCCTATACGATCCATCCCGGGAGCACGAAAATGTATAAAGACCTTCGCACTATCTTCTGGTGGCACGGCATGAAGAAAGATGTGGCGCTCTTCATGTCGCAATGAATAACCTGTCAGAGGGTGAAAGCAGAGCATCAGAGGCCGGACGGAGAAATGCAGAATCTTGCTATCCCGGAATGGAAGTGGGAGCACATAAGCATGGACTTCATTGTTGGCCTGCCAAGAACGCAACGGGGGAACGACACAATCTGGGTCATCGTCGACCGGTTAACCAAGTCAGCACACTTCATTGCCATCAAAAGTACTTGGAGCACCGATCGCCTCGTCCAGACCTACCTTGATGGGATAGTTCGGCTGCACGGAGTGCCAGTTTCCATAGTATCAGATCTGGACGGACGATTCCTATCACATTTTTGGAAAAGCCTTCAGTCAGCGATGGAGACCAAGTTGAAGTTCAGCCAAGGTAGTCAAAGGCGCAAGGCATACTCGAGGCGCAAAGGGTCCAAATCGCCATAGGCGCAAGGCGCAATTAAGGCGCGCGCCCGAGCGACGCGAGGCGCAAAAAAAATATATATATATATATATATTCACATCGTATTTCTATATTGATAAACATGTGTGCTTCAAAATTTTCCAATGTCTAGGTTGCAATCACTTTGAATTGAGTGAGTGAGAGAGAAAACAGTAAAAAAAAGTACATCGGTTCAAAAAACAGTACATCAGTTAAAAAAACAATTTAAACATGTTATTTTTTTCACAAGATATTCAAGGCGCGCCTAGGCGCTCCTTAGCTATTCCAAGGCGTCGAAAAATGCGCACCTAGGCGCGCCTTAAGAATTGCGCCCCGCCTGGAGTGCCCTGAGGCGCTACCCCTGCGCCTAGGAACAAGGCGCGCCTTTGAATACACTAAGTTCAGCTCAGTCTACCATCCTCAAACAGATGGCCAAACAGAATGGGTGAATAAGGTACTAGAAGACATGTTGCGCCTCTGCGTAATTGATTCGAAGTTAAGTTGGGACGTCTACCTACCGTTGGCTGAATTTGCATACAACAGTTATCAGTCCAGCATCCAAATGGCTCCGTACGACTCTGTATGGACGAAAGTGTAGGTCGCCGATCTGTTGGGATGAAGTTGAGGAACGGCAAATTCTTGCGCCGGAACTGGTTGAACAAACAGTCCAAAAGATTCGGTTGATCCGAGAGCGATTAAAGGTAGCACAGAGCCGGCAGAAGAGTTATGCCGATATTCGTCGTCGATCCCTTGAGTTCCAAGAGGGCGACCACGTGTTTTTAAAAGTCTCTTCCATGCGTGGAGTTACGAGATTCGGGGTAAAAGGGAAGTTAAGTCCGAGATTTGTTGGCCCGTTCGAAATTCTCAGGCGAGTCAATGCAGTTGCCTACCAAATTGCATTGCCACCAGCTCTGTCAGAAGTGTATGATATTTTTTATGTCACAGCTTAGAAAGTACGCGCATGACCCGAACCACGTGGTAGACTTCGGTCAGCTGGATCTGCAGGCGGACTTATCGTACGTCGAAGAGCCCGTTCAGATTTTGGATCGAAAAGAAAAACAGTTACGGAATCGGACAGTCTCGCTAGTGTGCGTTCTTTGGCGAAACCACTCGGTCGAAGAATCGACCTGGAAACTCGAATCAGATATGAGGGAAAAGTTCTCACTATTCCTTAGGGGTAGGTTCTATTTCTAAGTTTCGAGGACGAAACTTTTTATTAGATGGTTATGTAGTGCCCCGTTACCCCTATTCGGGGAGCGCGGCTAAGAAATACTTGGTATCATTCGATCGGGACAGATTGAATAAAGATCCTTTCCTCGTTATGGATTGATTTTTTTGGAATCAGGTCCCATATTCAACGGATCGTGCCTCAAGGAAGGACTCGGCGACAGAGTCGAGAGAGGCCTTTCCGTTGCGCTGGTTTCCTTGTCCGTTTTTGATGCCGCTTGGTTGCTTTCTTGTTGGTTTTATGACTTACGTTTTCTTGAACGGTTTTGATGGATTTTATTGCCTTCGTTCTTAGGATTTCGCATTTCGTATCGAACCCTTGGAGACTGAAGCTAGAGATATTGATCATCTGTTGGTGCGTGCAGGTGATCGAGTAGGCGACGCGCAAGCGGAGTCTTGAAGATCTCCCATTTTCCCTCCCTTTATCAACTTGTGAGTGGCTTTACTTCGATTAGCTCCCTTCTTCCAAGTCTTCGTTCTAAATAAATTGACTCATTGTGCATTCCGATCAAACGATACCAAGATAAGCAATAAAATTGAGTCAGAATAAAGTAGACTTGAATCATGAATAATGCTTGTCATACAGAATTATATGCGAACACCTTGATGCGTGCATGTCCGTTATACATATAGCTATTTTGTGTCAGTTGTAGTTAGAACTCATTTACCTATAACTGTTCAATGTATGGTGCAAAAGGAGAAATGTGATCATTGTGTAAGTAGCCTAGACTATGGAAAATGCATGCAGTTCATTTACTTATATTGCTTGGATATGTGTTTCAATTGATAACTTAGTTTGTAGACGAGGCATGGTCTTGGACAACTTGTATACAAGGTGTCGTTCTACGAACGATCGCCGGGACACTGGGACCGCTTCGACCCGGGGAGAACAATTTGCTAGTGTAGTCCTAGTATTGGATGGGTCCGTGCGTCCGCCAAAGGCTAGCTACCCGAGGCGGAATGGCAGCCGATCCATCTCTCGTCCGACCAAGTGATTGCTATGTATATTTAAACTGTGCAGACTAACTATGTCTTCGTGGCAGGGAAGGTCATGGTAAGTTTTGTACAGGTGGTTCAGACGGTGCAGATAAAGTCACCGAGCGGTGGCACAATTTGTTATGTCATTTTATTTTATCGTATATAAAGAATTGAACTAAGAAAAGATAGAAAGATCACATAAGAAAAATGTTGCATGCTCATATGAATTCGTTATTGATTTTGGTAAGTTGGGTTAGCTCGCCCTCACCGGTACTTTTCGAAGTACTGACCCTCGTTGCAACAGGTACCCGAGCCGAGGCGACGCGGCGATGAGCTGAAGCTTTCTCCAACCCTTCCTGAATCAAGGCGCGTTCGTGTTGTGACTTTTGGGAGCTCAAGTACATAATCAAGAAAGGAGCTCGCTCTCACTTTTTGAAGCCACTAGGAGATGGTGCTGACTCGCACCTAAGGTGTTTTGTGTTTCTGAAATATTAGTAAGGGATGTAATGTATTGATCGGCTATCTCATTTTGTGTCCGAGTTGTAAGCCCATGCGGCATCGTTACTACTTTTGGGTCAAGAGTCTGTAAACATATGTTCATTATCAATAAAGAGAATTTTTCCTCATCTGAAAGTGTGATATCTTATTTGCGTACTCTGTTGCATTTGTTCTAAAGTATATCATTATGCCTAGGCCTTGTGCACGCTCGCCTTACGCGCGCACGGCATCACGTCCGGGGGACGGTTATCGATTTAGCGAAATCGGGACGTGACAACAGGTACAGACAAGATAAAGAGAGGTACACCATTTTCTCGTGTCCGTGCAAAATAGGAGGTTACCATGCATTAATTGGAGAAGACATGAAAGTCGGGTAATCGAAATTGACTCACTGCTAGAATCAGGGCTAGTCCGAGAACTCTTGGGGCCTAGGACGGAATTTGAAAGCGAGGCCTCTTGAACAAATAAATGAAAAACATTCGATTTTCCTAAATAAATTTTACTGACGGATACCAATTTTTTAAATCAAAAAAATTCTAAAAATTTAACAAATAAAATAATAATAATAAATAATTGGTTGAGTAACCTTAGTGTCGTTTTTTCTAACAGTCAAACAAGAAAAATAGAAACAAGATCATTTGGAGACAAAAGAAAAAAGTAACTCTTATAATGATAACATATATTTGAAAAAAAAAACAAGTAAATTAGTTGGTTTCGTGGTAATAGCTCTCTCAATGCATTTCTTGATCGATGGTTCAAATCTGTTATTGTCATTTTAATTACTAAAACTTACCATTTATAAGTGGATGTAGACCCCCTTTGAGCTATCTTCCTACTAAAGTCATTACTATGACGTACTACTTAAGTGGGTCTAGAACTTGTTTGGACCTTCCAGTTACAATGACTGACTGGGCTAGTAAGTAACCATGGTACCCGCCTAGGGGCCTTGTCTATTGAGGTGCCTAGGACAGTCGCCCACCTCGCCCACCCTCTGGGCTGGCCCTGGCGAGAATCAGTTACAAGACTGGCCAACTTACCGGACCAAGAGCAAATTATGGTCCAATCAGTAAAGTGATTGGTTGACCTATATGACATGGCACAAAATGAAAAGTGGTTTTTGGGAAGAAAAAAATATTATGGTTTCGAGGTGGATTTTGATAGCATTTAAGGCAGTGAAGAGCTGCAGTGGTTTTAGAGGTAATTAGAATGGATTTTTCTAGGGTATTATAGGACTTTTCTTTTTTCTGATAGCAAAAACAGGATCTGATTTTTATATGGAAAATAACTAGTATATTGTGGTAAAGAAAAGAAGAAAAGAAAGGAGTTAGGATTTAGGCTTAACACCTAGAGTTAGGATTTCTGACTTCACACCTTTAGCAATTCATAAGCTATTTCAAAAGTAGGATTCGTCAACTTGTCATTAATTATTTGAGGATTAAATCCATATTTATAGACTCTTAGACTTGAAAACAAGTAGAATAAAAATAAAAAACATGATTCAAATAACTCAGAATCAAATAGACTCAACCAGACTCAACTGGAACCAAACTCCGATAAAAGCAAAGGGAACTGCAATAAATTATGACTCAAGTAATCTGGAACTCGATAAGTCATAGTATGTGAAGTGGATCTCCATCATATAGTACCAAAGTTGGTGGCTGGCAAACCTATTGGGAAGCAGCAGCTTAACGTCAGTTGACATGCTAGGGTCGAAGAGAAACATCAACTACCCTAGAATTTTTAATCTCTGATAGTTAAATTCCAACTCAGCTTAAAATTCTGAGATTTTTGGGGAGTTCGGATATGCTATGTCATCTTCAGGTAACACAGAGGCAGCTTAATTGGTAAAAGGATGGAGGAGAGACCATGTTCCTTTAGCCAGCAGTCGGAAGGAACTATTTCTTAGATCAACCAGCAACATCAAAATCAAAATAAAACTGTTGAGGTTCAGGTTTCCCTGTCATCTTTAGGTAAAAGAGAGTCTGCTTAATTGACAAAGGTTGGAGGAGAGACCACGTTCCTTTAGCCAGAAGTCTAAAGGAACTGTGTATTAGATCAACCAGCAACTTCGAATCAAAATAAAACTGTTGAGGTTCAGGTTTCCCTGTCATAACTGAGACTGAACAATAAGGGTTTCCTTTCCTGAAAGGAACCTCTCCTTTATACAAACCTATCCTACCTTTTAACCCAGACTGGTTACCAAGGTTTCAAGGAAACAATTTACAACCATTAGAACATCCAAACAGTCCATGGTCGAAAAGGTTGATTATGCCTATCTAATTGATGAATTTGATTTCTCAGTTATGGAGACTACCATATACTTGATACATTAATAAGAAAAACATTATCCCAAATGTTTCAGATCAAATACGTAAACTATTTTCTTCGATTCTTCTCTGTTAAGAGAAATCCCCTCTGTAGCGGCAACTACCATATCCTTCTTAGCCTCAACTTAATTTTGTTTTTGGCCTACATGAATCCTCGACATGATATAAAAGAAGAGCTGCAGAATATAAAAACTAAAGTTTTTAGTGAAATTTATAAGGATTTAGAGGAATATCATCCATGTCCAAGATACTAACCTGAATATTGCAGACGAGAAACACAAGAAAAATAGAAGTTTCGCACTTCTGTAGAATACTATTCTCTCGCTGCTTTGAGCGGAAAATAATGCTGCTGCCAAGAAATGTGGTATTGATAAATCCGTAATCTGTGAAATGGCAAAAAGGGAAAACAAATAAGCAAAATATGCTATAAAAAGTTGAAAATTACAATACAACAAATACATTATCTCAAACTAGGAGAAAATTGACAACTGTATTAAATCTTCTTTAGCAATAAGAACATTGATTTTAAGCGACAAGAAAGATAGCTATAGTAGGAAACATAGGTCAAATCATACACGCTCAAAAGGATCATAAGCTAGGTTGTCATCTCAAGATACGCTTCGTGCATCGGTTTGCTTATGTATCGTATCATGTATCGTGTATCCTATCGTGTATTGTATAATACAATAGCTCTAAGAGTTTTAAGTCTATACTTCTAAATCCAAATAGAAACATGATTTAATTTAATCTTCTCATAAATTCTTTATTTGTTTTATCTTTACACTTCTATCTAGTTCCAAAAACCAAATTAAGTATACATTAAATGACTCGAGTAAAAAAACCGATAGTACCTATCAGCCTATATGTATCGTATCGGATCAACCAATACATAACGAAATGGTAGTATACTGTATCGTAATATATGTATTGTGAATCGTAAGATACTAACAACATATATCATAAGATAGTGAGATGGAATGTCGAATATATCAGCATAGTTCACATCACCTATGTTCATCCATGTCGTCTCAGCATTATCAGTCCATTATAAAGTAGAAATGTAACATTGCAAATAAGGTACAAGAAAAGCCTTTTACATACATCAGCAATCAATGGCATCATTCACTATCATCATTATTTTTAAGTCATGTCAACAATGGAATATCTAATCCCTAAGGGTCCAAAAATAGATGAATCCAATGTTATGAAGGTAGTAATACATTGTAGGATGGGGAGGCAATTGTTTGTCTTATCCTATTTAGGTCCATGGTATGCTTAGGAGTTGGGACTTTTTCCTCAGTTGTTTTGATATGTAGGTTAGGAATAATAATACTTCTGTAACAAAGTTGAAGATTGTTAGAGTTATTTTATTTTGTTATTTATCATATGAGGGTATAATAGTAATTGTGGGTGTATTGCATATCAATATAAATAGACATGAGATGCAACCTAGGGTTTAAGGTCCTTGCAATCTCCTTTCTCATATTCTCTCTTCTCCTACTTTCCCTTCTCCTCTTCATCTCCAAACTTCACTTGGTATCAGAGCATATATTTGTAAGTACTGTACATCCCATCCACGACAGGGCCGATCCAAAAAAAAATTCGGCTGTTTTTCGTCTACTTTTCATGATTCGCCGTTCGTTGTTCGTGGTCGTTCGTGGTTCGTTTATGAGATCTAGGGTTTCTACATATCTTCGTTGGTTATTCGTAGTCGGTTGAGGTTCGTTGCGAGATATAGGGTTTCAAAGATCTCGTCTTTCTGTTGCATCTGCAAGTATGGTGGGGACCGAATCTTCTAGCGAGATTAATAGTGGTGATGGTAGCGGAGGTGGTTCTCCTTTTACTGTTATTCATAATGATGAATTGGGAAAGTCGATTACAGCGGTGAAACTCAATGGTGTGAACTACCTTGCCTGGTCCAAGTCTATCAAAGTGGTGTTAAGGGCGAAGAAGAAGTTGAAGTTTTTGATGGAAGAACCCCTGCCTGAAACTTCAGCTGAGTATGAAGATTGGATGAGTGCAGATGCATACGTTATGTCGTGGTTGTGGCATAGTATGGAACCACATATCGCTGCTAATGTTCAGTGGTGTGAATCAAGCAAACAGATTTAGGCATCTCTGGAAGAATCATATTCGCAGAAGCAAAACGTTGCCCGTATCTATGAGTTGTACGGGTTATTGTTCAATACAAAACAAAATGGGAAGCCTGTGAATGAATATCTGGCTTCAAAGAAGGCTTTGTGGGAGGAACTGCTTCAATATCATCATGTTACTACTGATTTGAAGGAAGCTCGCAGACAGAAGGAAGAGTTTCATGTTTCACTTATCCTAGCCGGCTTGGATCCTGCGCTCGAACCTTATAAAGCTCAAATCATTGCTGGAGAGCAGTTACCTACGGTGGCAGATATTTTCTTCCGTCTCAATCGTTCCTTTCTGGGACAGAGTTATGTGGTGCCGAGTACTGACTCTTCTGTCCTAGTTTCTAGTGTTGTTGGTCGTGGTAGTGGACGTGGCGGTAGAGATGGTGGTCGTAGTTTTGGTCGAGTAGGAGGTCGTGGTGGTGGCCGCGGTGGTGGTGGTGGTCGTGGTCAACCACGGAAGTGTAACTATTGTGGAATGCTCGGTCATGTAGAAGACTACTGTTGGGACAAGTGGGGCAAACCAGAATATGCACATCAAGTACATGCTGAAAATATGCAGTCCCAGGTCACCACTTCTGCTCCCAGAGATGATACTTCGGGTTTCAATCAGACTTCAACGTCCGATATCTCATCTCCATTTCAACAGATCCTCCAGAAGTTGAACGCACTTGCTAGTACCACCTCCCAACCTACTGCAACCATGGCACATATAGGTAATCCTGCTTTTGTGGCAACCCAGTCACCATCCACCTCTTGGGTCATCGACTCAGGAGCAAGCTCTCACATGTCTGGTATAACATCTATCTTTCATAATCGTAGTTCCATGAAACATAATATTATCTTGGCTGATGGGTCTACTCGTCCTGTGCTTGGGAAATGTGTCATTCACCCTACTCAATCACTATCATTATTTGATTCATTATATGTGCCTAATTTTCCATTAATTTGTTATCTGTGAGCCAGTTAACCAAATTTCTTCAATGTTCTCTAACAAAGTTCAATATGCATGTCCCTAAACAGTATTGGACAGATGTCGTTCTTACTGCATGTTATCTTATTAATCGCATGCCATCATCTGTATTAAATAACAAAGTTCTATTTACCATATTACATACAGATGTCGTACCATTTTCCTTATCTCCTCGAGTATTTGACTGTGTCGCTTTTATTCATAACTTGAAACATAATCGAGATAAATTGGCTCCTAGATCTCTAAAGTGTCTTTCTTGGTTATCCCCGTACTCAAAAAGGTTATCGTTGTTACAGTCCACAGTCACGCAAATATTATGTCAGTGCGGATGTTACATTCTTTGAGTCTACCACTTTCTTTCCTTCAGGATATCGTTGTATTCCTTTTACAACAGATTTGATATCTTTCATACCACTTCCGGTCATTCCTGAATCAATTTCTGTCTCCATTCTCCATTTACAGGTTCATCAGAGATCCAAGGACGGGCCAGTGGTTCTGCAAAATTCAGCCTTCAACCAATCATCTTCCGTGTTTGAGGTTTCTGCTCCCATCACCACAGATCCAGATGATCTTCCTATTGCTCTCAGAAAAAGACTAACGCATTTGTACCACAAAGAATAAGCATCACATTTCTAACTATGTTTCATTACACCGTGCTTCATCATCTTTTCATGCATTTGTTGTTTCATTGTCTTCTACTTTTATTCCCAAAACTTACAAGCAGGCTATGTCATCTTCTGGTTGGAAAAGTGCAATGGATGAGGAGATGTATGCTTTATATCAAAATCAGACTTGGGAGCTTACATCACTTCCTGTTAGAAAACAAACAGTGGGTTGTAGATGGGTGTACACTGTTAAGTATCACCCTGATGGTTCTGTTGAGCGCCTCAAGGCACAGTTGGTTGCCAAAGGGTATACTCAGACATATGGCGTGGATTATATGGAGACTTTCTCTCCAGTGGCTCGGCTGAATTCAGTTCGGATTCTTATTTCTGTGGCGGTTAATCACCAATGGCCTATATATCAGCTGGACATAAAGAATGCTTTCTTGCATGGTGACTTACAGGAGGAGGTTTATATGGATCAACTACCGGGATATATTGTAGCAGGAAATAAAAGACTAGTATGTCGATTGAAAAAAGCATTATATGGACTGAAACAGTCACCTCGTGCTTGGTTTGACAAGTTCAGTTCAGTTCTCATTCAGTATGGCTTTCGGCGTACCACATCAGATCATTCAATATTTTGCCATTCTTCCTCAGCAGGTATTATCGTGTTGATTGTGTTGATGATATCATTATATCTGGGCATGCTAGAATTGTGGACTTGAAGGCCTACCTTAGTCGTCAGTTTCATACTAAGGATTTGGGTCTTCTTCGATATTTTCTTGGAATCGAGGTTGCTCGATCTAAGAAAGGTGTGTATCTGTCACAACGCAAGTATGTTCTAGACTTGCTCTCCGAGACTGGGATGTTAGAGTGTCGACCAGTTGAGACTCCTATGGATTATCATGACAAGCTTGATGCTGACAGGGGAGAGTTATTTGAGGATGTTGGATATTATAGACGTTTCGTTGGCAAACTTATATATCTTACTGTTACTCGACCAGACATCACATATGCAGTTGAAGTAGTTAGTCAGTTTATGCATGCCCCTCGGCAACCACATTGGGAGGCTATCTCTCGCATTCTTCGATACTTGAAGGGTGCACCTGGAAAGGGTTTGTTGTACAAACCTTCCCAGTTGCTTACGGTGACTGGATTCAGTGATGCTGATTGGGCAAGCAGTCGCAGTGATAGGTCTACTTCTGGCTATTGTACGTTTTTGGGTGGCAATCTTGTCACGTGGCGTAGTAAAAAACAGAATATTGTGGCTCGTTCTAGTGCAGAGGCCGAGTACCGTGCGATGGCTCATACAGCTTCTGAGATGATGTGGGTGCAGTCTCTTCTTCATGAAATGGGAATCATGATTCCTATTCCGATGGAGATATATTGTAATAATCAGTCGGCAATGTTTATCGCAAGTAATCCGGTGTTTCATGAGCACACGAAGCATATCGAGGTGGATTGTCATTTTGTTCGTGATTTGTTGCTGAAGAAACAGATTGTCACTCCTTATGTTCGGTCAGAGGATCAATTAGGTGATATCCTCACCAAACTACTTGCTCGTGGTCAATTTTCTGATTTATGTAGCAAGCTGGGCATGTCTGATCTATATGCTCCTGCTTGAGGGAGGGTGTTAGAGTTATTTTATTTTGTTATTTATCATATGAGGGTATAATAGTAATTGTGGGTGTATTGCATATCAATATAAATAGACATGAGATGCAACATAGGGTTTAAGGCCCTTGCAATCTCCTTTCTCATATTCTCTCTTCTCCTACTTTCCCTTCTCCTCTCCATCTCCAAACTTCACTAAGATTTTTATACAGAGGATGAGATAGGCCATGGAATATTAACCGTTTTAGTTACATCTTTAAGGTAAAAAGCAAATTCAAATATTAAAAGATCACTCTAGGGGAAACTATAAAGATCCAGTGATGCCCTTTACCAAAAGAAAAGTTTCTATCATCTCTTTTCTTGTCACATGAATCACCATTGTTACCCTAACATTTTAGCCAATGAAGAGAAACTGGAGCAAAAATAAAAAGTTGGCGGTTTGGCCTTCTGAGAGTCTGAAGGTCAAATTTGTTCATTTACCTTCTGCTTACTATGTTTGGTTCCTTCCAAATATTTGTATGTCTGCTAGGTTGCACAGATACGGATGTTCGGGTAAAACAATACTTATTCAAAATACAGTATTTCAGAAAATTTGGGATATGGGTACACGGACACTGTTGTATGTATATATAGGAAAGAAAATCTATATACATATTTTGCACATTATATCTTAGTATAAGATCTATATTTATGTATGTGTCTGATAGTTAAGTTCTAGAAAGGGTTTGTTGCAAGGAAAAAAAATTAGTTTCTCATAAAAAAAATTAGTTTCTCATAAAAAAAATTAGTTTCTCATATCTCAAATATTATATTTGTCACGATCATGATCATCTCACACTTTCAACCATGTTTTAGGTACTTTTGGGGCCTAGACATGGGTGAGAATTATGTGACATGAGTGTTGAGTATCTGTCTGATAAATGTCCAATGCGGATATGAGCACAGACATGTCCTCTAGAGGAGTATCTTTGCAACAAAGATCACTTGTAATGTTCTTCTACCTATTGGGTTGTAAACTTTCGCAATCCAGATCAGGAACACAACACTAGTTGGAAAGCACAAACTAATTTAGTTCCAGAGGAGTGCCCTTATTAGGTAATACTAGACCAACCTCATTATGAGCAGTTATCATCCTATTGTCAACTCTCTGACTAGGTATAATACCAGCGAAGGAAACTATGGGCAGTCGGCAAGAGGTAAACCATCATAATGCCTTACTGGCTAATTAGCCAAATCAGAAATGTTGCAAATGCAACTTCCTAGCCCTGCAGTTTAAGTTCGGCAACCTTCAAATGAGATTCACACTTTATAGTATAAGCTTTGGTGTCAGCAAGGGCGGAAGCACATACAACATTGTGGGGCTCAAGCCACCACTGATTTCCGGGTAAAGTATAAACTATAATAAGGGCTTTCTTGGAAAATTGGCATATATATATATATATATATATATATATATATATATATATATATATATAAATGTCAACTAGAAACTAACTCCTTCGGAGACCATCTCTCTCTCTCTCTCTCTCTCTCTCTCTCTATAGAGAGAGAGAGAGAGAGAGAGAGATGGTCTCCGAAGGAGTTAGTTTCTAGTTGACATTTATGTATATATATATATATAGAGTTAGTTTCTAGTTGACATTTATGTGTATATATATATATATATATATATATATATATAGGGAAATTGTGTATGCTGAACTCTTCAAGCCCCAAGGGGTATCCGAATAACGAATTCTATATAGGGTCTCTAACATAAATGTCAACTAGAAACTAACTCCTTCAAAGTCCAACAACTCTCTCCTAAGTAGACCGCAGAGTAAAAAGAACATAACATAGGTTCCAATTTACAAATTTACCAAGAATAAACCTAACCTATCGATTTGATGTGATACCCCTTCTTTCAAGTTCACAATCATCTGAGCGTCGCATTTTTCTCTCTTAATCCTTTTCTTTCTCTCTGTCTATTTTCTTACCAAATCCAAACCCCTTTTCGCCCAACCCATCTTGAATCCTTAGAAGCCAGAAACTCCTAGGAGGTCAACGATTCTCAGTAAGAATCTTGATTCGGTGGTTCTTACTTGGGAGCTCATTTCTCCGGCGACGGGAGCTCGTTTCTCCGACGACGGGAGCGTTTCTCCATAATATGACCATAATTTTAAAAGATTACATAAATTTTGAGAAAAAAGTTAGAAAACATTTAATACACGCTTATCAAAGTACCAAAAAATTAAAGATTACTTACCTTGACATCATAAAAAATTAACATGTGAATGATTTCTCGGTAAGTTTGTATTGAACTTTATAAATTCTAATAAATACTAAGATATTTATAAGTTTTGATAACAATAATTAATAAACATAAAAAATTATTAACGCACGCTTCTAACTTTAGACTCTTCTAAGTAGTCAAGTTCCCCCGCTCCCGACCCCGCTTCCGTCCCCGCTTCGGCTTCTGGCTTCTAAGCTTGAATCTACATCTCTCAAATTGAACCCTTATGGGGTGTCTAGTACCGGAATGATATATAACCGGGAAGTCCATATTCCTAGGAATCAAATTCATGGGAAATTCATATTCCCATGTTTGGTGTAATATATGATATTCCTAGAAATAAATAAATTATGTAAAAGTTTGACATTCTTGTTTTATTTAAACGTTAAAGTTAACTTTTTTCTTATAACTAAATTATGGTATAGTGTAGTTGGTTAAGACAATTCATTTTTAATTAGGAGACCCAAGTTGAACCATTGAATGCATTGTTGTATAGTTTTTTAAATTATGTCTATCTGAATTAACTAGGCCGGGATCCAATGCATCCTGAATGCAACCTGGAGAACCCCTTATTAACTGATTTATTGTCCATAAAGATCCCAGGAGACAATGGAAACCTAAGGCACTTGTGGTTCGAAAAAATTTGATTAATAGTAATCCACATTGGCTCTTCTAATAGATGGAGTTTGCTCCTGCCACAGAAAAATGAGAGGCCAATCTCGGGTCATAAATCATTCAATCTAATCTGCTTATTTGTTTGTTCTTCCTTGCACTTACAAAAGAAAAAAAAAATTATATATATATATATATATATATATATATATATATATATATATATATATCTTTTGTTTGGGTAATTCGGAAGAATTCGAAGTGATATCCTAATAAATTTATTGAGTCGTCTCTAACCTCTTTTGTTTGTATCATCTCGATTTTTTTTCTTATTCTAATCAAATTATTGAGACAATTGATGAAAATTATCTTTCCTTGTTCCGAAATCCTATCTCTTTGCTTGTAAGTCTCAAATCGCCTACATAGTCGATGCCTCAACTTGTACATTCATCGTACGAGAAGGCAGTAGTCCTAGAACATGAGTTACAACCATCGTTGATAAATACACCTTTGAATCACCCATGAAATCCGTCAGATACAGAATGGCTTAAGTAGAACTAGTCTGGTGTCGCTGCTCTCTCTAAACGGTATTTTTTCATACTTTTAGCTAAAAATGCAAAAAAATGTATTCAATTGAATGAGTTTTTATAGGAGAATGAATGAAAGGTTCTGAAAGAAAAGATGAGCATGAACAGCGTATGGTCTTGCTACTAGGCGAGAATACTAAGGAGATGTCCTTGGGAGCGGCCCTCCACTCAATGTCTACTAAACGAGCATTAGAGCAAATTGAGCGAGCAAACGAAGTGAAGAAAATTCACTTTATAATTTCATTACAGTATGAGCTTCCCCAGTTTAGTTGGTTTGGATGATGGATTGATTGGCTACCCGAGAACCAGTCTTTTAAAGAAACAGCTTCTATAACGATAGATAGGGTAAAGTTTGGCATCTATGCTTTCATATTTTCATCGAGATTTTATGGGTGTGAAGTATACCTTGAGTTCAGTTTTAGTTTTTCCAAATGAAAAAAAAATCCTTTTTTGTTCGTCTTTTGTTCAGGCAAAACCGAGGAAAAAAAAAATCAAGCCTTTGTTACCATGACAAATGCTCTAGAAAATAAAAAGACTAGGGCCTCCGCAGGTTGTTTGGGGGAAAGAAAAGGACGGTTTCATCTTTCTCATCATGTTATTGCAGCAACGACGAAACATGTCGAGCGATCTGCCAAAAATATTGGTTTAAAGTCACGACTACTACTATAATTGTCGCCAATGGGGATCTCTCATTCTGAAAGGTAACGGGGTCCAAAGTTGTATTCCACTGTTGCGATGCCGATAGATTCACTACTTCAGTGCCTTTATCGAACATTGCAAATTTAGCATCTATTTTTCGTATGTCGCTCCATAACAAGACAAGGTATATGTACCTTCAGCAACAACAAGAATGGAACCATAGGCTCCTATGTTGGAAGCATTTCGAGGTATAGCCTAACCACCTCAATTCCTCGTTTCTAACATGTTAGAGTTCTTATAGTCTCTCGACAATAGGAATGAGAGATTACAGATAAGCCAAATGCTTCGCGAACTACCGATGCATTTCATTGCACTTAAATCACCCTCTTGAAGAGGCGCACTCCCTTGGATCCGACACGACATGACCCAATCCAAATCCGACCAAATTAGGCCTGATGCCACATGGTTGGACCAGACATAGACCAGACCCGACTAGACTCGAACCCTACTAGACTTGAACCCGACCCGACTGGAACCGACCTGAATTCGACCTGACTGGACACGATATGAATCTGACCCAAACCGAACCGACGCGAATTCGAACCGACGCGAATTCGACCCGACTCGACCCGACCCCCAGACTCGACCCAAACTGACCCTACTCGGACCAAACCCAACCTGATTCCAACTCGGACCCGACCCAACCCGATTGAGATTCAAACCAAACTCGAACTTGATGACTCGAACCTGAGATAACTAACTCAAACATGACCAAACACTATTTATTCCTATGGGAAATAAGAATACCCAATATTTTCAAAGGATATAGCTTTCCCAGATTCGTGAAAATAAAATTCTTGGGAATAGATATGCCCGAGAAAAATTATAAGACAAACCACATGTAGTCATCATTTACACACCATTTTATTCCCAGGAGTAAAAAATATTACCTTGTACCAAACACATCCTTAGAACATCGACGTCCCCAAGGGTGGAAGCAATTCGAATCCGCGGATGCAATTTGAATCCCCTCCAATTCCGTGCAACATTGATCCTTGTATTCTTTCCACACAATACTAACATTGCTAGGGATCAAACAACTTTGTAATTGGACTGAGCTACGCATATACAACAACAACAAAGCCTCTCTCGATTTTGTTGGGGAAGGGGGGGGGGTTAATTTAAAATTTTTGAGCACAGAGCTAAGCATATGAAAATATTTATTATTTTTGGGTTTTCTCCTTGTTCATTTATTCTCTTAAAGTTTTATTCTCATGTCAGAGTTCCCGAGAAAACGCAGAGGTGGAACTATAGAATAACGGCAAGGAGACTTTTTTTAAAAAAATTATAACAATATTGCTACGTAAAGACTTGCATAGAGGATGGTGCGGTCCCTAGTTTACATATTGCAAAATACAAAATAAACCTTTTACTATTACACAACGTTTGATTATATTGTGGTTCTTTGTCATTGTCTAATTTGATTTGTCAATGGAAGTTGGAACCACATTGGGAGCCCCCACTGACGAAGTTTCTTGGATCCTTTCCCTGGTGCCAGTTTAGGACCCTTACTATTTGTACCATTTTGGGCAAGTTTCATAAGAGTCCAAGGGATGGAAGAATATGATAAGATTAGCTATTTTACCTTGAAAACAATGTGTGTCAACAAATATTACATAGCTAAGGAAGCGGCTCGATGCAAGAGTTTACCTATTTTATGGAAACAGGAACAAATTAACAAATAGACATGCATCGAAACAGAGGAAGACAATCGTGTTCAATACTAGACCGCACATTAATTTGAAACTTTATTGTCTTGTACACTGGCATATTTCATCAAACACCTTCCCTACATTAAATTCCAATGTCTAACAACCTTGCACACCAAGATGATAGCAACATGCAATGTGTAACTCAAAGATCTGAGAGAGAGAGAGAGAGAGAGAGAGAGAGAGGAATATACCGAGGCGAGCACGAGGGAAGCGAAGGCGAGGGCGACGACCCATCTCTCCCTGGCGATGAGAACCCACATCCGGCGGAGCGTCAGCATCACCGGCATGCTCCTCTCCTCCTCCTCCTCCTCCTCACTTTTCTCTCCTTCCCCTCCTTTCCCATCGAATTCTCCGAGGCTCCACCAGCTCCCGCCGGGAAAGACGGAGAGGAGCCTCCGGAGAAAGCCAGCCTCGGAGGCGGCGGCGTTGGCGGGGTTTTGGTGGGTGGGAAAGCCATTGAAGGCGGAGGAGGTGGTAGCTGCTGATTTTATGGCGGAGAGACGCTTCTTCTTCTTGTTGCTGCTGCTGCGGTGGAGGGAGAGGATTGGTGGAGGAGATTTCTTGGGGTGGATGAGGAAGAGAGTACTGGGGAGAGATTTTGGAGGGAGAAAGTGGCGGTGGATGAAGAACAAGTCGGTATTTGTTGAGATCATATACGAAGAAGAGGCCATGAATTAATTCTCCTTATTCTTCTTGTGATCTCTAATTATTAAGAAGAAGAACAAGTCGGTATTAACTACTACTTTTTTTTTCTATATATGCTGCATGGATTTTAAGAAGAAGAAAACAGGGAGGGAGGGAAGGATGGATAGAGAGGGAGAGTGATGGGAGGGTTGAGGTCTAGTGTTCGCCACCACAGGAATTTGAGACACTGCCAATTTCTTCCCTCCCTCTTACAAGCATCACCTCCACTCCACATGTTCTTTTTATTGTGTAGTGGACGCCACAAATTTCTCAAATTTTTAATGTCCAAAAATATCCTTTCAAAAATATTAAAGAACATAACAATTAAAATATAAACGAAAAATTTTATTCAGAGCAACAAAATTAAAACAAATTTCACTGAGAGTATAGAATTTTTAAAATTTTCACATAAAGCATCATGACGCCTATCCGAAGGGCGTTTTACGAATTTTTAATTTTTTTTTTATTTTTCGTCTGATTTTCGTTACTACCGTTAATATATATATATATATATATATATATATATATATATATATATATATATATATATATATATAACGCCTTTTAGAATGACGTTTTTTCTAGAAAAATGTCCTTCCAAATGACGTTTTATATATATATTGGAATGACGCCTTTTAGAATAACGTTGTAGAAGAAGAAGCAGCTTCAAAGATTGCAGGAGGGATTGAAGTCTCGTTGCCAAAGTTGTCAATCAACACTCTCTGTCTGTGCTCTCTCTCTCTGATCTCTTGATCTCTGATCTTGATCCTTTTTTTTTTACCGACCTCCCCCGATCTCCTGTGACCGGAGGTCTCTATTTATAGAGATCAGTCACAATAACTGTCCAGTCGGTGTAGAAGCCAAACTGTGAAGAGAGTTGCACTCTTTACGCGGCAGTTATAATAACTGCTACCCACGTTTGAATGATCTCCTGAATCCGCGTATGACGCGTGTCCCATTATGAGGTAACGCGTATAACCGCTTCTCGAAGATCACGGCATACAAGCCACGTAGGTAACTGCCCTCGCGTAAAGATGGTTGGCATAAAAGCTAAATAACTGTCTTGTCGGCGTAAAAGCCAAATAGCTGTCTTGTTGGCATAAAAGCCAAATAGCTGTCTTGTTGGCGTAAAAGCCAAATAGCTGTCTTATTGGAATAAAAGCCAAATTCTACGTAAAACTTGATGCTTCATGAATAATAGATAACCAGCGTAAAACTAGCCAATTATCCTTCCTGACTGAGGTCTTGAGCGTATTCTGGGCTAAATAGCCTTATCACGTACCTTTGCAAATATAGCCTGAGTTGGCGTATTTCGAGAAGATAGCATACGGCGTACTCCTATAGTTGAAAATAGACTGATTGGCGTAAAATGCAAGGATGGTGATGTAAGCATATTAGCCATAGTTTTAGCTCTTCCAGTCATTAAAAATAGAACAAAATCACGTGCATTAAATGCAGAGATCTGCCCCCATCTCGTGCATTAAATGCAGAGATATGCCTCGAGCTCTATACGAGAGACAGCTTTTGACGTGGCATCTGATTTCGTCTCATGTTGAGCGTAAAGACTCATTTCTGCCCATGTAGAATAGGCAGCGTATTCTTTGAATGCGTAAAAATGACTTGTATCAAGGATATGTCACTAAATGACAGTCTGGGTCTCTGTGCAAAATCATCATCACAGCCGTCCTCTCGATCGTCGTGCAGTACTTTTTGTCAGGAGTCAGGTTCATTATTTTGTCTGACAGGTTCATTCGAGGAATACGAAGAGTTCCTCGTACAACTTCACACTACATTAAAAACAACCGTATTTTTACGCCGGAGGGAGGTGTAGCAACCTTTTACGCCAAAACAGCCTTGAAGTGCTGCCTTACGCGGGCTGTTCTGAAGCCATATTTTATGCCATACAGCCTTAAAGCTTTATTTTACGCGTATAGCTCTGAAGTCATATTTTTACGCCACACAGCGTTGAATGTAATGCCCCGTTCCCCCTATTCGGGGAGCGCGGCCAAGAAATACTTACGACCGTCCGAACGGGACAGATTGAATCAAGATCCTTTCCTCGTTATGGATTGGTTTCTTCGGAATCAGGTCCCATATTCAACGGATCGTGCCTCAAGGATGAGCTCGGTGGCGGAGTCGAGAGGGGCATTTCCGTTGCGTTGGTTTCTTGCCCGTTTTCGTGCCGCTTGGTTGCCTTCTTGTTGGTTTTATGACTTGCGCTTTCTTGAACGATTTCAATGGATTTTATTGCTTTCGTTCTTAGAATTTCGCATTTTGTATCGAACCTTGGAGACCGAAGCAGGGGATATTGATCGTCTGTTGGTGCATGCAGGTGATCGGGTAGACGACGCTCGTGCGGAGTCTTAAAGCTCTTCCTTTTCTCTCCTACTTCACTAACTTGTGAGTGGCTTTATTTCGATTAGCTCCCTTCTTCCAAGTCTGCATTTTAAATAAATTGACCCATTGTTCATCCCGATCAAACGATACTAAAACATTTAAGATTGAGTCAAAATAGAATGGAAGTAGACTTGACACACTAATAATGCTTGTCATATGGAATTGTTCTGAACGATCATACCGTAGCGTGCATGCCCGTCATATACATAACCATTTTTATTGTGTCAGTTGTAGTTAGATTCATTTATCTATAACTGTTCATGGTATGGTGCTAAATGGGAAGGAAAATATGATCTTTACACAAGTAGCCTAGACTATGGAAAACACACTATGTTCACTTGCTTGTATGCTTGAATATGTGTTCATATGATAACTTAGTTGGTTGTGGAATATTGGTCTTGGACAACTTGTATACAAGGGATATCGTTCTACGAACGGTCGCCGGGGCACTGGGACCGCTTCGCCCCGGGTAGAACAATTTGTAGTGTAGTCCTAGCATTTGGATGGGTCCGTGCATCCGCTAAGGGCTAGCTACCCGAGGCAGAATGGCAGCTAACCCATCCCAAGTCCAACCAAGTGATTGTTATGTATATTTAAACTGTGCAGACTAACTATGTCTTCGTGGCAGGGAAGGTCATGGTAAGTTTAGTACAGGTAGCTCAGACGGTACAGGTAAAGTCACCGAGCGGTGGCACATTTGGTTATGTTATTTTACTCTATCTTATGCGAAGAATTGAACTAGGGCAAGATAGATAGATCACTTGATAATAAATGGTGCATGCTCATATGAACTCGTTGTAGATTTTGGTTAAGTTGGGTTAGCTCGCCCTCACCGGTACTTTTCGAAGTACTGACCCTTGTTGCAGCAGGTTCCCCGAGCCAAGGCGACGCGGCGAGGAGCTGAAGCTTTCTCCGACCCCTTCTTGAATCAAGACGCTTTCGTGACGTGACTTTTGGTAGCTCCAGTACATAAGAAGCAAGGAGCTCATTCTTACTTTTGGAAGCCACAAGGCGATGGTGCTGACTCGCACCCAAGGTGTTTTGGTATTTTGAATTTAAGTAAGGGATGTAATGTATGGATCCGCTATCTCATTTTGTATCCAAGTTGTAAGCCCGTGAGGCATCCTTCTCGTTTTGGGTCAAGAGTTTGTAAACAAGATGTTCATTATCAATAAAAAGGAAACTTTTCTATGCCTCAATGTGTGTTATCTTACTTGCGTACTCTGTTGCATATGTTCTAAAGATCATCATTATGCCTAGGCCTTGTGCACGCGCGCCCTACGCGTGCACGGCATCATGCTCGGGGGACGATTATCTATTGGGGGGAATCGGGGCGTGACATAGTGGTATCAGAGCATAGCTTCAGATCCTTTGATCTCGAGTCGGAAAGTTTTCCTAAGATGACCCTATCCCGTCCGAGTAAACTCTTGAAATCGATTAGTGTAAAATGAGATGCGTTCCATATAGTGAGTCCATAATATACTTTGAGACTGATACAAGTTACTTTTCTTTGAAGGAACGGCCTCTGAGCCGGGTGCACAAGCGCAGATGGTGGCACAAGTACATGGGAGTAGTTTTGGTACGTCAGGCAGCTCAGGGAGTCTGGCTGCCGCGCCCTCTGTTGATCCGTTCGAACGAATGATGCGTCTGATGGAAACACAACAGAGACAAGCCGAACTACGACAAAGTTAATTCGAGTCTCGAATAGAAGCATAATTTCTGGCGCAATGGACTAAGGCCAAAATGCAGCAGAAGCAAATGGATACCTTGTAAACGATTGTGACGATGCTAGCCGCCAGCAATCATTCTGCATCCGTGGCCGCCGTGGCAACGCCAGTTGTAGCTGACATTTCAGGACCGCAGGGCTCTCCAGAACCTCCACTTTTAGATGATAAGGGGTCCATCCTACAGATATCAAAATTTAAGAAAATGTGCCATACTACCTTTAAGGGTACCGAAGACCCTTCCGTGGCGTTGGAATGGCTGGTGGAGTTAGAAGACCACTTCAAAGTACTCCGTATGGACAAAAGGAGAGTCGCTTGCGCCCAACTTCAGCTCCGTTTAAACGCCCATGATTGGTGGGACGTGCACAAACAAGCCTTATTGAGTGAAGGTGGCACAGCGATTATCTCTTGGTCAGTGTTCCGTAAGGCCTTCGAAGAGGAGTTTCTTCCACCCGCCGTCCGCCGCGAGAAGGAAGACGAGTTTACCCATCTGCAGCAGGGAGACATGTCCGTACAGCAGTACGCTTCAGAATTTAATAGACTTGCTAAGTTTGCTAAGTCTCATATTAGTGATACAGAGACACGTGCACGAAGATTTGAGATAGGACTGCGACCTTCAATTCGTGCTCACGTCGTCGTTTCCCAATACCGCACCATGCATGAGTCCCTAAACCATGCACTCTCCCTTGAACCGCAGTACCCACCAGTTCGCATCGATGCTGTGCAAAATTCCAATCACAAGCGTCCTAGCAACACAGGGGGTAACAATGCGCCTAAGCGCTCCAATAACGGCGGTAACAAGGGTGCAAATCAGGGTAAGGGTGGCGAGCTTGTTTGTCACCGATGTAATCGTACTGGACACATCGCTCGGAACTGTCGAGTATTCAACGGATCGTGCTTTAAGTGCGGTCGTCAGGGGCATATGGCAGCGAACTGTCGGGCAGGTGGACCTAACCAGCAACAACAACAAAACCGTGCGCCTCAGGACCAGGGGCAAGTACCTCGAGCAAATCAGACGGCACAGCAGAACGCTCAAGGCCGGGTCTATGCTCTGACTCGGGATGAGGCACTCGCATCAAACACGACGGTGTCAGGTATATTACTCTTTAATGATGTACATGCTCGAGTATTGTTTGATTCTGGTGCAACACATAGTTTTGTGTCAACAAACTTTGCTAGAGAACATAAATTCATTCAAACCCCGTTAGGCCTAAGTCTTAGCATCAGTACATCGTCAGGTACGAGCTTGCCTGCAGTTTCAGTTTGTCGTGACGGCTACATTTGCATCGGAGGAAGGAAATTATCACTTGATGCGATAGTTCTGGACATAGGGGACTACGATATCATTCTGGGAATGGATTGGCTTGGCGCTTATTCTGCTACTATCGATTGTGCGGAGAAGAAAGTCGTGTTTCGTCTTCCTGGCGAGATCGAGTTTTGTTATTCGTGTAGTCCACAGTCAGAAGCGTCAAATGCCTGCATGGTGATATCAGCGATTTCTGCTCGACGGATGATTCACTCCGGCTGCGTAAGGTACTTGGCTTCCGTTCGAGACACTCGGCAAGATTGCGCAAACGTTGAGTCCATTCCCGTTGTGGCGGATTTTCTTGATATGTTTCCCGACGAGTTGCCCGGTATGCCGCCCGATCGAGAGACAGAGTTCACCATCAACACATTTCCAGGAACCCAACCCATTTCTAAACCTCCGTATCGAATGGCACCGACAGAACTAAAAGAGTTAAAAATTCAGTTATAGGAATTGCTTGATCGTGGGTATATCCGGCCTAGTGTCTCTCCATGGGGTGCACCAGTATTGTTCGTTAAGAAAAAGGATGGCTCGATGCGACTCTGCTGTTTGTGGTATTAAACGAAAGAGTAAAAAATGTATTCAGGATGGGGTTTATACGAAACCCGCCTTCTTTGGTTTACAAACATACTTGTACAATTTGATCCTATACGAGAATATGGGAGTACAATTTATTTAATCTGGGTAAATATTGCTATAGGTGTCTGATCTGCCGTCGATCACTTTAGCCCTTGGACCACACGATGTTGAAGAAGTGCCGTAGAAGACAGAAAGCAGCTTCGAAGGTTGCAAAAGAGGGTGGATGCACGATGCCAAAGTCGTCGATCCCTACTCTCTGCCTGAGCTCCGGATTCTCTCTCTCTTTCTCTCTCTCTCTCTCTCTTGACCTCTAGTTCGATCTTTCTTGGAAGTTCGACCTTGGATCTGATATTGGTTTCTTGACCAATTTTTTGACCTTCCAATCTTTCGACCCTGGATCTGATATTGGTTTCTTGACCAATTTTTCGACCTTGTTCCTCATTGATAGAGGTCTCTATTTATAGAGTTTTAATGACAGTGACCACTCCGTCGGTGTAGAAACCGAGGAGTGGAAAGTACAGCACCCTTTTACACAACGGTTAAAGTAACCAATGCCTGCGTATAGATGATCCTTTGAATGAGCGTGTGACGCGGGTCCAACTAAGGGACAAAACGCGTATAATCGCTACGAAGATCACGACGTAGAAGCCACGTAGGTATCCATTGTGTAGAAGAGGTTGGCATAGAAGCCAAATGTCTGTCACCATGGCATAGAAGCCAAATAGTTATCAAACCGGCATAGAAGCCGAATAGGCATAGAAGCCGAGTGGTCATAGAGGCCGAGCAGGCGTAGAAGCCGAATGGTCATAGAGGCCGAGTAGGCGTAGAAGCCGAGTGGTCATAGAGGCCGAGCAAGCGTAGAAGCCGAATGGTCATAGAGGCCGAGCAGGCGTAGAAGCCGAATGGTCATAGAGGCCGAGTAGGCGTAGAAACCGAATGGGCGTTGAAGCCGAGTAGGTATAGAGACCGAGTGAGCACAGGAGCTGGATGGGCGTAGAAGCCGCTGCGTACCGTGCCAGAGTGCTGATGTGGACGTTTGAGTGGAATTACGACTTTTGAAGATATAATCAAATCTCTTGCATTAAATGCCGAGATTTGCCACCATCCTGTGCATTAAATGTGGAGGCGTGTCTTTGAAGGTCTGCAACCCCTTCTGTGCATCAGTCGCAGAGACGTGCCTTGAGAAACTGTCACCGCTCTGTGCATTTAGACGTAGAGACGTGCCTCGACCCCGTACGGAGTACAGCTTTTGATGTGGCAGGCGGTTTGTCTACTGCAGAACGTAAACAGCTCGTGTCTGCCTGTGTAAAACAAGGCAGCGTATCCCTTCGTGCTTGTAAAAGCAGTTTACGCAAAGGGGATGGCGGTATTTGACAGCCTGGGTCGCAGTGCTGTGCCATTATTATAGCCGTCGTCTGGGTAGTCGAGCCGTATCCCTTTGTCAGAAGTCCAGAGGTCATGTTCATTGCAGGATCTTCCTTGCAGGGTCTAACAGGTTCACTTCGGAGAATATGAAGCATTCTTGTACACCTCAATGCTGCGTTCGAAAGAGGATGAGTTTTACGCCCTGGAGGCGATGAAGCACCATGTTTACGCTGAAGCGGCTTGGACGTACTGCCTTACGCGGATGGTCCTTTGAGCTTTCATATTTCATGCTGCATTTTAGCGGAAAGAGCTCTGTTGCACGCTTGATGGCTCTGAAGGTCTCTGCTTACGCTGCTCTGCACCAATATGCCGCGTATAGTCATCCGGCATATTTTTTATGCTTCTACAAGACCCCCTTCAAAGCTTTCAAATTCCTCGGAATTTGAAACGCTTTGAATGAAGCATGAACCGCCCCTCGTGACTCGAAACATTTCTGAATGGAGCGTTGAAATGGTCGATGCTGACTTTATGAAGGATTTATTGGGGACCGATGTGACCTCTTTCGCCTATAAAAAGGCTGTGGGAGTTAACCTGTTCTCTCCACATTTCCATCACCACGCAGAGATGATCGCCGGAGTTCGTTGGGTCGATCTGAGGAAGAAGGAGATCATATTCTTCCAGCGTGTAAGGAGCCAAAAAAGACGGCGTCTTCGAGCAAGTGTCCACTGCAACGATGGATCATGGAAGGATATCTTAGCCTCCCTTGCTCGGGATAATCAGCAACTTTGTATGGTGGTTCTTCGGGAGAAGGGAAGGGTCGTATTGGACCGCACAGCTTGCAAGCGGTGTCTTCTCTAGTTACCTCCGGGGGTGAGAGCAGCAACTAGCTCTGACCTCGGATATTGAGTTGGGTGAAATATCTCAACTCAATCTGTCACGGCGCACGGAGCATGGGATCTGCATAATTTATGCAAGCCCCAACTCTGTATTCTTCCGCCGTTGATCATTGCCATGTCAGTCAGTTTGCTGGAACTGACTGACTGCTGAAGAAGATGGATGAAGAATTGTGCCCCTGCGAGAACCTGTCAGAACAGCTTCTGGGCAATCTTCAGACGATGATGGGGAAGCCCTCCTGTCGACGGAGTTTCCCTCAGTTGTAATCATGAAAAATAAAGAAAAACCCTTTGTAGACAGGATTTTCCTCATATGTAATCATGACTTTAATCTTTAATAAAATCGTCTTGCTTCTTCATATGATCATCTTGCCATACGTTGCTGTGAAGTCTGAATATGTGTAGCTTCGACACGTCTGATTCTTTACGCCGACTCTGTATAGAAAGAGTGCTAGGTCCAGTCTTTTGCGCATAGCGAATAGTTCATAGAATGTTGTTGAGCATTTTGAGCATTTAGAACTGTCCTGCTGCTAAGACTGAGGAACCGCGTAAAGTTTTTTTTACTTCTGATGAACAGAATTTTTTTTTTCAGACTTCGTCTTCAAGAATGACTTCTCGTAAATCCCTTGGAACAGGGTCGAGGAATGGCTGTCAAACTGAGTTTGCCATCTTGACAGACGAGATATTCAGACTGGAGCCTGGATGAACCTCCATTTGACCCGAGAAGAGTAATTTCTCAATGTTTGAACTCTGTATGCTTCGGGTACTTGGGATATGTTAAGGTCAAGAAGGAGTATCTTCTGTGTGAACTCCTGTAATCGACCGCCTTGCTGTTCGGATATGCGAAAAGTCAGAGATCCATAGTGTAGATGAGCTGAGAATCCTGAGTTCGTAGTCTATTGAGCGTAGAAAGCCACCGAGCGTGAGATCGTAGATTCGGAGCTGCTGAGCATGAAGTCGTAGGTTTGTAGCCTCTCGAGCGTAAAAGCTACCGAGCACAAAGGTATCCGGGCATAAAACCATAGACTGATAGCTTGCGAGCGTAAAACCGTAGATCTGTTGCTGTCGAGCGTAGAAAGCTCCTTAGCGTAGAACTGTAGATTTGTAGCCTGTGAAAAAGAAATCTTCCGAGCGTAAGGTTGCGGATCTATTGCCTCCGAGCATAAACTAAACGCCATCGAGCGTGAGATCATCGATTTGGTATCTGCTGAGCGTAAAGTCGTAGGTTTGTAGCCTCTCGAGCAAAAAAGCTACCGAGCACAAAGGCATCCGGGCATAAAACCATAGACTTGTAGCTTGCGAGCGTAAAACCGTAGATCTGTTGCTGTCGAGCGTAGAAAGCTCTTTAGCATAGGAACCACTGACCTGCTTTTGCACGAAAAACTCTTCGAATTTGCTGACTGTCTGTCTTTCGAGAGTAGTGGGCTTACGTAGTACCCAATCATAACCAAATATTTAATTTGTGAGATTTGGTTGGGGTTTTGAGGAGCCCGTCTGAGGATTCGAGGAGTCGACCCGAACTCTATATATATCCCAATCTTTTGAGAGAAAAACTTTTTATCCGTCTTCTGCGAAAGAGAGCCTTCGATTGTTTGAGTTTTTCCCCTCGTTCTTTCTCCGAGCACTCCGAGTTTTCAGAAATGGCGCCAAAACAAACCCCCTCCACCAAGGGAAAGAGTACAGGCTCTTCTTCTCGTTCTTCTGCCCCAGTGAGAGAGTCTACGGTCGGGCAAGGTGAACTTCCTTCTGAACGAAGCATCCTGCCGACGAGTAGCGCACTCGGCCTTAGAGGTATAGCCTTTGGGGATGATAAAGAACGACGAAAAATCCTTCGCACACGTTGAACGTGACCGCGCTAGGTCGTCTCCTGTGCTGATAGCCTCTTTGAGGAAGATGACACACGGAGATGTTTTCATCTTTTACGCCCATATTTCTAATGTGCCAGCGTAAAAACTCCATGTTTTCGCAGTTTTGAGCATAAAAGCTCTGACTGCCGAAAACTTGGTGTATACTATAAAATTTTAGTTTTACGCTTTGGATGGGACCTCCGGCGTAATAACTAGAATTTTGCAGTCTGGCGTAAAGCACGGACTGTATACCGCCAATTTACGCATCAGGATGTGACTTCCGGCGTAAAAATGACCAAATTTTGTACAGTCTTGGCGCAAAGCACAGAATGTCGTTTCTTGGTCTTTATGTTACAAGATTTGTAATGACGTGTTTTCCTTGCACTTTCGCAGTTAACTTGCATGAGTCCCCACTGGCCGAGGTGATGGGTTCCGCTGCCGGGATGCTGCACTCGAACTATCTGGAGGATCTGTCGCACGTGACATTTCCTATCTCCGGACCCCAGTATCCTGAAGGAAGGGGGATCTTGATATCGGCTCAGGGCGAGCGGACATTGCTAAACATGATTAACGGAGAGCCCCAGACGTACATAGACGGGGACCAGTACATCAAGCCGGCCTTTCTATTTGGGGACATGATAGACAAACAGTCCCAGACGAAGCCCAAGAGAGAACCCTGGGTTTTCCCCGCCGAGAGTGTGGTCCTGTATCTGCCCACGATGCCGGAAGATTATCCCATCTCGGCTTTCTTCCATGCCACACATTCCAGGAGGATGTCGTGGACGTTGACTCCCGATCTTCACGGCAAGCCGGGGAAGATCTTTCATCTGAAAGGAGCTGACCAGGGGTCATTTGTCAGCCGCCCTTCTGGCGTCGTGACTTTGTTCAGGGGACTGTGCCCGGGCAGCGTCCCGAGTGAAGACAGTTCGGTGATCCAGCCGGTCCAATTGCCGACTTTTTGCAACGATTTCATGGTGCGAGGGGGGGTATACCCCAAGGAGAATCCTCGGTGCAACGGGTGGATCACCCCAGCAAACCTCCGATGGACTTGCTTAGTTGACTGGGCTTTGAAGCATTTTCGGAGAGAGCTGGAGGTCATAGGACTGTATGATGCCGTGAGCGCGATGAGTGTTGGGTTGCCTCCCAACCCTAACATGTTTCTGGCACTGGTGGAGCGATACATTTCGCTCACCGGGACCTTCGCCACTCCACTGGGAGAGTTGGGGTTGGCCCTCCATGAGATGGCAGTGATCTCGAGACTGTCGATGGGGGACACCCCATATGAAGAGTATGTTTCCACCAACTAGGAGTTGGAGGACTCGGACCCTCGGGTTGTGGAGGTGTATCAGGAGCTGATGTGCCACTATTTCGTATGTACTGCTTTTTATAATGAGCCTTCTGATTTGGCTCACACCACTAAGTGGATGTCCTACCTCTTCTTCCACCGGGCCAGGGCCATCAAGTCGGAGAAAGTTTCGGGGGGCAAGAATGAGCCCGTGAACTGTTTGGGCGTGCTCAGTGCCCAGGTCGTCGAGGATCTTATGGAGGATGCTAAAGCTCCAGATCAGATTCTCAATGATGGGGTAGGAAAGTACCCTGAAGGCACTAAGGCCTATAGTTACTTGAGGCGCTGTCGCAGGCCTTTGTCTGAGGAAGCCAGGCTGGCTGGCTTTCTCTCCCTATGGCTGCGTCGAGTAGTGGTGCCCGGCATCGCGTCCGCGGACCGCATCTACCGAAACATCCTGTGGCCTGTCGTGCATCTGGTGTTCGGGGCAAGACTGGGCTTGCTCCCTGCCATGGTGTGCCGTATACAGGCTGGCCTGAGAGCCATGACTGACGGACTGCTCATCGATGAAGCTCGACGTGATAGCTTTCCCCGGGTAGAGTTACCATACCTGTACTTGATGGGATGGTTAATTCTCCACAACCCCCGGGTGATGTCTCCCGGCCTTGGTAGTAGCGCAGGGCGTAGTTTCTTGCTGAACTACAAGGACTCCCTCTGGAATGTGAACACAGTCTTAGACTGTCGGCTGGTGCTGAGCCTCGGTCATTGCTGGAAGCTCCTCTGCACTGTCCCCTCTGTACATCACAATCAGTCGGGTATTAGGCTTGAGGATTTAGGTGGAGAGAAGACCAATCTTTCTCCGGAAGCTTTTAATTGGTTGGTCTGCATCAGACCCTCCCATTTGCTGTACAGAAGCGAAGATCATTGCTTCTTCGAGCCTTACTTGCCCAGTCGGTTCGCCAGGCAGTTTGGGTACGATCAGCTGCACGTGGACAATGCCGTCACCAGCTTCAGGTCCAGGGGCGGACTCATTGATGGAGCCAGAGGATAGCGGTATTTTATCATGGGTTGCACGGGAGCAATCTTTATCGTGCCAGTCGTCACCCTCTCTACGGAGCTGCGGATCCTTCATTCGTACGCTCAGTTTTACGTGGCGATCAACACCTTCCATCGCGATTTTGACATGCGTGGAAGCTTTAGGGTGCCTTCTCCCAAGCCTGGGGGAAGAATCGAAGTCCCCTCGGTTTCATCTGACGAGGGTGAGGAGTCCGTCACTCCGGATGAGCCTCTGGTGTCGGTGCCGAGGTGTGAAGTGCCTCCGCCTGCGGGGGCTTTGGCGGTCTCTGGGAAGCGAAGGGCTCCTGCTTCGAAGCAGACTTCCCCTGGCAAGAGGAAGAAGAAGGCGGTTAATCGCCCTCTCCGGATTCCTGGCATTTAGTCTCCTAGAGAGGAACCTGCTGTCTCTCCTGTTGGGGATGTCTCTTTGATTGGAGGTTCCCCGCCTCTCAGAGAGGGACCCTCAGTTTCGGCTGGCGGTGCCGGAGAACTCCTGCTTGAGGCTGCCGTTGTTGCCACTGCCTCCGGTAGTGGAATGAAATCGCCTGCGTAGCCGAGGCAAATGGGAAAATCTTTCCCTAGACCAGCAACGGATGAAACTCCTGCCGCGTCCGTGAGCATGACCAGCGAGGTTCCAGCTGACGAACCTCGACTGCGTCTTGGTGAAGGCTTGGTAGAGCTCCTGGCGATATCGGTTGTCCCACCTCCTTCTCCAGGTATGACAGTTTGTATTGCGTCATTAAGGCGTGATATAGCTACATCGGCTGCAGACGCGACATATATACCATTGGCTACGGGTAAAGGTCATCTTTATGTCTCCTCTTAGAAAGATTACTATCATATTGATATCAACTTTCTTGTTCTCTTCTCAGGGGATGGCGTCCACGGGAAGTATAGCGTTGAAGCACCTTCTGGCTCTGCTCGGGCTCCTGGCGATGATACGGAGGCGTTCGACTTCGAGGAGGAAATACCTTCGGGGGCGAGCTCGCCCGGAGTAGTTTCGTCACCTCAAGAGGAGGACGAACCCATTGTCGTGACCTCGCCTCTTGCGAGTATGCCGATGACTTTGACCGTCGTTGTCGCACCTTCTTCGGTCGCACCACCTGTCGAGGCGGCGGCTGTGGCCACCTCGTCTGCAATTATTCCTGGAGGGGAACTCGCCAATATCGCGGCCACTCCCGGCGTTCATCCAGATCTGATTGCGCTGACCGAGTTGTATACCAGCCTCTTTTACACCAGTTTGAAAATGCTGATATCCATGGTGTTGGCGAAGAATCTGGATTTTGAGCATCTGAAGAAGGCTTTCCGGTTTTCGATTGGGGCGGTCAGGGAGTTCGGCGATTCTGGGGTAGCTGATGCCCTGGAGGCGATGGTTAATGGGTTGGAGCAACCTATTAACGAATACTTGCAGCTGACTCGGGGCAGTTTTGAAGCTGAGGTCCAGGCCAGATATGACTTCATGACTGCGCGGCTTACCAAACAGCTGGAGAGCCTAGATAACTCCATCAAAGCACATAAGCTGGAGATGGATAAAAGAAAAGTTGTCGTGGAGGAGGCTCTTGCTCTTCAGACGAAGTGCCAATCCGAGCACGAAGGGAATGTAGCGAGGGCTCGCAAGTTGAAGGAGAAACTCGCTCTGGCAGAGGAGTGGGCTTCTCAGTCGTTGGCAGGTCTAGACGTAGCGACTGGTCGACTGAGCACAGCGCGACGAGACCTGGAGCATGCAGAAGCTACCCGAGCTGGCTCTCTTCGAGCAAGGGCCGAACTGTCCTTTATGAACAATCCCGAGGCACGGCTGGAACAGGCCCGCGCTGATGCCTTGGTTTCTAGGGACGAGAGGGTGGCTGCACTGGCGAAGCTGATTCGCGATCTGACCGCTCCCCCACAATGATGTGCCCTTTCTTTTTTTTGCTTCCCCAATGTAATTCTGCTCTTTTCGGGAATAAATAAAGCGAATCTTTTCTGACTTTGTGGACCCATCATTTCGGAATGTAAATGACAGGTTTGGGCGAGAGTGATATCAGAGGTAGTATGGACGTGATAGACTCTCGATAAACTTTTAGCAGGACATATCTATTCAGAGGCCATACAGACATGATAGAATATGACCTAACTAGTTTCGTTCTGGAAGTAGTTTGGTCAGACTTTGAGATTCTCGCTTTATTCCACTTGAGCAGAGGAGGTTAAGCATAGTACCTCTTCAGGAATTTACCGTTGATAGGAGCCAGTAACAGGTTATTCTTTTCTTGGGTCAGCTCATTAGTCACGGCTATCCTGAGCGACGGAATTTGGATTTCAATGGGAAGAACTGCTTCGCTCTCGTAGACCAGTGAAAATGGGGTACAACCTGTCGGTGTCCGTACCGTTGTGCGGTATGCCCAGAGACATTCACCCAGCTTCTCATTCCAGTCTCTTTTGTTTGAAGAGACGAACTTCTTCAAGAGTTTGATAATGGTTTTGTTGAAAGCTTCCGCCAAACCATTAGCAGCTGGATAATATGCCGTAGAGGCAATATTATGTATTCGATTTTTATCGCAAAATCGATGAAATGCTTGGCTGATAAACTGAGGTCCATTGTCATGGATTATCCTCCGGGGAATCCCAAAGCGATAAATGACGTGATGATGAAGCTGATTACGTCAGACGCCTTTACCTCAGCAAGAGGGATCGCCTCTGCCCATTTGGAGAAGTAATCTGTGATGGCCAGTATGAACCGGTGACCTCTGGTAGAAGACGGGTGAATAGGACCAATGATATCCATACCCCATGCTTCGAAAGGCCAGGATGCAACCGTAGGATGTAGATATTCAGACGGTTGATGTATGAAGTCTGCATGAACCTGACAGGCTCTGCATTGTCTTGCATAGTTGATCGCATCTGTGATCATAGTGGGCCAGTAATAGCCCATTCTCCTGATACGATCCTGTAGCTTAGGACCGGGCTGATGCGCTCCGCATACACCGTCGTGAGCTTTCCGGATAATCTGCTGTGCTTCGTCGTCAGAGAGACATCTTAATAGCAGTCCGTCGTATGTTCGGCGATATAGGCATTGTGAAGATGCATCAAAGTAGAAGCATAATGATCGTCTTTTGACGGATACTGCTTCTTTGGGGTCCTTCGGCAAGATTCTGTATGCGACAAAATCTATGAAGGAACTTCTCCAGTCTCTTCTAGGGGGATCCGTGTTCACAGCGTAGCTGCGTTCTATGTGAAAGTTGTTTTTCACGCAGAATAAATCTCTGTTAAGAAGGATTACCGAATCCTGCCTTCTTATAGGAGTGGCTAAATCCGCAGCTAGACTGGCTAGGGCATCAGCTTCCAGATTTTGAGATCGAGGTACATGCTCTAGGAAGAACCCTTTGAATGTCATGGCTATCTCGACCGTTGCTTGGTGATAGGGGATGAGGTCTGGATTCCGGACTTCATATATTCCTCTGACTTGATTGACGATAAGCAGAGAATCACCGAAAGCTTCCAGGGACTCGACCCCCAGCTCTTTAGCGACTTGGAGTCCCGATTAATAGAGCGTTGTATTCCGCCACATTGTTGGAACATGGTTCGTTAAGAGAGTATGCTCGGTAGATGACGAGTTTATCAGGAGTGACCAGGACGATTCCTACCCCTGAAACCACGTTTCCCTGGGGACCAGTCCTGGAGGCGCCGTCGAAGAACAGTTGCCATGCGTCACTTTCCATTGTAAAATTACATTCTGCAACTTCGTCGGGAAAGTCTTCGTATAATTTGGAGGCCTCCGGGATCGGATGAGCAGCTAGGAAGTCGGCTAGCGCTTGGCCTTTGATAGACTTCTGCGGGACGTATACCATGTCATATGGTGTTAACAGCATCGCCCAAGTTGCGAGCCGGGAATTAAGAACACTTGGCTTGCTCATCAGTACTCGAAGATGGTTGATCCTGGAGATGATATGGATAGTCTGGCCGGTGACATAGTGCCGCGTCTTCTGGATAGCGAACATCAGAGCCAAGCATTCTTTCTCCACTGGGTTGTACCGGTGTTCGGCTCCGACCATCATCCTGCTGATAATGCTTGCTTGAGAGCTTCAGGTGAGTCGGAGGGCGACGAGCTTGAGATGACAACTGATGTGATGATCGATAGCCCAGAACCCGGAGAGTTTGTTCAGAGGTAATATGAACATGACAAACTTCTGGGTTGCAATTCTATCGGGGATAGAAGTGCATATCTGCTCAGAGGTAATATGGACATGGCAGTCTTTGTGGACCTAACACCACTACGGGTGCTAAGTTGAGATGACAACCGATATGATAATCGATAGCCCAAAACCCGGAGAGTATGTTCAGAGGTAATATGAACATGATAAACTTCTGGGATACAATTCTATCGGGGATGGAAGTGCATATCTGCTCAGAGGTAATATGGACATGGCAGTCTTTGTGGACCTAACACCTCTGGCGTACTTAGAGTTAAGTACGGGTGCTAAGTTGAGATGACAACCGATGTGATAATCTATAGCCCAAAACCCAGAGAGTATGTTCAGAGGTAATATGAACATGACAAACTTCTGGGATGCAATTCTATCGGGGATGGAAGTGCATATCTGCTCAGAGATAATATGGACATGGCAGTCTTTGTGGACCTAACACCACTGGCGTACTTAGAGTTAAGTACGGGTGCTAAGTTGAGATGACAACCGATGTGATAATCGATAGCCCAAAACCCGGAGAGTATGTTCAGAGGTAATATGAACATGACAAACTTCTGGTTTACGAAATGAAATGCTTTGGATGATGAACATAAGCTTATGTCTGGACAATTTACCGTGGAGTATTTTTCTTGAGTGAGGATAGAGAGATTTTTTAGGGACTCTTCCTCAAGTACATTTTTTTTTTGAAGAGAGCAAATTGTTACGTAAAAAGAATGAAAATTCAATCGGTAAGGACCGTCCCCTTGTTTACAGGTTCAAAGTGATGACCTTGGCCTTGATCAACTCCTGAATTTTTTTTTTTAGCACATAGCATGCCCTTGTGGGGTGATGAGTGTACCGATGGAAGAGACAATAATCTGGGTCATCCACTTTGCCAGCCCTCTCAGGATGTCTGATGTTGGGTAGCTGAAGCTTGCGCTCTTTCATTAACATATCGAAGACTTCAATGATGTCGTCTTCATTGAAGGAGAAAGTCCCTTTTGGTCTTCGGGCTCCTGCTGCTTGATTTTTACGGTCTTGCGGGGAGATCGTCGTCGCATCATCCCTGGATTTTGAGGTAATTCTACCCCCAGCTTTGGACGTCACTTTGTTCTGTTGAGGTAAGTTACCCCTAGACATGCCGTGGCCTCTGGCCACAGAAACTGATTTATCAGGAACTGCCTCTGGCTGTACAGGATTGGATTTCGGAATTTTGGGTCTCATAAGAGACGCAGTATATCCCAATCCGAAATGAGCTTTTTGATGGTGAGAATTACTACGCACCGGCGTTCGTCTACCTTTCCCATAGTTGAGGCCTTGTTTCAGTTTCAAATCATAACCCATGCTTTGCATAATATTTAATGCTTGTGGGCTATATCTGTGGGTTTGTATCCTGCCAGTTTCAGACTCGCGCGGTTCCTCTTGTATGATCGGGGTGTTCCGCCTGCTACCGAAGATTATCGGACGCTGATCGCCGTGGGTGGGTGGAATGATAAAGATGGAGTCTTCCTGTGGCCCACCTGTCATGACGACATTAGACGTTGACGTATCTTCCCATAAGATCTCCCCGCGCTTGACTGTTAGGAAACTGAAGTCTGTTTATGACTCTTGTTTTGCGTTTCTGGGTTAGATAATCCCGCAGGTCAGGAGAATTTACAGAAGAAGACGAAGGAGATTGTTCGTTTCTTCTGTTCCAACCAGTGGGCATGCGGAGATTGGGCACCATGGTTTTTCCTGCGCCACCTGTGTACAACAGGTTGGCCATCTGGGTGGCGGATAATCCCCGGGGAGGGTGCCTTCCCGCAACCTGAGCTTGCTTTACGTTGTGGGACTTCGCCTGGCGTAATTTGGAGATTTGCTCAGACTGTCGTAAAGCTAAAGAGGTCCTCTGTCGGCCGTCGGCTTCTCGGGTAATCCGGAGGGTAGGCAGATCGCTTCTTCGCTGGCGTAACAGCCGAGAAGTTGAGTACTCTGCCGCTTGCTTCCCCTTGCGGAAATTACAGCGCTCATCTGGTTGCCCGTAGAGGTCAGATGTGTGCGCGTGGAGAGTGATTTGTACTTCCGATTTGGCGCTGAGGCATCATCAGAAGTTTGGTCTGTATCGCGCGTAGCGGAAGACTGGTTTCTACGCGTATAGCGCAGTGGATACTTCTGGGTTAGCGCTGAGGCTTTGTCCGAAGTTTTGTCTGCACCGCGCGTAGCGGGAGACTGGTTCCTACGCGTAGAGCGCAGTGGATACTTCTGGGTTAGCGCTGAGGCTTTGCCCGAAGTTTCGTCTGTACCGCGCGTAGCGGGAGAATGAATTTTATGTGCAGGGCATGGAGGGAGCAATGCTACAACCTCATTGGTCGGAGAGGTCGGAGAGATCGGAGAGTCCACAGGAATGGTAGAGGATGTCTTGGGCATCCAGACCTTGCGCAGCTTCCTGTTGTCTTGGACGGAGAGAGGGTGAGAGCTACCCCCGGTTCGAAGCATGTCTTCGTAGGCAGACTGGTCGAATTGGACGACCAGTGTCTTCTTCACGGTTCCTATAGATACCGTATCGTGTTGAGCAATTATTTCCTCATCAGACGAGAAAGATGTCCCCAGCGGAGTCGCCATCTTGTTTGTGGTATTAAACGAAAGAGTGAAAAATATATTCAGGATGGGGTTTATACGAAACCCGCCTTCTTTGGTTTACAAACAAACTTGTACAATTTGATCCTATACGAGGATATGGGAGTATAATTTATTTAATCTGGGTAAATATTGCTATAGGTGTCTGATCTGCAGTCGATCACTTTAGCCCTTGGACCACACGATGTTGAAGAAGTGCCGTAGAAGACAGGAAGCAGCTTCGAAGGTTGCAAAAGAGGGTGGATGCACGATGCCAAAGTCGTCGATCCCTACTCTCTGCCTGAGCTCCGGATTCTCTCTCTCTCTCTCTATCTCTCTCTCTTGACCTCTGGTTCGATCTTTCTTGGAAGTTCGACCTTGGATCTGATATTGGTTTCTTGACCAATTTTCCGCCCTTCCAATCTTTCGACCCTGGATCTGATATTGGTTTCTTGACCAATTTTTTGACCTTGTTCCTCATTGATACGAGTCCGATGGCGCAAGTTTCGTCTTGATCCGACGTGTATACACAAAGTTACAACGTGTTCTAGAACAGACGGAGACGGGGCGGTATCGGCGGATACGCGTTGATTCCGGTGTGCACGCACATCTAAATCAACTTATGCGAAATCCCATACGTCCGTATCAACGACGTGCATGTTTCGGTAAAGACCGCGCGCGACCAAGTCGTCCCGTTTGGCAGGGCGCACTCAGTTTCGGGGTAAAATAGGGCATTGGTTTTCCTGTTTTTGGATCGCGGTTCACGATCGCCACAGGACGCGATGCACCGAGCAGTTTGCACGGGCACCGAGGGGGTCATGCAGTCTACGCATCATAACTGACGGAACGAGAAACAGAGCTACGAGGAGAGAGAAAAGAATACCTGAACAGGGCTCCGTAAACTAGGTTTCTCGTGTCCTCGCGTGTCGATACGAGACACTGTGTCCTGTGTCTGAACTAGGGTTTCAGTTGAAGGGTTGCGGCGGCCGAAGGCGGGGAGACTTCGGCTGGAGCTGCTGCTGCGGGTCTCCGGCGAGGTCGGCGGAGCTGAAGAGGGGCGCTGGCTCGGGGAGACGTCGAGTCGGAGGAGAGTTCGAGGAGCTACTGACCGGCTGCGGGGCAGAGGCTTTGGCGGAGGAGCTGCGGGCTCGGGGTCGACGGGAACGGAGCTGGAGGAGAGGAGGAGAGGGGTAGGCGTCGTTCGGAGAGGAGGCTGTGGTGGGCGGAGCTTGGAGATGGGTAGGCGGAGGAGTCGAGGGCTGGGAGGTTGTGAAGGGGGTTTCTGGTGGTGGAGAGAGGAGGCAGGGAAGGAGACGGAGGAAGAAGAGAGGGAGGAGAGCGGATTGGTGGAGGTCATGGCGGCCAGGCGCTGGGGAGGAAGTCGGATCTAGGGTTCAGGCGTGGCAGAGGGAGGCGGCGCTCGGCGCTGTCGAAGTCGGGGTCGGGTGCGCCGGTAGAAGGCGGCTCGGTTGTGAGGTGTCTGGTCGGAGGAGGAAGGAGAGAGGTGATCGACGAGGAGGCGGCAAGGGGAAGACTGGTCGGCTAGGGCGTCAGTGGCTCGTCGAGGAGGCGGAGCGGGACGAGCTAGGGTTCCGGCGGTCCGAGGGGGAGAGGAAGAGGTGGTTTAGGGTTTCGGCAAGGTGGTTATATAGTCGGAACAGTAACTCAGGGAAAATTCGATTTGGGTTCAGTTTGGGTTTCGGGTCTGGGTCGGGTTTGACTCGAATCCGACCCGACCCGTTAAGCTGGGTCGGTTCAGTTCAGGGTAGCGGTTCGGTTTGAGTTGGGTAGGTTTGGTTTAATTTTAATTAAACCCGGTTTATTTTAGGGGTTTAATTCGGTCTATTTCTACATTGGTTTTTAGGGCTTTTAAAATACTTCCGGAGTCCAAAAAATTACCCTATGTCCGGTTTTCCATTTTACACCATAAAATATTATTTTCATAATATTTTAACAGCAATTAAAAATCATTTAATTACCAAAAGCCTAGATTTTAATTACAGAAAAATCCCAGTAAATTTCAGAAAATTGAGGAAAAATCCAAATTAAAAATTACTGAAAATCAGGGGGCTTACAATCTACCCAACTTATAAAAATTTTGTCCTCGAAATTAAAATATGGTAGGGTTCTCTCTATCCAATCTCACTTGATTACAGTCTAAAGGATTCCTCTCAAGTGAACATTGCGGTCTCTACCCAACTTAGAATTTACCCATCTATCATCTAAGGCTATACATCTAATAAAGCTATGCCCAACTTATTTAATCATGGTATTGAATCCTCAAGTCTTTAACACCAAACATATCACCTATGATATTCCCTTAATCATATATAAAAGGGTCATCAACAATGCGACCGGCCTGTGGGGTATATCTAGTACTGTCTATATATCAACTTCTACCAAGCACGAGGTTTCGTCTTTCCGAAATAAGGGAAGACGAAGATCAATAATAAAGAGTTCAAGGGTGAGGTAATAGGATAGAAGTATCAGGATCAAGGCATTTAACAAATTAAAATAGGATTTGTCAAGACAATTATGGATTGAAATCATATTCTGGTAATCCTTTGTTCGCATGCTCGTATTAGTACAGTTATGTAACCGATATGATATGTCAGACATGTCCAGGGTAAGTATACTAGTCGACTATATATCTCAATCCACGTGAAGTAGTCGTGCGAAGAGCGAACCAAAATGCACTAAGGTTGATAAGACCGTAATACACTGATTCTGAATAGAGAACTGTATTAGTGTGTCGACCCAATAATACATATGTCATGAACAAGATCGATAAAAGAATAAGCTTGCAAAACCAGGCTATAGTAGCAGCATAAGTCAAGGTAGTACAACAAATGTAAGTACGCTAGATGATGATGAAAGGAGGTACAACTTAATTCAAGTTCACAAAATAACCCAAAATAAGCACAATAACAAAAGACTCTATAATCTCTACAGTTATCAATTATAAGCAAGTTTAAAATTACATAGGTTAAGGCTGAGGTCACGAACCAATAGGCACGAGATAAAACAAATCTATAAACAGATAACTACGAGAAATTATGCGCATTAGCTACTCCATGGGTCTGTGCGTCTTCCAAAGTCATCGCTGGAGCTTGTTCACGTTCTTGCAGTTGATTCCTCTGCTGCTGTTGAGCCTACTGGAAGAGTATTGTTTGTGGTGCCAAGGGTGGCCTCGGCTGATTCCCTCCTGGGGATGGTGGTCTGACTCCTTCAGCTCTCGTTTGCGGTGCTTCCAATGCTGGAGAGGCTGGCCTTGGTGCTGGTAACGCTTGTTGTTTACCATTGGTGCTCTTTCTCGATACTCAGGGCATTCCTTCAATGGATGCTGATTGGATCCGCAAGCTAAACATACTTTTCTTTTTCGTCTGCACTCGTCCTCAATATGGCCTCACTTGCGACAATATTAACAGATAGGTAGTACTTGCGGAGATGCTTCCGGTGGCTGGTGCATGTGAGACTTTCTTGCAATTTCTTCCTGTGGTGCTCCGGCTGGTACTGATGTGGCTGGTTGATGAATCATCAATGCTTTCTCTCGATGCTGAGAACAGTCCTTAGCTAAGTGTTGATTGGTTCCGCAAATCAAGCATAATCCTAACTTGCGTCTGCATTCTTTTTTAATATGGCCTATCTTGCCACAGTAGTAATAAGTAGGAAGGAATGAGGCTCTTGGTGCTGCTCTCGGTGGTGGATTTATCTGTGGTCGCTTTGCAGCTCTTTCCTGTTGTGCTTGGTCTGGTGCTGATGCATACGGCCGCTTCTGGTTGGACTCTATCCTTTTGTTGCACTCCATGGCCTGTGCTGTAGTAAGAACGTCCGTTGCAACGAAGATGATTATCTTTCGTAGCTCAGAGCTAAATCTGTCGATGAACTTCTCCGCTTGGTTTTGTTGAGCTTCTTCATGAACCTTCTGATGGGCTTGCATCTTCGCGTAAAACATTCAAAACATTTGTTGTTCATCCATAGCCTGCCCTCGTGGAACGGTAGGCGTCGGTGGAGCAAACTGCATCGATGGTGGAACGTTATCTTCCTGGATTCTCGAGGTATGCAGACTTGCTGGACTACGTTGTTGTGATGATTGACCTACACCAACTGGTGTCACTTCATCTTCGTGGTTAACCATAATATCTTGTGGTGTTCTTGGATGAGGCTCTTCGCCGGCTTGTGGATTCATTTCTCTGCAACCAAAAATAAACTATAAGAGGCGCACAGGAATCAAGGCAGGATGTAAGTCAAGAATTAAATTCGAATCCGATATAGATGTCAAGAACGATTCAAGCAAGTAGATGAGATCCTTAAAACTTATCTTATTCTTATTGCAGGCTTGCTCGGTCCCTAAGTTGAAACCGAACAATTTAGTCGTTGACCGGATGGGCCACCACAAAAACCATGTCACGCCCCAGTCCCAAAATACCGAGGGACCGGACCCGTGTTAATGGCCAGCAGCACACACCGATGGACAAACCCAATTTAGTGGATCCATCGGGGCATACTTAAGCTGTAGTACAACAATAAGTAGGTCCAATGATATAAGTCACAGTCTATACTAATCTCATCCACAACAGATAATCACAGATCAAATGACAGAATCAATGTAAATAAGAATCAACTAACATATCTCAATAAAAGTGTCTCGGAGAACAATCCGTGAACAAGTCTGATACATCAATGCGATAGACTGGAAATAAAATAACTAGAAATAGAAATAAATGAGTATCTCAAGCCAATACCCAGGAGAAGTTCTCTAGCACAATCTCATCCTCGGGTGTCGGTACAGCTCCTGTATCAGCTCCTGTTGCGGTCCCGTATACCTCGGGATAGATCTCGTCTGCAAATCCTGGGGACATAATCCGGATCCAAGTCCTCAGGGGACATAGCAAGGTACAGAAAATACAAGCCAAAATAAATGCAGTGCAGCAAATAATGAAATAAATAGGGTAAGTATGTAACTATCTATGTGAAATACAAGTGAGAGCATCAGGAGTACTCAGGCTGAGCCACTACAAGCTCTGTGTCGGGGAGCCGGTAGCAGTAATAATGAGTAATGGGCCAAGCTCGGACTTCAGAGTCTTGTGCCTCACAATAATAGGGGTTTATATATATAATCAGCCTGTAGCATGTGTGTCTCTCCCCATCCAATGTAACCTAATGTCTCATGTCCATGTCACGCACGATCATATCTAATGCAGCCAGTCATATAATATCTATGGATATAATGTATATGTCATAAAGTCTGTATCCTATACAGAATCACCATGAATATCTCAGAAAGATCCTGTCCATGAATAATGTCAAGTATCCTGGGTTATAGTGTACTTGATAAGACAAGCACGAGAATGCAAGGGGTCACGAATGTCCATCTCTAGATGACATACACAACATCGCGTACGGTGTTGGCACCCGACTAATAATCGGACGCTAAGTAAGTCACACGGTCCTAGGTCAAGCATGCACAACAATATAAATAAAGTAAGAAAATATGCAACAAGAACTGCAAAGTTGGCAAGGTATACTTGCACAAAAATGTCTAAAAAAAGACAAGAGAATAAGTAGCAAAGCTGCAGGATTTGGCAAGGTACACTTGCCTGGGGTCCTGGCTCCAACTGTAGCTCTGGTCTCAGTGTGATCTGCAGGTACTACTCCGGTTGCTGAAATAAACATCATCATTGGATTCAGAAAATATCAAATAGCTAGAAACGCCTCTCCTTGAGTCCAATTTGGACACAGGGGCAATAATGACATTTCCGGGTCAAAGCGGGGTCCACATGTGGGCCACTTTGCACCGAAAAGTGTGTCAGGGTCAAAGGTCTCCAAATTTGTCAAACTTAGTGTCGACAAGTCAGGAACGATGATACGAACCCAACGAAACTTCCAGAATTGGATTCCGATGAGCCGATCACAAAATCACCTGTCAAGTGGAGCCTGTGGGGCCCACGATATGCGATTTTGTCAACGTTCTCAGAATCGAACTAAACCTGGGTCACAGGACCAGCGTATTGCTATGAGTCCGATGGCGCAAGTTTCGTCTCGATCCGACGTGTGTACACAAAGTTACAACGTGTTCTAGAACAGACGGATACGGGACGGTGTCGGCGGATACGCGTTGATTTCGGTGTGCACGCACATCCAAATCAACTTCTGTGAAATCCCACACGTCCGTATCAACGACGCACATGTTTCGATGAAGACCGCGCCTGACCAAGTCATCCCGTTTGGCAGGGCGCACTCAGTTCCGGGGTAAAATAGGGCGTTGGTTTTCCTGTTTTTGGATCGCGGTTCGCGATCGCCACAGGACGCGATGCACCGAGCGGTTTGCATGGGCACCGAGGGGGTCATGCAGTCTACACATCACAACTGACAGAACGAGAAACAGAGCTACGAGGAGAGAGAAAAGAATACCTGAACAGGGCTCCGTAAACTAGGTTTCTCGTGTCCTCGCGTGTCGACACGAGACACTGTGTCCTGTGTCTGAACTAGGGTTTCAGTTCAAGGGTTGCGGCGGCCGAAGGTGGGGAGACTTTGGCTGGGGCTGCTGCTGCGGGTCTCCGACGAGGTCGGCGGAGCTGAGGAGGGGCGCTGGCTCGGGGAGACGTCGAGGCGGAGGAGGGTTCGAGGAGCTGCTGACCGGCTGCGGGGCGGAGGCTTTGGCGGAGGAGCTGCGGGCTCGGGGTCGGCGGGGACGGAGCTGGAGGAGAGGAGGAGATGGGAAGGCATCGCTCGGAGAGGAGGCTGTGCTGGGCGGAGCGTGGAGATGGGTAGGAGGAGGAGTAGAGGGCTGGGAGGTTGTGAAGGGGGTTTCCGGTGGTGGAGAGAGGAGGCAGGGAAGGAGATGGAGGAAGAAGAGAGGGAGGAGAGCGGATTGGTGGAGGTCGTGGCGGCCAGGCGCGGGGGAGGAAGTCGGATCTAGGGTTCAGGCGTGGCAGAGGGAGGCGGCGCTCGGCGCTGTCGAAGTCGGGGTCGGGTGCGCCGGTAGAAGGCGGCTCGGTTGTGAGGTGTCTGGTCGAAGGAGAGAGGTGATCGACGAGGAGGCGGAGAGGGGAAGACTGGTCGGCTAGGGCGTCGGTGGCTCGTCGAGGAGGCGGAGCAGGGCGAGCTAGGGTTCCGGCGGGCCGAGGGGGAGAGGAAGAGGTGGTTTAGGGTTTCGGCAAGGTGGTTATATAGTCGGAACAGTAACTCATGGAAAATCCGATTTGGGTTCAGTTTGGGTTTCGGGTCTGGGTCGGGTTTGACTCGAATCCGACCCGACCTGACCCGACCCATTAAGCTGGGTGGGTTCGGTTCAGGGTTGCTGTTCGGTTTGAGTTGGGTTGGTTTGGTTTAATTTCAATTAAACCCGGTTTATTTTAGGGGTTTAATTCGGTCTATTTCTACATTGGTTTTTAGGGCTTTTAAAATGCTTTCGGAGTCCAATAAATTTTTAAAAAATTATCCTATGTCCGATTTTCTATTTTACACCATAAAAATTATTTCCATAATATTTTAATAGCAATTAAAAATTATTTAATTACCAAAATCCTAGGTTTTAATTACAGAAAAATCCCAGTAAATTTCAGAAAATTGAGAAAAAATCCAATTTAAAAATTACTGAAAATCAGGGGACTTACAAGAAGAACCTAGGCTTTGATGCTCTGAAGATGTCCTCTAATCTCACTATAGCGTAGATTAGAAATTTCAGTGACGCTGAAAGAGCTAATGCGCTAGAGCAAATAGTTAATGGTTTGGAATAACCCATTAACGAATATTTGCAACTATCCCGAGGCAGCATTGATGACCTGGTCCAAGCTGAGTACGATTCCCTAACTGTAGAACTTTCTCAGCAGACAGAATCTTTAAACAAATCCATCCAGGAATGTCAACAAGAGATGGAGAAAGAGCAAGCAGTATTTGTGGAGAGTATTCCTCAGCTAGCTCAGTGCTACACAGAATGTGAGGGATACGAAGTGAGGGTTCAAGAATTGGAAGCTGAACTTGCCCAGACAAGGGAGAGGCTTCTCAAAGCATCGTTAGTTCACAATGTATTGGAGGGCCAAGTGAGTACAGCTCAGCAGAACTTGACGCATGTGGGTGTCATCCACACAAGCTTTGTTGATAGTCTGTCCAAACTATCTCTCTTGAGCAATAATGAGGCAAGGCTGGAGCGGGCTCGTATTAACATTTTGGACTCCAGGAATAAGAGGATGGCTGCTTTGGTGAAACAGATCCGCGATTTAATTGCTCCTCTCCAATGATGTACTTTTTTGCTTCTTTTGTAATCTACTATTCCCGGAGATAATAAAGATACATTTTCTGACTTTGTGGACCTATCACTTTAGAATATAAATGATAGGCTAGGATGAAAGTGATATCAGAGGTAATATGGACATGATATACTCTCGGTAGGGTTCAGCTGAATATATCTATTCAGAGGTAATATGGACATGATAGAATATGATCCAACTAAATTTGTATACAAAACACTATCAGAGGTAATATGGACGTGATAGGTTTTGAGGTTTCAAATTAGTTCAACATATCTATTTAGAGGTCATAAGAACCTGATAGAATATGATCCAACCAATCTTTGTACGTAGTATCGTCAGAATGAGATCTTCATCATACTCTGTGAAGCAAAGGAGATCAAGCGTAGTACTTCTTCAAAAATTTGTCGTTGATAGGAGCCATTATCAAATCTCCATTAGGCTTGGCTAATCTGCAAGCACCATTTGAAAATGTCGTTTCAATCACATAAGGGCCCTCCCATTTGGGCTGGAATTTGCCCTTACTTTTGTGCGTAATGATCATTGGCCTCTTTACAGCTAAAACTAGCTCACCAACTTTGAACACTCTTTCCCTCACTTTTTGATTAAAAGTGCTGGAAATGCGTGCCTGGTATAACTCAATGCGCTGTTGAGCTTGAAGGCATTTCTTGTCTAATCCTTCTAGCTCTTGAAGTCTTAAGCGATCATTATTTTCCTGAGTCAGCTCATTAGCCACTGCTATTCTGAGTGATGGAATTTAAACTTTAATAGGGAGAACTACTTCACACCCGTAAACTAATAAAAATGGGGTACAACCCGTTGGCGCTCGTTCCGTTGTGCGGTATGCCCAGAGACATTCCCCCAATCTCTCGTTCCAATCTCTTTTGTTCGAAGAGATGAACTTCTTCAAAAGTTTGATGATGGTTTTGTTGAAGGCTTTCGCCAAACCATTAGCAGCAGGGTTATATGTCGTTGAGGCCATATTTTGTATCCGATTCTTATCGCAAAATCGGTGAAATGCCTGACTGATAAATTGAGGCCCATTGTCATGAATTATCTTTCGGGGTATCCCAAAGTGATAAATTACATGGTGCTTGATAAAGCTGATCACGTTGGATGTCTTTACCTCAGCAAGAGGGATTGCCTCAGCCCATTTGGAGAAATAATCGGTGATAGCTAATATAAACCGATGTCCTCTAGAAAATGAAGGATGAATCGGACCAATGATATCCATACCCCATGCTTCAAAGGGCCATGATGCAATAGTAGGATGTAAATACTCAGAAGGCTGATGTATAAAATCTGTATGAACCTGACAGGCTTTGCATTGTCTCGTATATTTCACGGCATCTGCAATCATAGTAGGCCAGTAGTAGCCCATCCTCCTGATACGATCATGTAACTTAGGACCGGGTTGATGTGCTCCACATACTCCGTTATGAGTTTCTCGGATAATCTGCTTTGCATCATCATCAGAGAGACATCGTAACAACAATCTATCATATGTTCGACGATATAGACTTTGTGAAGAAGCATCAAAATAGAAACGTAATGATCGTCTTTTGATAGATACTGCTTCTTTAGGATCCTCTGGTAAGATTCCGTAAGATACGAAGTCTATAAAGGGACTTCTCCAATCTCTTTTAGGAAGAAGCATGTTTATAGCATAACTGCATTATATGTGAAAGTTATTTTTCATAAAAAACAAATCTCTGTTAAGAAGGATCACCAAATTCTGTCTTCTTATAGGAATAGCTAGATCTGCAGCTAGACTGGCCAGAGCATCAGCTTCCAATTTTTAAAATTGAGGCACATGCTCTAAGAAGAATCCTTTGAAAGACATGGCTATCTCGATCGTTGTTTGGTGATAAGGAATGAGGTCTGGATTGTGGACTTCATATATTCCTCTGACCTGATTGACGATCAGATAGGAATCACCAAAAGCTTCCAGGTATTCAACATCCAATTTTTTCATGACTTAAAGCCCGATTAGTAGAGCATTATACTCTTCCACATTATTAGAGCAGGGTTCGCTAAGAGAATATGCTCGATTGATGATGAGTTTATCAGGAGTTACCAGAACAATTCCTACTCCTGAAACCATGTTTCCCTTGGGACCAGTTCTGGAAGCACCATCAAAGAATAGCTGACATGTATCACCTTCCATTGCCGAATTACATTCTGTGACTTCGTTGGGAATGTCCTCATATAATTTGGAGGTTTCTGGAATTGGATGGGCATCTAAGAAATCAGCCAAAGCTTAACCTTTTATGGACTTCCGATGGACGTACACCATATTGTAACACCCCGTTCCGCTCAAGCGGACTGCCATCTCAAACGGCAAAAGTGCAGCTATCCCGACCCGCTTTGCCTCGATCAAGAAGCAAAGGATATCCAGACTTGTCCCTACAGGAATCCGGCTTAGGCTTTCAGAGGCTCGCTTGACGTATCGCTCTACCGAGGCGAATCATCGCTAAGGTGGGTGGCTACGGTGAACTTGTCTTTGCTTAGCCAGCACACATAAAATCTGGAATATTCATGCTAGTCGCTAGGTGAATAACCCCCTGTATGCTAATAAAACCAACGCACCTAGCTAAGGGAATAATCCCAACTTGTATTGCTTGTTAGAACATGGAAATGAAATACTGCTTATATTCAGACCCTCGCATGCTAAGTCCCTTAACGGTTTCGTCTCTCGGACTACCTTCGGACCCGAGCAAACGTGCTGATTATGTTCCTTAGAACGCATGCTTGTCTGCTTGATTGTTACCGTATTTTTATCCAAACCCCGGGAGACTACTAAGTAGTCGTTCCGTGCCTGAACGAACCTGCAAGTATTCGGGACCGCTAGGTCACCAAGGCAATCTCCGCCCCAGGAGAATTGCATCAAGGCAAAAGACAGTCATTGAACAACGAAACAGGCAATACATCTTGTCTTGTACTATTATTGCCTCAACAGCTTGCCTCTTGTCTTGTACTCTTGTCTTGTACTCTTGTTGCCCCAACCAAGGCCCCGTTCGATCATGGACAACCAGTGCACAGGGTAACGGTCTCGCAGGCGATGCTGGGGCACTGGCATCGACCCGGTCCGGGCGAGACATATTGTTCTTAGTCTCTTGTTCGGCGGAATGGCTTGCAGCGCCTCTTGTACTTTGCTGCAAAGCATTCTCGTCTAGACTAAATAGTCTCTTGTTCGTCGGAATGGCTTACAGCGCCCCTTGTTCTTTGTTACAAACCATCTCGTCTAGACTATACCGTCCATATGGCATACGCCAGTGATCGCCTTGTACTGAACTTGTTGCAGGCTTGCTTGTAAACGAAAAATAAACAATTCATCCTCGCTTAGCGGCTATCCGCGTGCGAGGCACTGTATCGCATCAAGAGCAACTAAACACCTGAACGATCTTGAAATAAATACTCTTGTTTGCATATGCTATGCCTCCTGAATGTTTATACATGCCCCTGCTTAAATTAACAATGTTTGCCTTGGACAGGGAAGGATAAATGGTAAGTTGGTAAGTCTCGCCGTGTTTCCTCTAACATCGCACGGCGCACTGCCCGACACGATAGGCTATTCAATATCTGCATGAAACTGATCCTAAGGCAACTAGAAAGACAACTTAATAGTTGTGCACGGAGCCTATATTATGTGTTTGGATTTGTCGAGCGGGCGAGTAGCTTCCCCACCAGTGCATTCAATGTACTGATAATCCACCAGTTTGATATGCAGGGTGCAGGAGAACCTCGTTCGGTGCGGATGCCTCCTTCGTACGTGCTAAGGCCAGGAGTTTCCTCTAAAGCCTTGCAACGGTGCGTCCGGAACTGAAGCACATATACAAGACATAATGTTGGAGCGTCGCCTGACTATCGCCTGTACATTCATTCCACAAATGTAGCCACTTGGCACACTTTTACTATTTCTGAAAGAGAGGCTTGAGCGACTTGTAATCTCGGCTATACGCCGCTTGTAACACTTGTTCATATCAATAAATAGATTACTTTACTTGTGTTTTTATGCTTCCGCTATATTTGTCGACTCAGTGAACCTGTTACCGAATCGCTATGCGTTCCTAAACTCCGCTGCACTCGGACAATCTGTGCGACTCTGTGGCTTAGAACTCTTGCCGCCAGCCAATGAACCATGGCCTTGCATGGGCGTGGCTCACGCTCGTGCGGCATCACGCCCGGATGGGTTAAGCGATCGTTCCGCGGGAGCGCTGGCGAGGGTGATTCCCGCCTAGCGGGAACGGCCGATTTGCCTGCGGGAGATCGGGGCGTGACATGTTGGTATCAGAGCCTGGTTTCTACGCCTTTGGCCTTCAATTCGATATCTCTGTTTCGAAAGCTCATTCGTGGGTTATGTGCACGCTCTCTCTCAATGCCTCGATGGGATGTTCCAACAATAAGTCTAAATACTTTCAAAATGCGTTTTGAATGTAATGATATGATTGCTTGTCTGGTTGTATGCTGCGAGTGGCCTTTGTGCCAACCTGTGCGAACCCTTGAGAGTATCGCTAGTAGCTTGTCCGATTTTCACTAACCCTAAGTTTGGTTGAATGCATCTATTCGAGGGACGCCTTGAACTAGTGCACCATCCAAGACTTAAGAAAAGGTGAAACTCGAGTGCTGAGACTTCGCTATCACTAAGCTGGTTGACGTGCTCACACTAGAAATGCATGTCGAAGGTGCGCACGATCCAGTCTAAGCGATATGCTGATTTCGACGCTTGTGCAAGTGAATATCCAAATGAACAAGTGCAACGACTTGTCTAGGATTGCCTCAAACCCTAGATTACTGCTTGTCCTTAGTAAGTCTCGAGGATGAGACTTTTTCTAAGTTGGGTAGGATGTAACACCCCGTTCCGCTCAAGCGGACTGCCGTCTCAAACGGCAAAAGTACAGCTGTCCCGACCCGCTTTGCCTCGATCAAGAAGCAAAGGATATCCAGACTTGTCCCTACAGGAATCCGGCTTAGGCTTTCAGAGGCTCGCTTAACGTATCGCTCTACCGAGGCAAATCATCGCTAAGTTGGGTGGCTACGGTGAACTTGTCTTTGCTTAGCCAGCACACATAAAATCTGGAATATTCATGCTAGTCGCTAGGTGAATAACCCCCTGCATGCTAATAAAACCAACGCACCTAGCTAAGGGAATAATCCCAACTTGTATTGCTTGCTAGAACATGGAAATGAAATACTGCTTATATTCAGACCCTCGCATGCTAAGTCCCTTAACGGTTTCGTCTCTCGGACTACCTTCGAGCCCGAGCAAACGTGCTGATTATGTTCCTTAGAACGCATGCTTGTCTGCTTGATTGTTACCGTATTTTCATCCAAACCCCGGGAGACTACTAAGTAGTCGTTCCGTGCCTGAACGAACCTGCAAGTATTCGGGACCGCTAGGTCACCAAGGCAATCTCCGCCCCAGGAGAATTGCATCAAGGCAAAAGACAGTCACTGAACAACGAAACAGGCAATGCATCTTGTCTTGTACTATTGTTGCCTCAACAGCTTGCCTCTTGTCTTGTACTCTTGTTGCCCCCAACCAAGGCCCCGTTCGATCATGGACAACCAGTGCACAGGGTAACGGTCTCGCGGGCGATGCTGGGGCACTGGCATCGACCCGGTCCGGGCGAGACATATTGTTCTTAGTCTCTTGTTCGGCGGAATGGCTTGCAGCGCCTCTTGTACTTTGCTGCAAAGCATTCTCGTCTAGACTAAATAGTCTCTTGTTCTTCGGAATGGCTTGCAGCGCCCCTTGTTCTTTGTTGCAAACCATCTCGTCTAGACTATACCGTCCATATGGCATACGCCAGTGACCGCCTTGTATTGAACTTGTTGCATGCTTGCTTGTAAACGAAAGATAAACAATTTATCCTTGCTTAGAGGCTATCCGCGTGCGAGGTACTGTATCGCATCAAGAGCAACTAAACACCTGAACGATCTTGAAATAAATACTCTTGTATGCATATGCTATGCCTCCTGAATGTTTATACATGCCCCTGCTTAAATTAACAATGTTTGCCTTAGACAGGGAAGGATAAATGGTAAGTTGGTAAGTCTCGCCGTATTTTCTCTAACATCGCACGGCGCACTGCCCGACACGATAGGCTATTCAATATCTGTATGAAACTGATCCTAAGGCAACTAGAAAGACAACTTAATAGTTGTGCACGGAGCCTATATTATGTGTTTGGATTTGTCGAGCGGGCGAGTAGCTTCCCCACCAGTGCATTCAATGTACTGATAATCCACCAGTTTGATATGTAGGGTGTCGGTGCGGATGCCTCCTTCGTACGTGCTAAGGCCAGGAGTTTCCTCTAAAGCCTTGCAACGGTGCGTCCGGGACTGAAGCACATATACAAGATATAATGTTGGAGCGTCGCCTGACTATCGCCTGTACATTCATTCCACAAATGTAGCCACTTGGCACGCTTTTACTGTTTCTGAGAGAGAGGCTTGAGCGACTTATAATCTCGGCTATATGCCGCCTGTAACACTTGTTCATATCAATAAAGAGATTACTTTACTTGTGTTTCTATGCTTCCGCTATATTTGTCGACTCAGTGAACCTGTTACCGAATCGCTATGCGTTCCTAAACTCCGCTGCACTCGGACAATCTGTGCGACTCTGTGGTTTAGAACTCTTGCCACCAGCCAATGAACCATGGCCTTGCATGGGCATGGCTCACGCTCGTGCGGCATCACGCCCGGATGGGTTAAGCGATCGTTCCGCGGGAGCGCTGGCGAGGGTGATTCCCGCCTAGCGGGAACGGCCGATTTGCCTGCGGGAGATCGGGGCGTGACACATATCATACGGTGTTAATAGCATCGCCCAAGTCGTAAGTCGGGAATTAAGAACACTCGGCTTATTCATCAATACCCGAAGTGGATTGATTCTGGAGATGATATGAATAGTTTGGCCCGTCACGTAATGTCGCATCTTCTGAATGGCAAACATTAGGGCCACGCATTCTTTTTCCACTGGATTGTACCGGTGTTCAGCTCCGACCATCATCCTACTTAGATAGTAGATAGCCTGTTCATGCCCCTCATTATTCTTCTATACGAGAAGAGCCCCTAAAGAATGATCCATTTCTCGAACATACAGCAAAAATGGTCTTCCTATGACGGGAGGCACCAGAACTGGAGGATTAGTAAGATAGCGTTTGATATCATTAAATGCTTGCTGACAGGCTTCGTCCCATACGAATGACACACCTTTATTTATTAGACAAGAAAAAGTTTGACATCTTTTAGAGAGGTTGGATATGAATCTCCTAATGTAAGCTAGACGACCTTGAAATCCCCTTAGTTCTCTCAGATTATGGGGCGGTCGCATTTCCAGGATAGCTTTTACTTTATCAGGGTCAACTTGAATTCCTTTAGCGGTAATGACAAATCCCAGAAATATGCCACTGAATATACCAAGAAAGGATTTTGTAGGGTTCATTTTGAGTTGATGTTGGCGCATCAACTCGAATACTGTCTTCAAGTCTTGGATGTGGTTATCCTTGAGGTAGCTTTTGACAGCAATATCATCTACGTAATATTCCATCGTTTTATGTAAATACTCATGGAATATGTTACTCATAGCTCGTTGGCATATAGCCCCGGCATTCTTCAATCCAAAGTCATGGCTGTATAACAATATACCCCCAATGGTGTACGAAAGGCAGTATGCTTCTCATCTTCAAGATTCATCTTAATTTGATTATATCCTGAAAATCCGTCCATGAAAGACATGCGTTCAAAACTGCACGTATTATCGATCATGACGTCTGTGATGGGAAGAGGGAACTCATCCTTAGGGCAAGCCGCATTTAGATCTCGAAAGTCGATGCAAATACGAACTTTCCTATTTTTTTATGACCGGGACAAATTAGTGACCCAATCAGGATGTTGTTCTTCCCGGATGAACTCACAGGCTATCAGTTTCTTGATTTCAGCTTCAATGGCGTCCATCATATCTGGGCGGAACCGGCATTGGTGTTGCTTTACAGGCTTTGAATTGGACAATATGTTGAGTTTATGGGTAGCCTATAAACCCCCATTCCTGAAAACCGTATTAGTTATTATTATTTAAACTATTTATTAAAGTATAATTCCTATTATACCAAACCCGCAACCCGTTAATCATCCCAGCGTAAACCTCACTTAGCAAAAACCCTACAGAACTCTTTCATGCATAAAAACCCAACCTGCCCAAATCCCTTTCTCTACGCACAAAACCAATTTTGCACGTAAAGTAAGGAATTAACATCAGCAGTTCACCTCGCGTAAAATAGTCAAATAGCAAATCCCTCACCATACCGCGTATATTTTCTCTGTGCGTAAATATCAAAAGCAATAGCAAACTACCCTGCATAAACCACTGCCGCAGCAGCATAACTAAACCATCGCTTATTTACCCAGCGTAAACTCTTCTTTTCTTTCCTCTGCGAAGAATCCAACCACAAATCATTAAGAAAGAAATATCTGTATCAGAAGCAAAACTCAACTTTGCTTTGCTTTGTTCTTTTATACGTGTAAGTTTCTCATTCCACCACTCTTTAGAAAATATCTACAGCCGCACACCTAAACCAATAAGAAGAGAACAACAGCAAGAATTTTCTTAACCATTAAGTAAATTCCACCGTCCCCTATTCCTATATATAATTAATTACAAAGCAATAACTTCTTCCTCTGATCACAGCAACAACTTTGGACGTGCACTTTACTTGGCAAGTATACCTTGCCATAATACTGTTATTTTACCTTTCAAATTGGTACATGCATATTTTATTCTGCCTATATAGATGTATATTTTGTAGATTTATGACCTAATTATGAGACCACCCAGTATTAAAAAGCATCATTAGGTTCATTAACCATGACACAGTGATTTACACGAGTGTATGTCTCATATAGATCACGGACGGTGTGACAGGGATGGCCTCCTGTACGCATGGCCATGCGTTAAGAATGACTGCTGTTAGAAACTTTGTATGCTAGTAGACCTGGTAGTTATTTAAGGTATTAGCATATGGTGGAGGCAACATGCATAGATCATTGGGACAGGGAGGACGACTCATAAGTGTACGGGACACCCACTTTCTTATGTAGTTATTAATCTTGTTTACCGTGCGCCCCTGAGATGGGGGGCATATGTGGCATATACTAGCCAGTTGTCACGATTGGTGAATTACGTCAGCATATGTCTAGACTACACTTTCTCTTACACTCAAAGTTATCCTCAAACTGCATTCATTTAGATGGTTAGGCGACCCGATGGATATTTATATTTTAGTACTTATTGGCATGCTTCTATGTATCTTGTTATGTCCCTCTGAGGACCTGGTCCCTTTCCAGATATGGATGATCAGGAGTTTCCACAAGAGTATGGACCTGGACCGGATGCTACTTACGAGACTGAGGAGCTCCTACCAACAGAGTTTATGTGATTATGATCACTATTTTAGGGATTTTTGTGTCTACTTTAGTATAGTCGTTTTGTAGTGGATTTGTTTCCACCAGACTATAGACTCTATACACTTTGATATCCAGTTATGTCAGTTTTGTTCCCACTGAGTATTTTGTGCTGTGGATGAGATATAGATGGTGTGTGACTTGTTATGACAGTATATTACCACTGATGGATTGCATATTCATTTACAGCGTACGTATGTATATGGTTTTCCATATACTGGAATTCATATACATACGGCTGGACGTATTACGTATTCCTGGTCCTACGTATTTTGGGACTGGGACGTGACACATTTCTGGTGGTGGCCCATGCAGGTCAGAATATATTGTCTTGGTTACGTAACTGTGCCAAACAAGCCTGCATATAGGAAAAGATTTTAAGGATCTCATCCACACTTGACTAAAATCTCATTCATCCTTCCACCTATCCTATATTTTATTTTACGCCATCAACCCTTTACTCTTGTTAGCGTATATTTTATGCTCCAGGAGATTACCTATTTTTACGCCATAGTTAGGTTCACTCTACGCTGCAGTTATAACAAACTGGTTTTCCACGATCCCTTAGTTTTTCTAAAAATATGCGTATACCATGACATAGATAAATAGCCAGTATAAACCTGATGATCCCTGAACCCAGCGTACTAGTTGATCAGGAGGATAAGCGTATTTGTCATTATCTTAGCCATTAAGAAATCAATCTTTGCATTAAATACAGAGATATGCTCCGAGCCCTGTGTAGTAGCAGTCTTTGGCGTGGCGTCTGACTCTGTCAATAAACAACAAACTCAGGTTTCTGTGCAAATTATCATCACAACCGTCCTCTCGATTGTCCTGCGGTACTTTTGTCAGATGTCAGGTTTTCAGACAAATCCATCCAAGGAAAACGAAAAGTTTTTCATACGACTTTACGCTGCCAAGTATGCTATACTTTATGCAGACATATTTCGAGCTCAGAATTATGCGCAGATCTTTTTACGCATATTATATACAAATTTTACGCATAGACCTTTATACAGATAAGTTTTGAACTATGTTTTACGCTGGCGAATTGAAATCTTTACTTTACGCCATGCTCTACGCAACTAGCTCAGAAGTTATGTTTTACGCAGATAACTCTCCAGCGTAATACAAACTCATACCCTGTTTGATTCCTATACTTTGCCTAAACGATTGTATACATTAACTGCAGAAAGATGGATATGCAGAAAGAATGTACTATCACTAATAGTGACACAACTCCTAGAGTCAATAGTCAGACTCAAGGGGGGACTTCAACAAACCCTAGACTTTTCGGATCAGATGGACAGACTCATAATCCAGCTCCATCTGACTTTCCCATTATACCTAATGGGACTCTTCCAGTCTCATCAATACCGCAGGACGGCCAGGCCCAATTGTTCCAATTCTTCCAGATGATGATGCAGGAACAGAGGCAACAGGCAGCCGAGCAATGACAAGAATTTTTGACAGCACTTGAAAGGATGGCTGCTCAGGCTGCTGTACCAGCTCAAGCACTAGCATCAGAACCTCGAGCTAGAGTTGGTTCAGTAAAGGACTTTGTACAAATGAGTCCAAGGACGTACAAAGGTACTGAGAGTCCAGAAGAAACTACCAATTGGATTACTTACACTCGAAAGTTATTAGAAGCATCACAGCTACCTACAGAGCTGTGGATGACGGGTATAAGAACGCTTCTAGATGATAATGCCCATCACTGGTGGGAATCCATGGAGCGCCAGCTGGGTATATACCAGACATGGGAGCAATTCCTGGAATGCTTTGAAAGAAAGTATTTTCTGGACACTGTCAGAGATGCATTATACGATAAATTTCTCCATCTAGAGCAGGGAACCGAACAGTAGACGAGTATGATGCTGAATTTAGCCGCCTTAGCAAATATGGCGTTGCTTTGATACCAGATGACTTAGCCAAAGCTAAGAGGTTTCATCGTGGACTGACTCAGGAGCTCCAACACTATACAAGCTCCCAGTCCCGAATCTCTTACACTGAACTACTAACTGAAGCCAGAGTGCAAGAAACTATCAGCAGAGGAAAAGGCGGACAATTGAGAACACAACAAGGACCAGCAAGAATACAGCAGGGACCGGTCAGGACACAACAAGGAGAACCTATCAGACGTCCTTTAGCTCAGCAACAGCAGTACCAGCAAAGAGCGGGACCATACCAGATCCCAGAGAAGCCCCTCTGCTATCATTGTGGCAAACATGGACATATCAGAAGAGACTGTCGAGCTCGCCTTGGACAGTGTATGAGATATGGTTCTGGACAGCATATCTTAAAAGATTGTCCTATGCAACAAGCATCAACACTTCTACCACCAGCACAGAGGCTAGCACTTCCAGCACCAAGACCAGTTCAACAGATGGCTAGACCAGGAGCACCTCGACCTCCAGCAGCAGCAGGATTTCAGCAAAGGCCACCGCTACCTACCCAAGAAGATCAGTACCTGAGAGCTAATCATGGACAGCCACAGAGGAATGGGCAAGCTTTTGCTATGGAAATAGACGACATGGATCAGGAAATTAATGTTATAGCAGGTATCACTATTGCTTTTACCTTTCCTGCTGTGATATTATTTGATACGGGAGCCACTCACTCATTCATATCATCTAGTTTTACTGCCAAACACAATATTACCACTACATCTTTACCTAGTTGTGTTAGAATTCTTACCGGAGGAGGAGTAGTACCTATTAGTAGAATTTGTAGATCGTGTCCTATAGAAATACATGGCAGAGAGATAAATACCCGACTCTTAGTTCTTTCTATGCCTACTTGTGATATTGTACTTGGGATGGACTGGCTGAGCAAGTACCACGCTTTCTTCAATTGCTTTAAAGGAAGCATTCTTTTCAAAGTACCAGGCTAGCCTGAACTTGAGTTTGCACGAGGATCCACAGAAATTCTTGATGGTATGCAGCTCGCAATGGATGACGTTGTCTATCATTCTATTATTTCAGAATTTCAAGACGTTTTTCCAGAGGAATTACCAGAACTACCCCCAGATAGAGACGTAGAATTCTTAATTGAATTAACACCAGGAGCAGGACCTATAGCATCACATGTTTATAGACTAGCAAAGAAGGAGATGGATGAATTAAAGACACAATTGAAGGAACTAGAAGAGAAAGGTTACATCCGACCAAGTGCATCACCCTGGAGAGCACCAGTGTTGTTTGTACCAAAGAAGGATGGGTCAGTACGTATGTGCATTGACTATAGAGCCTTGAATGCCGTAACAGTAAAGAATAAATATCCATTACCATGCATTGATGACCTATTTGATCAGCTTAGTGGAGCCAAGGTGTTCTCAAAGATAGATTTGAGATCAGGATATCACCAGGTGAAGGTACGGAAGGAGGACATTCCTAAGACCGCATTTCGGACAAGATACGGGCGTTACGAGTTTTTGGTCATGCCATTTGGATTGACCAATGCTCCAGCTATCTTTATGGACTTAATACATCGAGTCTTCCATCGGTATTTGGACCAATTCGTGGTCGTCTTCATAGATGATATACTTATCTATTCGAAGAACCACAAGGAGCACGAGAAACACCTGCGGATTGTTCTAGAGACTTTAAGAAAAGAGCAATTATTTGCGAAGCTCAGTAAATGCGAGTTCTTTTTGGAAAGAGTCTCATTTCTTGGACATGTTATCACTGGAGATGGTATTTCTGTTGATCCAGGAAAGATCTCGGCAGTCGAGACATGGCATGTTCCTAAATCAGCAGCAGAGGTAAAAAGTTTCCATGGACTTGCGGGATATTACCGACGGTTTGTGGAGAATTTCTCAAAGATAGCAACACCTATGACTCGGTTGACTTGCAAAGATCAAGAGTTCATATGGACCAACGAGTGTCAAGCCACTTTTGAGGAGTTAAAGAAGCGACTGACTTCAGCACCAATATTGGCTATTCCATCAGGACCAGGAGGCTATGTGATCTACAGTGACGCATCAGGGAAAGGTTTGGGATGCGTATTGATGCAGCATGGCAAGTTAATTGCATATGCATCTAGGCAATAATGAGTACATGAGAAGAATTATCCAACTCATGACTTGAAACTTGCAGCAGTTGTATTTGCTTTGAAGCTATGGAGACATTACTTATATGGGGAACGAGTGGAAATCTATACGGACCACAAAAGCCTCAAGTATGTCTTCACACAAAAAGAGTTAAATATGAGGCAACGTCGATGGCTCGAATTAATAAAAGATTTTGAGATAGAGCTACATTATCATCCAGGCAAGGCTAACGTCGTAGCAGACGCGTTAAGCTGGAAGCCAGCAGCTTACTTCTTAACAACGCAGAGAGAATTATTGGAAGACTTGCAAAATCTTGGCATTAAAGTGATATTATCCGGAGCAGACGGGATACTGGCCAATTTACAAGTACAATCATTACTAGTAGAGAGGATCAAGGCGGCTTTGCCTACAGACGCCAGATTCAGAAGATTAAAGGAAAGGACAGAGGCCGGAGAACAGACCGGACTGCACATTCATGATGACAGGACACTACGATGTGGTAATCATCTTTATGTTCCCAATGGAGAGATTCGACAGAAGCTGATGACAGAAGCTCATAGTTCGATATATTCTATTCATCCTGGAGGCACCAAAATGTGTCGTAATTTACGACATCACTTTTGGTGGCATGGAATGAAAAGAGAGATAGCTCGCTTTGTAGCTAAATGTCTGGTATGTCAACAAGTAAAGGCAGAGCACCAGAGGACAGCAGGTTTATTGCAACCACTCCCGATTCTAGAGTGGAAGTGGGAACACATCACTATGGACTTCGTCACGGGTTTTCCTAAAAGTCCAAGTGGAAGAGATGTAGTATGGGTAATAGTGGACCGACTCACCAAGTCAGCCCATTTCTTGCCTTTTAGAGTTGGCCAAACTACAGAAACTTTGGCTGACTTATACATGAGGCAGATCGTGAGATTTCATAGCGTACCAGTCAGCATTGTATCCGACAGGGATTCATGTTTTACATCACATTTCTGGAGGAGCATGCAAGAAAGTCTTGGAACTCGTCTAAAATTTAGTACGTCTTATCACCCGCAAACAGATGGACAGTCAGAACGTACTATTCAGACATTGGAAGATATGTTAAGGGCCTGTATGTTAGACTTTGGAGGATCATGGGAGGACCACCTACATCTTGTGGAATTTTCTTACAATAATAGTTATCAGGCAAGCATCCAGATGGCTCCATTTGAAGTATTGTATGGAAGGAAATGTAGATCTTCTGTATGTTGGAGTGACGTAGGAGAACGTCAACTTCTGAGACCAGAGTTAGTAGTCAATACTATTGAGACAGTCAAGAAAATACAAAGACACTTGCGAGCAGCGCAAGATAGGCAGAAGCAATGGTCAGACCTTCATCATCGTCCCTTAGAATTTAAAGAGGGCGACCATGTCTTCTTAAGGATATCACCTACCAGAGGCATCATCCGGTTTGGAGGGCGCGACAAATTGAGTCTAAGGTATATTGGACCATTTGATGTACTAGAAAGAGAAGGAGAAGTGGCATATCGACTTGAGCTACCAACTTCACTTGAGGGAGTGCATAATGTATTCCATGTATCACAGCTCAGGCGATATATGGCAGATAGCAGTCATATTCTTGACCACTCGGAGATCACTGTTGGACCAAGCTTGACATATCAAGAGCAACCCGTCGGATCCTTGATCGTCGAGAGAAGGTATTGAGAAACCAGTCTATTCCCTTAGTCCGCGTTGCATGGAAACATGGCTCGCCAGGAGAATCTACTTAGAAACGCGAGGATAATATGCGAGAATGTTTCCCGAACCTATTTTTAGACCAATGTATGAATTACTTTGTTAAATTATATCTTGTACCATTTTTGACTTTCTACCCTGGCTTAGTTCTAATTTCGAGGACGAAATTTTTATAAGTTGGGTAGAATATAAACCCCCATTCCTGAAAATCGTATTAGTTATTATTATTTAAACTATTTGTTAAAGTATAATTCCTATTATACCAAACCCGCAACCCGTTAATCATCCCAGCCTAAACCTCACTTAGCAAAAACCCTACAGAACGCTTTCATGCATAAAAATCCAACCTGCCCAAATCACTTTCTCTACGCATAAAACCAATTTCGCACGTAAAGTAAGGAATTAACATCAGCAGCTCACCTCGCGTAAAATAGTCAAATAGCAAATCCCTCACCATACCGCGTATATTTTCTCTGTGCATAAATATCAAAAGCAATAGCAAACTACCCTGCATAAACCACTGCCGCAGCAGCAGTAACTAAACCATCGCTTATTTACCCAGCGTAAACTCTTCTTTTCTTTCCTCTGCGTAGAATCCAACCACAAATTATTAAGAAAGAAATATATGTATCAGAAGCAAAACTCAACTTTGCTTTGCTTTATTCTTTTATACGTGTAAGTTTCTCATTCCACCACTCTTTAGAAAATATCTACAGCCGCATACCTAACCAATAAGAAGAGAACAACAGCAAAATTTTTCTTAACCATTAAGTAAATTCCACCGCCCCCTATTCCTATATATTATTAATTACAAAGCAATAACTCCTTCCTCTGATCACAGCAACAACTTTGGACGTGCACTTTACTTGGCAAGTATACCTTGCCATAATACTGTTATTTTACCTTTCAAATTGGTACATGCATGTTTTATTCTGCCTATATAGATGTATATTTTGTAGATTTATGACCTAATTATGAGACCACCCAGTATTAAAAAGCATCATTAGGTTCATTAACCATGACACAGTGATTTACACGAGTGTGTGTCTCATATAGATCACGGACGGCGTGACAGGGATGGCCTCCTGTACGCATGTTCGTGCGTTAAGAATGACTGCTGGTAGAAACTTTGTATGCTAGTAGACCTGGCAGTTATTTAAGGTATTAGCATGTGGTGGAGGCAACATGCATAGATCATTGGGACAGGGAGGACGACTCATAAGTGTACGGGACACCCACTTTCTTATGTAGTTATTAATCTTGTTTACCGTGTGCCCCTGAGATGGGGGGCATATGTGGCTTATACTAGCCAGTTATCACGATTGGTGAATTATGTCAGCATATGTCTAGCCTACACTTTCTCTTACACTCAAAGTTGTCCTCAAACTGCATTCATTTAGATGGTTAGGCGACCCGATGGATATTTATATTTCAGTACTTATTGGCATGCTTCTATGTATCTTGTTATGTCTCTCTGAGGACCTGGTCCCTTTCCAGATATGGATGATCAGGAGTTTTCACAAGAGTATGGACCTGGACCGGATGCTACTTACGAGACTGAGGAGCTCCTACCAACAGAGTTTCTGTGATTATGATCACTGTTTTAGGGATTTTTGTGTCTATTTTAGTATAGTCGTTTTGTAGTGGATTTGTTTCCACCAGACTATAGACTCTATACACTTTGATATCCAGTTATGTCAGTTTTGTTCCCACTGAGTATTTTGTGCTGTGGATGAGATATAAATGGTGTGTGACTTGTTATGATAGTATATTACCACTGATGGATTGCATATTCATTTACAGCGTACGTATGTATATGGTTTTCCATATACTGGAATTTATATACATACGACTGGGCGTATTACGTATTCCTGGTCCTACGTATTTTGGGACTGGGGCGTGACATAGCCACTTTTGGATCAAGACCTGGCATATCCTCATAATTCCAAGCAAAGACATCGATATATTCTTTGATCAGCTGGATCATTTCTTCCTTTTCTTCTTCGGAAAGATTGTTACTGATAAATATCGGCTTTGGTAAAAATTTATCCCCAACATTGACTTGGATAACCTTATCTTCAGTGGGTGGTTCTTTTTGTTCGAACCGGAGTTCCCATTGTGTATCCATTTGCTGTGCCCATAATTCATTCTCAAATGGTTCAGATTCTTCTTCCTCTATTTTGAGGGAATCTGTCAATACCATATGTAAGCCCCTAATTTTTTAAGAATTTTTAATTTGGAGTTTTCATAATTTTCAGTAATTTTTTGGGATTTTTCTGTAATTAAAACCTAGGTATTTTAAATTTAAAGGATTTTTAATCGATGTTAATTGATATTAAAATGTTATAAAAATAATATTTTCTAGTGTAAAATGGAAAACTAGACATAGGGTAATTTTCTGTGAATTTATTGGACCTCGGAAACATTTTTAAGGCCCTAAAAAAAAACTAAACTATAATTAAACCTAAATAAACCCTGAATTAAACCCGGTTTATTGGAAATAAACCAAACCAACTGAACCAAACCGCTAACCCGAACCAAACCGATTTCATAACGGGTCGGGTCGGATCCGAATCGAACCCGACCCGGACCCGAAACCCGAATTCCGAACCCTAACCCAACCGGGAACACTGTTCCGGCTATAAAAACTTCTCGATTACCACGCCTCGCCGTGCCGCAACCCTAGACATTAACTCTTCCGCCGCATCCCCGCTCCGGTCACTTCCCGATGACCCGAACTCCACAGCCGCTGCTCGACTCCCTCTTCTCCACCGTCGACCCGAACTCCACAGCCCCCATCGACTCCCTCTTCTCCATCCTTCCGCCGCCGCTCGACCCCCTCGCCCCGTCGAATACCCCTCGACTCCCTCTTCTCCGTCATTCGCCTCCCATCTCCGCCCTTGCCGTCGAGACACGCTCCCAGCTACCCCCGCAGCCCTGACCCTCTCCGACAAGCAGCAGCCCTAAGCCGCTGCCCGACCTCGCCGCTGCCACCCGACCTCGCCGCTGCCGCCTACGAGCGCCTCCCTGCTCGCCTCATCAACCGACCAGAACACCCTAGGCCGGCCGCCCGCTGCCCTAGCACGGACACAGTGGACCAGGACACAGTGACCGGACACAGCAACTCAATACAGGACACGAAACAGTACCCGGACATGAGAAATCATCGTTCACGGAGCCCTGTTCAGGTAACCCGTTCTCTCTCCTCGTAATTCCATTTTTTGTTCCGTCAGTTGTGTCGTGTAGACTGTATAACCCTCTCGATTTTTGTGCAACCCGCTCGGTGCGTCGCATCCTGTGGTGATCGCGAACCGCGATCCAAAAACAGGAAAACCAACGCCCTGTTTTACCCCAAAACTGAGTGCGCCCTCCAAACGAGACGACTTGGTCGCACGCGGTCTTTACCGAAACGTGCGCGTCGTTGATATGGATATACGGGATTTTGCAGAAGTTGATTTGGATGTGCGTGCACACCGGAATCAACGCGTATCCGCCGACAACGCCCCGTATCCTCCTATTCTGGAACACGCTGTAACTTTCTGTACACACGTCGGATCGAGACAAAACTTGTATCATCGGACTCGTAGCAATATGCTGGTCCTGTGACCCAAGTTTGGTTCAATTCTGAGAACATTGACAAAATCGCGTATTGTGGGCCCCACAGGCTCCACTTGACGGACGATTTTGTGAACGGCTCATCGGAATCTAATTCTGGAAGATCCGTTGAGTTCGTATCATCGTTCCTGACTTGTTGACACTAAGTTTGATAAATTTGGAGACCTTTGACCCTGACACGCTTTTCGGTGCAAAGTGGCCCACATGTGGACCCCGCTTTGACCCGGAAATGTCATTTTTGGCCCTATGTCCAAATTGGACTTAAGGACAGGCGTTTCTAGCTATTTGATATTTTCTGAGACTGTTGGTGATGTTTATTTCAGCTTTTGGAGGAGTACCTACAGGATCCACTGATACAGGGATAACTGTTGGTATTCAAACCCCAGGTAAGCATACCTTGCCAATATTGCAGTTCTTGTTACTTATTTCCTTGACTTATATATATATATATATATATTATTGTGCATGCTTGACCTAGGACCATGTGACTTACTTAGCGTCCGATTAATAGTCGGGTGCCAACGTCGTACGCGGAGTTGTGTACGTCATCTAGACATGGACATCGTGACCCTTTACATTCTCGTACTTGTCTTATCAAGTACATAGACCCAGGATACTTGACACTATTCATGAGACAGAATCTTCCTGAGATATTCATGGTGATTCTGTATAGGATACAGGTTTGATGACATAGACATTTTATCCATAGACATTATATGACTTACTGCATTAGTTTTGATCCTGCGTGTTATGGACATGAGACGTGAGATTACATTGGGTGGGAAAAGATTTACCATACAAAAGGCTGATTATATTATATATATTATCATCTGGAAGTGTCTTAGTTTCTGATACAGAGCTATGGCACAAGTTCTGACCCTTCGAGAGAATACTGCTATGGGTTTCTTCGACACTGATCCTGTAGTAGTCTCAGCCCAAGTATGACTAAAACTCTCACTTGCATATCACTTAGCTGGTTATATAGTTTACCCTATTATTTCATTTATTACTGCACTGCATTTATTTTGGCTTGTATTATCTGTACCTTGCTATGTGTCACGACCCGTACCCGGATATTCGGGCACGAGTACGTGGGTACGTCCAGCCTACGCCGCAGTGTCGGCGGTAGTACGCTGTCTAGATCATATTCCCAGATAATTTAAAATCTATCTCATCCACAAGAATAAACAGGCAAGGATAATCACAGAAAATAGGAATGCTAAGATTTCATAATATTTAATTTGTGACAACCAAATCCACAGTTAATACAAAACCAGAAGATAAATCAGGGACAAACCCGATTACTATGATGAAAGAAAAACACTAACTAACTGGCTACTACTCCTCAAAAGTAGCCTCCTGGGTGGGAACCGGCTCCTCAAATGTACCATCTGCTACCTCATAGGGACCATAATAGGTGGGGGCATAGTCCTCATCATCGCCTAATATCAACGGATCCAGTCAGGAAAGGAGCAAAGTACCAATACACAACAAGATTAAACTAAATATTTATGACAAGTAGGAAAGAACTGACTAAACAATCACGATAAGAATATGCACAATAAGTAGTGAAATTAACTAAGAATTAAGCACTAAAAATCAGGAATATAAGTAAAACATGATTAATTGCTATAAACCAGAGACATGAGTAAAACAGAGATATAATGAGACAAGAAAATGCAACTGTAACAAGACAAGAAACTATGTGTGTGTAATTGTGTATTTAGAATATATAGTTGGCATGTAGGGGGTTATAAAGCTAATCAGGCCGTCATAGACGGCTATCAGACATGAATAATCGAGTATCAGGCTGATGGTACAGTCGCGTACTAACAGCTATCAGACATGACAGGGGAAGGGTAAACCACATGCCTCCTAGTATTCTCCCTCCCGACACGAAAAGCAAGACATGAAATCCAATATTCTAACACTACGTGTAAACATCCAATGGTGCTAGTAGAGCAAGGAACTAATTATCATAATATAAAGAATAAACTTGAAGTGCAGGTACTTGCCTGATGTTTGAATCCAAATACAGTTCTATCCTCGGGGAATTTTCTAAAAATGTGTCCGGATGCTGAAATAAATATTACCATCATGCTCAAAAGATATCAAATAGCTAGAAATGCCTGTCCTTGAGTCCAATTTGGAGACAAGGGCAAAAACGACAATTTTGGGTCAAAACGGGGTCCGCATGTGGGCCCGCTTTGCACCGAAAAACGTGTCAGGGTCAAAGGTCTCCAAATTCACCAAACTTAGTGTCAATAGGTCAGGAACGATGATACGAACCCAACGGAACTTCCAGAATTAGATTCCGATGAGCCGATCACAAAATTGCCCGTCGAGCGGGGCCTGTGGGGCCCACGACACGTGATTTCGTCAACGTTCTCAGAATCGAACCAAACTTGGGTCACAGGACCAGCGTATCGCTACGAGTTCGATGGCGCAAGTTTTGTTTCAATCCGACATGTGTACACAAAGTTAGGGCATGATCCAGAAGAGTCGGATACGGGACGGTGTCCGCGGATACGCGTTGATCCCGGTGTGCACGCACATCCGAATCGACTTCCGCGAAATCCCACACGTCCGTATCAACAACGCGCATGTATCTGTGAAGATCGTGCGCGACCAAGTCGTCCCGTTTGGCGGGGCGTACTCAGTTCCGGGGTGAATCGGGTCATTGTTTTTCCTATTTTTGGATCGCGGTGTGCGATCACCACAGGACGCGATGCCCCGAGCGATTTATCCGGACACCGAGAGGGTCATACAGGCTTCGCAACGCAATTTACGGAATTAAAAATGGGACAACGAGGAGAAAATTATACGTACCTAAACAGGGTCCAAAAAACTGGGTTTCTCGTGTCCGTGTTGTGTCCGACACGTGTCCGACACGAGGAGGAACTAGGGTTAGGGTTAGGGTTCTGGAGCTCAGGCGGGGAGCCGGCCGGAGGCGCGCCGGAGGCGCGCCGGAGGCGCGCCGGAGGGGACTGGGCCGGGCGGCCGGTTGGGGCGCTGAGGTTGGCGTCGCCGGAAGCGGGCGGCTCTCGCTGGCGGAGGTGGACTGAGTAGACGTCGCCGGGCTCGTGGAGGCGGTGGGACGGGTCGAGGAGCGAGGCTGCGGGGAGAGGGCGGAGCTGCGGAAGTTTCTGGGGAGGAGAGGATGGCTAGGCGGAGGAGGGAGGAGCGGCGGGTGGCACGGCGTGGCCAGGGCGGAGGGAGCCGTCGAGGTTCTGTCGGGACGGGGGACGGAGGCGGAGAGAGAGGGGGTTTTAAAGGGAAGCCGAGGCTGGGATGGCCGGAGAAGGCGGGGATGTGGCGGAGAGCGCGGAGGGGAGGCCGGAGGACGCGGGCGTGGGGCGGAAGGAGCGCGGCGGACGCGGCGGATGCGCCGGTGAACGCGGGGGCGCGCGTGTCAGGGGAGAGGGGAACGGGTCGGGCGGCGGCGGGTCGGGTGCGGGTTCGGGCTGACCCGACCCGTTAAGACAATGGGCCGGGCTGGGCCGAGTGGGCTTGGGCCGCGGGTGAGGGTTTGGGCCGGGTTTAAAATAAGTAAAATAATTAAATAATTAAATAATTAAATAATTAAATAATTAAATAATTAAATATTTTTAGGTGATTAAAAATAGGTCCGGGGCCCAATAAATTCCAGAAAAATTATTCTAAGTCCAGTTTTTTATTCTACACCATAAAATATTATTTTTATAATATTTTAATATTATTTATTATCAATAAAAAATCATTTAATAATTAAAACCCTGATTTTAATTACAGAAAAATCCCAGAAAATTCTAGAAAATTGTAAAAAATCTAAGTTTATAATTCTTGAGAAATCAGGGGGTTTATACTATGTCCCCTGAGGACCTGAATCCGGATTATGTCCCCAGGATTTGCAGACGAGATCTATCCCGAGGTATACGGGACAATAGCAGGAGCTGATACAGGAGCTGTACCGATACCCAAGGACGAGATTGTGCCAGAGGACTTCTCCTGAGTATTGGCTTGAGATACTCATTTATTTCTGTTTCTAGTTATTTTATTTTCAGTCTATTGCATTGATGTATCAGACTTATTCTCGGATTGTTCTCCGAGACACTTTTATTGAGATATATCAGTTTATTTTATTTGTATTATTCTGGCATTTGATCTGTGATTATCTGTTGTGGATGAGATTAGATTAGACTGTGACTTGTATCATTGGACCTATTTATTGTTGTATTACAGCTTAAGTACGCCCCGATGGATCCATTAAATTGGGTTTGTCCATCGGTGTGTGTTGCTGGCCATTATCACGCGTCCGGTCCCTCGGTATTTTGGAATGGGGTGTGACATAGTTTTTGTGGTGGCCCATACAGGTCAACGACTAAATTGTTTCGGTTTCAACTTAGGGACCGAGCAAGCCTGCAATAAGGATAGGATAAGTTTTTGATCTCATCCACTTGCTTGAATCGTTCTTGACATCTATATCGGATTCGAATTAATTTATTGACTTGCATCCTGCCTTGATTCCTGTGTGCCTCTTATTGTTTATTTTGGTTGTTACTCTAAATTTTTTATTTTTCTAGGTGATTGGTAATTAGAACTTGACGGTTTAAGTTATTATTGTAGATTATGACCTAATGATTACCCCTTAGCTTTAAGTCGCGTAATTAGTACCCCCACCTCGATACAAGTTAGATCCCTTACCCTTGACGGCCAGTAACTCTTCTATCCTCACTATCGACACTTGTTCTATAAGCACTAAGACTAAGGCTTAAGACAACTATGACCTATGTAATATAGGAGGATACCCTAATAGGTACCAAGACCCCTTCTCATAGACCTTAACAAGAGTTTCCACGGTATCCTTAAGACGATTTCAGTATTAGTTTATTGTTTTAAGTTGGGTAGTATGCCTCACAACATAGTACCACCTAGCCCTATTGACCCATTGATGAAGTGAACTGGGATGACACAACTTTAGACTCGCATAAAAAGATAGTGTTTATTCAGACTGTAAAATTAGAGGCCCATGCCCTAATTGGTCAATTAGAGACTTAGACAAGGAGGTTGTATGCTAATTATAGAGATTGTGTAGTCTTTTATTATTGTTGCTTATTTTGTTTTGAACTTGAATAATTTGTACCTCCTTTCATCCTCATCTAGCGTACTTATATTTCATATACTACCTTGACTTATGCTGCTATTATAGCCTAGTTTTGCAAGCTTATTCTTTTATCGAGCTTGTTCATTATACATGTATTAGTGGATGCATATATTAATATATTTCAAAATCAGTGTATTAAGGTCTGATTAACCATAGTGCGCTCGATTCGCCCCTCGTAATACTACTTTACGGGGATTGAGATATATAGTGATTAGTAGACGAATATACTTGCCCTAGACATGTCTGACATATCGTATCGGTTACATAACTGTACTAATACGAGTAAGCGAACAAAGAATTACCAAAATAGGACTTCAATCCACAACTGCTTGACAATTCCTATTTGAATTCTTTAAACGCCTTGACCCCGATACTTCTATTATATTACCTCACCCTGGAACTCTTTATTATTGATCTCCGTCTTCCCTTATTTTGAAAAGACAAAATCTCGTGCTTGGTATAAGTTTGATGTAACACCCCGTTCCGCTCAAGCGGACTGCCGTCTCAAACGGCAATCGCGCAGCTGTCCCAACCTGCTTTGCCTCGATCAAGAGGCAAAGATATCCAGACTTGTCCCTACAGGATCCGGCTTGGACTTTCAGAGGCTCGCTCAGACGTATCGCTCTACCGAGGTGAATCATCGCTAAGGTGGGTGGCTACGGTAAACTTGTCTTTGCTTAGCTAGCACACATAAAATCTGAAATATTCATGCTAGTCGCTAGGTGAATCACCCCTGCATGCTAATAAATCCAACGCACCTAGCTAAGGGAATAATCCCAACTTGTATTGCTTGCTAGAACATGGAAAATGAAAATACTGCTTATATTCAGACCCTCGCATGCTAAGTCCTTTAACGGTTTCACTTCTCGGCTTACCTTCGGGTCCGAGTAACGTGCCTGCTTATGTTCCTTTAGAAATGCATGCTTATCTGCTTGAATGTTGCCATGTTTTCATCCAAACCCCGGGAGACTACTAAGTAGTCGTTCCGCACATGGAAGAACCTGAAAGTATTCGGGACCGTTAGGTCACCAAGGCAATTCCCGAACCAGAGAATCTGCACCCTGAATGAATAAATTACTGAATCACAGCTCGAGGAGTAAACTACTAAATCAACTGGCCTGGCAATCGATATACGACTGTGAACAATCATGCCTGTACATTGAACATGATATGTCCTATCCTGAACTTGATCCTGTGCCTAGCCAGACCTGAATACAGACCTGCATGTCGCGGACAACTCGGAAACGAGGCACCGTTCCACGGGCGGTCACCGGGGCACTGGGGCCGACCCGATCCGAATGGAACTCTCCTGTTTAGTCATCCTGTGCAAAGACGGAATGGTGTGGAGCGCATCATGTACTCTCGCTGTACCCCGTTCTCGTTAGTGACTAAAATTGGTAACTCTCCTGTTTAGTCATCCTGTGCAAAGACAAAATGGTGTGGAGCGCATCCTGTATTCGCGCTGCACCCCATTCTCGTTAGAGACTAAAATTGGTCCTTTATGGCTATGCCAGCGACAACTGTTCATATAGATAAGTCATCCTCGCTTAGCGGCTATCCGCGTGCGAGTTACTGTACCGCATCAATGAATAACTTAACACCTGAACGATTATGTTATAAGAACCCTCCTGTTTGCATATGCTATGCCTCCTGAATGTTTATGCTTGCCCGTGCTTGAATTAATCATGTTTGCCTTGGACAGGGAAGGAGAAATGGTAAGTTGGTAAGTCTCACCGTGTTTCCTCAAACATCGCACGGCGCACTGCCCGACACGTTAAGCTATTCAATGTTTGCATGAAACTGATCCTAAGGCAACTAGAAAGACAACTTAATAGTTGTACACGGAACCTGAATTACGTGTTTGGATTTGTCGAGCGGGCGAGTAGCTTCCCCACCAGTGCATTCAATGTACTGATAATCTACCAGTTTGTATGCAGGGTGTGGGAGAATCTCGTGCGGTGCAGACGCCTCCTTCGTGCGTGCTAAGGCCAGGAGTTCCCTCTGAAGCCTTGCAACGGTACGTCCGGGACTGAAGCGCTTATACAAGACATAAGTTGTGAACATCGCCTGACCATCGCCTGTACATTCATTCCACAGTTGTAGCCACTTGGCACGCTTTTACTGTTTCAGTGAGAGAGGCTTGAGCGACTTGTAATCTCGGCTATACGCCGCCTGTAACACAAGTTATATCAATAAAAGAGCTTGCTTTACTTCAACTTGTGTTTCAATGCTTTCGCTATATTTGTCGACTCAGTGAACCTGTTACCGATCGCCTATGCGTTCCTAAACTCTGCTGCACTCGGACAATCTGTGCGACTCTGTGGCTTAGAACTCTTGCCGCCAGCCAATGAACCATGGCCTTGCACGGGCGTGTCTCACGCTCGTGCGGCATCACGCCCGGATGGGTTAAGCGATCGTTCCGCGGGAGCGCTGGCGAGGGTGATTCCCGCCTAGCGGGAACGGCCGATTAGCCTGCGGGAGATCGGGGCGTGACATGTTGGTATCAGAGCCTGGCTTCTACGCCTTTGGACTTCGATTCGATATCTCTGTTTCGAAAGCTCGTTCGTGGGTTATGTGCACGCTCTCTCTCAATGCCTCGATGGGATGTTCCAACAATAAGTCTAAATACTTTCAAAATACGTTTTGAATGATATGATTACCTGTCTGGTTGTATGCTGCGAGTGGCCTTTGTGCCAACCTGTGCGAACCCCTGAGAGTATCGCTAGTAGCTTGTCCGATTTTCACTAACCCTAAGTTTGGCTGAATGCATCTATTCGAGGGACGCCTTGAACTAGTGCACCATCCAAGACTTAAGAAAAGGTGAAACTTGAGTGCTAAGACTTCGCTATCACTGAGCTAGTTGACGTGTTCACGCTAGAAGTGCACTTCGAAAGTGCGCACGATCCAGTCTAAGCGATATGCTGATTTCGAAGCTTGTGCAAGTGAATATCCAAATAAAACAAGAACAAACGGCTTGTCTAGGATTGCCTCAACCCTAGATTACTGCTTGTCCTTAGTAAGTCTCGAGGATGAGACTTTTTCTAAGTTGGGTAGGATGTAACACCCCGTTCCGCTCAAGCGGACTGCCGTCTCAAACGGCAATCGCGCAGCTGTCCCGACCTGCTTTGCCTCGATCAAGAGGCAAAGATATCCAGACTTGTCCCTACAGGATCCGGCTTGGACTTTCAGAGGCTCGCTCAGACGTATCGCTCTACCGAGGCAAATCATCGCTAAGGTGGGTGGCTACGGTAAACTTGTCTTTGCTTAGCCAGCACACATAAAATCTGGAATATTCATGCTAGTCGCTAGGTGAATCACCCCTGCATGCTAATAAATCCAACGCACCTAGCTAAGGGAATAATCCCAACTTGTATTGCTTGCTAGAACATGGAAAATGGAAATACTGCTTATATTCAGACCCTCGCATGCTAAGTCCTTTAACGGTTTCACTTCTCGGCTTACCTTCGGGTCCGAGTAACGTGCCTGCTTATGTTCCTTTAGAAATGCATGCTTGTTTGCTTGAATGTTGCCATGTTTTCATCCAAACCCCGGGAGACTACTAAGTAGTCGTTCCGCACATGGAAGAACCTGAAAGTATTCGGGACCGTTAGGTCACCAAGGCAATTCCCGAACCAGGGAATCTGTACCCTGAATGAATAAATTACTGAATCACAGCTCGAGGAGCAAACTACTGAATCAACTGGCCTGGCAATCGATATACGACTGTGAACAATCATGCCTGTACATTGAACATGATATGTCCTATCCTGAACTTGATCCTGTGCCTAGCCAGACCTGAATACAGACCTGCATGTCGCGGACAACTCGGAAACGAGGCACCGTTCCACGGGCGGTCACCGGGGCACTGGGGCCGACCCGATCCGGATGGAACTCTCCTGTTTAGTCATCCTGTGCAAAGACGGAATGGTGTGGAGCACATCCTGTACTCTCGCTGCACCCCGTTCTCGTTAGTGACTAAAATTGGTAACTCTCCTGTTTAGTCATCCTGTGCAAAGACGAAATGGTGTGGAGCGCATCCTGTATTCGCGCTGCACCCCATTCTCGTTAGAGACTAAAATTGGTCCTTTATGGCTATGCCAGCGACAACTGTTCATATAGATAAGTCATCCTCGCTTAGCGGCTATCCGCGTGCGAGTTACTGCATCGCATCAATGAATAACTTAACACCTGAACGATTATGTTATAAGAACCCTCCTGTTTGCATATGCTATGCCTCCTGAATGTTTATGCTTGCCCGTGCTTGAATTAATCATGTTTGCCTTGGACAGGGAAGGAGAAATGGTAAGTTGGTAAGTCTCGTCGTGTTTCCTCAAACATCGTACGGCGCACTGCCCGACACGTTAAGCTATTCAATGTTTGCATGAAACTGATCCTAAGGCAACTAGAAAAACAACTTAATAGTTGTACACGGAACCTGAATTACGTGTTTGGATTTGTCGAGCGGGCGAGTAGCTTCCCCACCAGTGCATTCAATGTACTGATAATCCACCAGTTTGTATGCAGGGTGCGAAAGAATCTCGTACGGTGCGGACGCCTCCTTCGTGCGTGCTAAGGCCAGGAGTTCCCTCTGAAGCCTTGCAACGGTGCATCCGGGACTGAAGCGCTTATACAAGACATAAGTTGTGAACATCGCCTGACCATCGCCTGTACATTCATTCCACAGTTGTAGCCACTTTGTACGCTTTTACTGTTTCAGTGAGAGAGGCTTGAGCGACTTGTAATCTCAGCTATACGCCGCCTGTAACACAAGTTATATCAATAAAAGAGCTTGCTTTACTTCAACTTGTGTTTCAATACTTTCGTTATATTTGTCGACTCAGTGAACCTGTTACCGATCGCCTATGCGTTCCTAAACTCCGCTGCACTCGGACAATCTGTGCGACTCTGTGGCTTAGAACTCTTGTCGCCAGCCAATGAACCATGGCCTTGTACGGGCGTGGCTCACGCTCGTGCGGCATCACGCCCGGATGGGTTAAGCGATCGTTCCGCGGGAGCGCTGGCGAGGGTGATTCCCGCCTAGCGGGAACGGCCGATTAGCCTGCGGGAGATCGGGGCGTGACATTTGATATATAGACAATACTAGATATACCCCACAGGCCGGTCGCATTGTTTGATGACCCTTTTATAAATAATTAAGGGAATACCATAGGTGATATGTTTGGTGTTAAAGACTTGATGATTCAATAGCATGATTCAATAATTTGGGACATAGCTTTCTTAGATGTATAGCCTTAGATGATAGATGGGTAAATTCTAAGTTGGGTAGAGACCGCAATGTTCACTTGAGAGGAATTCTTTAGACTGTAATCAAGTGAGATTTGATAGAGAGACCCCTACCCTATTTTAATTTCGAGGACAAAATTTTTATAAGTTGGGTAGATTGTAAGCCCCTGATTTTTCAAGAATTTTTAATTTGGAGTTTTCATAATTTTTTGTAATTTTCTGGGATTTTTTCTGTAATTAAAACCTAGGTATTTTGAATTTACAGGATTTTTAATCAATGTTAATTGATATTAAAATATTATGGAAATAATATTTTCTAGTGTAAAATGGAAAGTAGACATAGGATAATTTTCTGTGAATTTATTGGACCTCGGAAACATTTTTAAGGCCCTAAAAAAAAACTAATGTATAATTAAACCTAAATAAATCCTGAATTAAATCCGGTTTATTGGAAATAAACCAAACCAACTGAACCAAACCGCTAACCCGAACCAAACCGATTTCATAACGGGTCGGGTCGGATCCGAATCGAACCCGACCCGGACCCAAAACCCGAATTCCGAACCATAACCCAACAGGGAACACTGTTCCGGCTATAAAAACTTCTCGATTACCATGCCTCGCCGTGCCACAACCCTAGACATCAACTCTTCCGCCGTAGCCCCACTCCGGTCACTTCCCGCCGACCCGAACTCCATAGCCGCTGCTCGACTCCCTCTTCTCCGCCGCCGACCCGAACTCCACAGCCCCCATCGACTCCCTCTTCTCCATCCTTCCGCCGCCGCTCGACCCCCACGCCCCGTCGACCACCCCTCGACTCCCTCTTCTCCGTCATCCGCCTCCCATCTCCGCCCTTGCCACCGAGACACGCTCCCAGCCACCCCCGCAGCCCTGACCCTCTGCCCTAGCAAGCAACAGCCCTAAGCCGCTGCCCGACCTCGTCGCTACCACCCGACCTCGCCGCTGCCGCCCACGAGCGCCTCCCCGCTCGCCTCGTCAACCGACCAGAACACCCTAGGCCGACCGCCCGCTGCCCTAGCAAGGACACAGTGGACCAGGACACAGTGACCGGACAAAGCAACTCAATACAGGACACGAAACAGTACCCGGACACGAGAAATCATCGTTCATGGAGCCCTGTTCAGGTAACCCGTTCTCTCTCCTCGTAATTCCGTTTTCCGTTCTGTCAGTTGTGTCGCTTAGACTATATAACCCTCTTGATGCTCGTGCAACCCGCTCGGTGCGTCGCGTCCTGTGGTGATCGCAAACCGCGATCCAAAAACAGGAAAACCAACGCCCTGTTTTACCCCAAAACTGAGTGCGCCCCGCCAAACGGGACGACTTGGTCGCACGCGGTCTTTACCGAAATGTGCGCGTCATTGATACGGACGTGCGGAATTTCGCAGAAGTTGATTTGGATGTGCGTGCACACCGGAATCAACGCGTATCCACCGACAACGCCCCATATCCGCCTATTCTAGAACATGCTGTAACTTTGTGTACACACGTCAGATCGAGACGAAACTTGTGCCATCGGACTCATAGTAATACGCTGGTCCTGTAACCCAAGTTTGGTTCGATTCTGAGAACGTTGACAAAATCGCGTATCGTGGGCCCCACAGGCTCCACTTGACGGATGAATTTGTGATCGGCTCATCGGAATCCAATTCTGGAAGATCCTTAAGTTCGTATCATCATTCCTGATTTGTTGATAATAAGTTTGACAAATTTGGAGACCTTTGACCCTGACACACTTTTTGGTGCAAAGTGGCCCACATGTCGACCCCGCTTTGACCCGAAAATGTCATTTGTGGCCCTGTGTCCAAATTGGACTTAAGGACAGGCATTTCTAGCTATTTAATATTTTCTGAGACTGTTGGTGATATTTATTTTCATTTTTGGAGGATTACCTACAAGATCCACTGATACAGGGACAACTGTTGGTATTCAAACCCCAGGCAAGTGTACCTTGCCAACATTGCAGTTCTTATTACTTATTTCCTTGACTTATATATATATATATATATATATATATATATATATATATATTGTTATGCATGCTTGACCTAGGACCTTGTGACTTACTTAGCGTCCGATTAATAGTCGGGTTCCAACGCCGTACGCGGAGTTGTGTACGTTATTTAGACATGGACATCGTGACCCTTTACATTCTCGTACTTGTCTTATCAAGTACATAGACCCAGGACACTTGATACTATTCATGAGACAGAATCTTTCTGAGATATTCATGGTAATTCTGTGTAGGATACAGGTTTGATGACAGATATTTTATCCATAGACATTATATGACTTGCTGCATTAGTTTTGATCCTGCGTGTCATGGACATGAGACGTGAGATTACATTGGGTGGGGAGAGATTTACCATACAAAAGGCTTATTATATTATATATATTGTCATCTGGAAGTGTCTTAGTTTCTGATACAGAGCTATGGCACAAGTTCTGACCCTTCGAGAGAATACTGCTATGGGTTTCTTCGACACTGATCCTGTAGTAATCTCAGCCCGAGTATGACTAAAACTCTCACTTGCATATCACTTAGCTGGTTATATAGTTTACCCTATTGTTTCATTTATTGCTGCACTGCATTTATTTTGGCTTGTATTATCTGTACCTTGCTATGTCCCCTGAGGACCTGGATCCGGATTATGTCCCCAGGATTTGCAGACGAGATCTATCCCGAGGTATACGGGACAACAGCAGGAGCTGTACCGACACCCGAGGACGAGATTGTGCCAGAGGACTTCTCCTGAGTATTGGCTTGAGATACTCATTTATTTCTGTTTCTAGTTATTTTATTTCCAGCCTATTGTATTGATGTCAGACTTATTCTCGGATTGTTCTCCGAGACACTTTTATTGAGATATGTCAATTTATTTTATTTGCATTATTCTGGCATTTGATCTGTGATTATCTGTTGTGGATGAGATTAGATTAGACTGTGACTTGTATCATTGGACCTATTTATTGTTGTATTACAGCTTAAGTACGCCCCGATGGATCCATTAAATTGGGTTTGTCCATCGGTGTGTGCTGCTGGCCATTATCACGCGTCCGGTCTCTCGGTATTTTGGGACTGGGGCGTGACACCATATTTACTGATAATGTCCGTTCGAGTTCATCATCTGAATCGGAGGATGACAAACCATCCTGAAAAGAGGAAATGGTCTCATCACTTGACTCAGAGTTGTTCGAAGTTGCAAGAGACGTGGTATACCCTAACCCGAAATGAGTTCGTTGACAGTAGGGATCGCCATGCAACGGCATTCGTCTGCCTTTTTCATAGTTGAGGCCTGGCTCCAACTTTAAGTCTTAACCCATGCTTTGCATAATCTTCAAAGCCTGTGGGCTATATCTGTGGACCTGCATTTTCCCAGCATCAGACTCGTGAGAATCTTCTTGTACAATTGGTTTATTCCGCATGCGATCGAAGACTATTGGATGCTGATTGTTGCGAGTAGGTGGAACAACAAAGATAGAATCTTTATGCGGCCCAAGAATTTTTTTGCTATAGGTCCTATATCGTTATGAGGAGAGGATTCATGATTAGGAAATTGAACGTCAGTATACTGGAAAAGAGAATCTTTATTATTATCAGAAACTACGTTCCCGATTATATTTACATCAGCCGACTGCTTGCTGCGCCAAAGGTGAATGACCAAAGGTGGAGGTTTCTGGTTCAGAGTGATCACTAGAGGATCATTCCCTCCTCCCGATTTTGATATGCCCAAGTGAATAGTCATAGGTACCATGACTTTCGGACGGGTAATCCGCCCTTTCACCTGGATTGACAAAGGTTGCTCAGCAGATGGTTCTCCTGGCTCCCGGTGGGATTCCTCCTCCGTCCTGCCTGATACCTCCTTCATGTAGTCTTGGGTGTACAACATGGAATCAGAATAGTAGGACTCAACTCCTTCGAACGGATTTAGATCAGCAAACTCTGTTTTTACTGTCTCTTGGGCGTCTACATATTTGAAGCATTGGTGTAGAGTTGAAGGAACAATATTATGATCGTGGATCCATGGTCTGCCCAATAGAATATTGTAAGACACCTCTAAATCAATGACGTAGCATGTAGCTACTGATCTGAGGTCACCAATCTGGATCCTCAGCCGAATCTTCCCTAACGGTCTGCTTTTCCTGGCATTGAAGCCCACGATTGTAGTGGTAGTGTAAGCCAGTTCACTTGTAGGAATCCTCAATAGTCTTAGCAGACTATGAGGGATAATGCTGATCGACGGTCCCGGATCTATGTGAATCTGGTCTACCTCCATGGAGCTGACATATCCGGTGTAATAAAGAGGCCTGTCATGTTTGTTATATTTCAATAACATGTCCTCTTGAGTGAAAGTGATGTTAGGGACCACTTCCATCACACTATGGCATTGAGGACATGCCACAGGCTCTTTATCAGGGGATTTGAGCTGAGTCAAGCATACATCTGTCTGCATTAACGCTTCACTCAAGGCTTGACGAGTGTCTTTGGATAGCCTAAGTAGCTCAAAAATGGACAATCTGGCCGGAGTATTAGCCAACTGGGCCAAGATATCGAAGTTATATGGTTTCTCCAAACCTTTGTTTTGAATATTCTTCAAAGGTTTATCAAAACGAACTTCTTTTTGTTTGCCCTTGTCCACCGAAGTTGGTTTGGAAGGACCTGCTTCTGGCATAACAGGTTCAGGCTCTGAAGGTTTGGCAGCTGAAGTGTCTACCGTTGCTTCCTCATGACTCCCTCTATAGTCTTTGAGGTAGGCTTTTCCTGACCGGGTTCCGGTTGCCAAAGCCTCTTCTTCCGATGTTGGGGATATTGCAACCATATGGCATAGTTTACATCTTGAGTTCTTTTTAGACTTAGCTTTAGCAGCTCTAGTCTCTTCCTTAATTTCAGACACCAGATCAGGGTGAACCCACATGATCTTCCCACGCTTGGTAGTTATGGGCAATAGGTCATGATTTTGACCCCTGGTCGGAGGGAGATTAACAATGTTCATCATCGCCCGTAGAATAGGTACCACACCATCCGGAACTTCTTGAGGGGGGCAGATTGCCAAATTGGAGGGAGATCATATTGGCAGTGGCCGTCTTCTCGCTATTATGCAGAGTGATGGCCTTGGCGTCGATCAACTCCTGGATTTTTCTTTTTAGTACATAGCATGCCTTTATGGGGTGATGTATGTACCTGTGGAAAATACAGTACTTAGGATTATTTGTACTGCCAACTTTGTTTGGCCGCTTTATCTCTGGGAGAGTAAGCTTGCCACTTTTGACTAGGCAATCGAATATGCTCAGAATATCGTCATCGTCAAAAGAATATTCTTCTTTAGGCCTGAAAGTTCCAGGATTCGTCTGCATAGTTACTGGAGTATGTTGCCTGGACGTATTGATCGCCAGAGCTTCCTTTCCTTTGGAACTACAAGTATGGTCGTTATTGGAGGATAACTGCTTCCCTCTATCAGAGGTAGAGATCATGATTCCGTTGTCACGCGCCTTCCGACTGTTATCTTCAGCGGCTACCGCTGATATGATAAACGAGGGCCAATCATGGAACTGATATGGTCCCGTGAATACTGAGATCAGTGGGAGAAGGTTCTTCCTGCAAATGTCCACCAAGGCTGAATCCGGAACTCCATGAGGCATCTGCAAAGTAGCCGGACGAAAATGTTCAATAAAAGTACGAACGTTTTCTTTATCCTTTTGCTTCACTTTGATGAATGATGACATAGACATGTCCATCCCTCCTTCGTAGAATCGAGCGAAGAACAGGGTCTTGAAATCTTCAAAAGAAGTAATGCAGTTGTCCGCTAGACTACGGTACCATTGGTAGGCTACTCCAGACAGACAGCCCTTAAATACCCGAGTGAGAAGGGCGTCATTCCCCTGCAACAACACCGTCATCATGCTGAAGTAGTTCATATACTGGCTTTGTGACGTCTTTCCCTCGAACAAAACCATAGCCTGTGGTTTGTATTTTAGTGGGAAAGGGATCTCATCCCAGACAGCTGGGTATGGCTGGTTGATTCCCAACTTCTTGAGCTGATCCTTATGCTTCAAGGCATCAAATTGGGCTTTTAATTCCCGGACTGCCTGTATCGGATCTTCAGTTGGGAAAGGGATAGCAGAGAGGTGAGAGATCGATTGTATTGTAACTCCAACAGGAGGTAATACATTCCCCAGGTTAAGGGATTGAGGAGCAGCTGACTCTTAATTTGGAACAGGCTCCTGGCTTGCGTTGGATGGTGGCATGTCTACCCCCACACGTAGTTGAGTCGGAGGAACCGATGTTTAAGCTATTGCAGCTGCATGTTGAGTCACCATCATCTGGCGCATACTCTCCATCATGGTATGCATCTCTTTAAGTGATGCTTCCAATAAAGCGATACGTTCCTCAGTACTTCCTGATGGGGAAGCCTCTTCATGTTCATCTCCAACGGCATAAACTCCCATTTCTCTGGATGCCACTGAGGGATTAGTATAGATCTCTGTAGAGATTGAGTCTATACTTTCATCATCAAATTCAGAAAGCTGGCGACCCCTAGTGTTGGAATCAGAAGAATATGAAGCCGATTGTCGCGACCTCGAGCGACTGTTTTGAAAAACACCTGCTTCAATATTCTCAAGGAGTCTGTCAAATCTCCTTTGGCTTGGAGTTCTAGAGGGATGACGTCTTGAACTTGACCTTCCTCTAGGAATGTGCGAAGCCATGTTTACCGATGCGAATGTGGGTTCTTCTTCCTGTAAGGACAAAGAGTAGTTCAACCGGTCGAAAACTGACCGTTTTGCCTTAGAACAGCAGTAGTTAATTACAACTTTATGACTATTACAATAATGCTCCCTCGGGGGTATAATAGACATATTAGAAGATCCCCTATCTTTGCGTTTCTGGATCAAAAAATCACGCAAATCAGGGGGATTAACAGAAGAAGAAGGCTTATTATGCCTTTTTACATCGGTAGGGACATGGAGATTGGGAACCATGACCCTCTCTCTGCCATAAGAATATAGCAGTTCACCCATGTGAGTAGCATACAATCCATCATCCATCTGAGGAGCGTATTTTCCTGTGAAGCGGGTCTTCTTTACGCGAACAGACTTATCCTGGCATAATTTAGAGTTTTGCCCAGGTTCGCACAAAACAAGAAAAGTCCTCAATCGGCCTTCAGCGTCACGCATAATCTGAAGAGTGGGCAACTTCTTCTCTTGGGGGCGTACAACTCTAGAGGCTGGGAGATTTGCCACTTGTTTTCCCTTGATGTGATCCAAGGGTCGATCTGCCTCCTGATTGTCACGCCCCAGTCCCAAAATACCGTGGGACTAGATACGTGGCAATGGCCAGCAGCACACACTGATGGACTAACCCAATTTAATGGATCCATCAGGACATACTTAAGCTGTAAAATAAAGTCTATGACAATATGGCACAACTAATCTCATCCATACAAGAATAAAATATGATTCACAGAATATAAGAAATATAAATCATCAACCAGTCTCAACCAAGTGCTTCGGGGAACAACCCGATAAAAATCTGATACAATGGTTCAACAGACCAAAAATATAAATGACTGAATAAAGTAAATACTGAGCATGAAACATAGATGCTCAGGAAAAGTCTTCAGCTAACACCTCGTCCTCGGGTGTCGGTACATCTCCTGTATCAGCTCCTGCTGCGGTCCCGTATACCTCGGGAAAGACCTCGTCTGCAAATCCTGGGGACATAATCCGGATCCAGGTCCTCAGGGGACATAACAAGGTACAGATAATACAAGCCAAAATAAATACAGTACAACAGATAATGAAATAAATAGGGTAAGTATGTAACCATCTATGTGAAAATTCAAGTGAGAGCATCACGAGTACTCAGGCTGAGCCACTACAAGCTCTGTGTCGGGGAGCCGGTAGCAGTAATAATGAGTAATGGGCCAAGCTCGGGTTTCAGAGTCTTGTGCCTCACAATAATAGGGGATATATATGTAATCAGCCTGTAGCCTATGTGTCTCTCCCCACCCAATGTAACCACACGTCTCATGTCCATAACGTCTCATGTATATGGCACGCAAGATCATAGCTAATGCAGCAAGTCATAGAGTATCTAGGAATATAATGTCAATGTTAAATCCTGCATCCTATACAGAATCACCATGAATATCTCAGAAAAATCCTGTCAAGTATAGTGTCAAGTGTCCTGGGTATAATGTACTTGATAAGGCAAGTACGAGAATGTAAATGGGTCACAAATGTCCATCTCTAGATGACAATACACAATATCGCGTACGGTGTTGGCACCCGACTAATAATCAGATGCTAAGTAAGTCACACGGTCCTAGGTTAAGCATGTACCACAATATAAATGAAGCTAGGAAAGTAGGTAACAATACTGCAGAGTTTGGCAAGGTACACTTGCCTGGGGTTTGAATACCAATAGTTGTCCCTGTATCAGTGGATCCTGTAGGTACTCCTCCAAAAACTGAAATAAATATCACCAACAGTCTCAGAAAATATCAAATAGCTAGAAACGCCTGTCCTTGAGTCCAATTTGGACACAGGAGCAAAAATAACATTTTCGGGTCAAAGTGGGGTCCATATGTGGGCCGATTTTCACCGAAAAATGTGTCAGGATCAAAGGTCTCCAATTACGTCAAACTTAGTGTCAACAAGTCAGGAACGATGATACGAACCCAACGGAACTTCCAGAATTGGATTCCGATGAGCCGATCACAAAATCCCCCGTTAAGTGGAGCCTGTGGGGCCCACGATACGCGATTTTGTCAACGTTCTCATAATCGAACCAAACTTGGGTCACAGGACCAGCGTATTGCTACGAGTCCGATGGCGTAAGTTTTGTCTCGATCCGACGTGTGTGCACAAAGTTACAACGTGTTCCAGAATAGGCGAATACGGGGCGTTGTCGGTGGATACGCGTTGATTCCGGTGTGCACGCACATCCAAATCAACTTCTGCAAAATCTTGCACGTCCGTATCAACAGCGCGCACGTTTTGGTAAAGACCGCATGCGACCAAGTTGTCCCGTTTGGCGGGACGCACTCAGTTCTGGGGTAAAATAGGACATTGGTTTTCCTGTTTTTGGATCGCGGTTTGTGATCACCACAGGGCACGACGCCCCGAGCGAGTTACACGGGTATCGAGAGGGTTATACAGTCTACGCGATACAACTGACGGAACGAAAAACAGACTAACGAGGAGAGAGAACGGGTTACCTGAACAGGGCTTCGTGAACCAAGAATTCTTGTATCCTGAATGTTGGATCGTGTCCTGGTCACCGTGTCCGCTGCGTCGGCTCTGCACAGGGTCTGTGTCCGTGTCCGCTGCTAGGGCTGTGTCGGGAGACAGCGGGGTGAACTTGCCGGCGGAGGGCGGCGCGGCCTAGGGCGTTGGGCTGCGAGTCGACGGCGTCGAGCGGCTGGGCGGAGCGGCTCGTCGGGGCTGCTGGGGTGTTCGGCTCCGGGCTGAGCGGAGAGGAGCGGCTCATCGGCTGAGAGGATGGGGTCAACAAGGGTGGAGCGGGGAGTTCTGCGGGGATGATGGTCGAGGCGGAGCGGGGACAGCGCTGCGGGTGGTGGTCGACGGCTGGTCGGGGGACGGGTGGAAGAAGAAGGAGGTGGCGGCGGCTGTGTAGGGTTCAGGCGAGTGGATCGTCGGGCTCGGCTGCGGGCGGCGGACGAGATGAGAGAGAGAGGGTGCGGTGGTGGCTAGGCGCGGACGCCGAGGGTTTTTTATAGGTGGTGAATAGTAAATCCGGTGGGGATACGATTAGGGTTCGGTTAGGGTTTCGGGTCCAGGTCGGGTTTGATTCGAATCCGATCCGACCCGACCCGTTAGGTCTGGGTTGGGTTTGGTTCGGTTTGAGTCAGTTTGGTTTGGTTTAATTTGGTTTATTTCTAAATAAACTGGGTTCAGTCAGGGTTTAATTAGTTTAATTCTACGTTGATTTTTAGGGCTTTAAAAATATTTTTGGAGTCCAATAAATTCACAAAAAATTACCCTATGTCCGGTTTTCCATTTTACACCATAAAATATTATTTCTATAATATTTTAATATTAATTAATATCTATTAAAAATCATTTAATCATAAAATTTCTTAGTTTTAATTCCAAAAAATTGAGAAAAATTATATTAAAATATTCTAAAAAATCAGGGTGTTTACCATCTACCCCCCTTAAGAGGATTGCGTCCTCGCAATCAAAGAATAAACTACTAAAGGAAGAATTATGGAAATTACTAGAATGCTTAGGTTATAACTGCATCCGCGAATAAGTGAGGATAACGCTGGCGCATACTATCCTCCCGTTCCCAAGTCGATTCGCTAGGAGAATGATGTTTCCAAGCTACACGGACCAGTTTAATTGTCTGTCCTCGCAATGTCTTCTCACTGATGTCGAGGATGCCAACTGGTTGTTCTTCATATCTCAAACTAGGGCCCACTACGATCTTTGAATAATCGACTACGTGACTTGGGTCAGTCACGTACCTTCTCAGCTGTGAGACATGGAATACGTCATGCACTCCCTCTAAGAATGGAGGTAATACAAGACGATAAGCCACCTCACCAATGCGCTCTAGAATATCAAATGGCCCGATATACCTTGGGCTCAACTTGCCTCTGCTCCCAAATCTAATAGTACCTCGAGTGGGCGAAATCCTCAAGAATACGTGCTCTCCTTCTTTGAACTCTAGGGGACGTCGGTGCATATCAGCCCAATGCTTCTGTCTGTCCTGAGCTGCTCGAAGATGATTCTGGATTTGTTTTACCTTCTCCACTGTCTGCATTACCAATTCTGGACCCAGTATTTGACGTTCACCAACGTCACTCCAACATATTGGCGATCTGCACTTCCTACCGTATAATGCCTCGAATGGTGCCATCTGAATGCTGGCCTGATAACTGTTGTTGTAGGAGAACTCCACCAAGTGCAAATAATCTTCCCAAGATCCTTCGAAGTCTAGCATACACGATCGCAACATATCCTCCAAGATCTGAATCGTGCGCTCCGATTGACCATCTGTCTGTGGATGGTAAGCTGTGCTGAATTTGAGTCTGGTGCCAAGACTCTTTTGCATGCTTCGCCAGAAATGAGATTTAAATCTTGAATCTCGATCCGATATAATACTAATCGGCACTCCATGTAATCTTACGATTTATCGCATATACATGTCGGCTAGTACCTCTGTGGACTGTCCAACTCTAAATGGCAAAAAAATATGCCAATTTAGTGAGTCGATCCACGATAACCCATACCGCATCTTTTTCGCTGGGGCTCCTTGGAAATCCTGTGACAAAATCCATAGTGATATGTTCCCACTTCCATTCTGATATAGGAAGTGGCTGTAACATACCTGCAGTCCTCTGATGCTCGGCCTTTAGTTGCTGACATACTAAATATTTCGCCACAAATCGTGCAATCTCCCTTTTTATTCCATGCTACCAATAATACTGCCTCAAGTCTCGGTACATCTTGGTTCCTCCTGGGTGAACAGAGTACATGGAGCTGTGTGCTTCAGTCATTAACTCCTGTCTCAATTCTCTATTTGGAACATACAGGCAATTTCTACACCTTAATGTCCCGTCTTCATGTATGCGAAGTCATGTCTGCATGCCTGCTTCTGTCCTCTCTTTAAGTCTTCGAAATCTAGCATCAGTGGACAATGCCTCTTTAATCCTCTCCACAAGCGATGACTTAACTTTGAGATTAGCCAGCAAGCCACTCTGTTCGGGTAAAATAACCTCTATCTGAAGCTCCTGTAGATCTCTCAATAACTCAGGCTGTATTGTCAAGAAATAAGCCGTGGGCTTCTTGCTGAGTGCGTCTGCTACGACATTCGCCTTTCCCGGGTGATAATGCAGATCTATATCAAAGTCTACCATCAATTTCAGCCAACGTCTCTGTCTTATGTTGAGCTCCTTCTGAGTATATACATATTTCAGACTCTTGTGATCAGTAAAGATGTCTACCTTCTCTCCATAAAGATAGTGCCTCCAAATCTTTAGTGCAAATATAACTGCTGCTAGCTCCAGATCGTGCGTTGGGTAGTTCTTCTCATGGACCTTCAACTGTCTCGATGCGTAAGCGATAACTTTGCCATGTTGCATCAAAACACATCCTAGTCCACTACCAGACGCATCACTGTAAACAACAAAACCTCCTGACCCCGAAGGAAGAGTCAAGATAGGTGCTGTGGTCAATCTTCTCTTCAATTCTTCAAAGGCCTTCTGGCAGTCTTCTATCCATGTAAACTCTTGGTCCTTACGTGTCAACTTCGTCATAGGCTCTGCAATCCTTGAGAAATTTTCTACAAACCTTCGATAATATCCCGCAAGTCCGAGAAAACTTCTCACTTCTGCAACTGATGTAGGTGTAGGCCAAGTTTTTATTGCAGCAACCTTCTCCGGATCAACTGAAAGTCCTTTTCCTGAGATGATATGTCCCAAGAAAGGCACTTTATCCATACAAAACTCACACTTACTGAGTTTGGCATATAACTTCTCATGTCTCAATGTCTCTAACACAATTCTGAGATGCTCCTTGTGCTCTTCGTGGCTCTTGGAATATGCTAGAATGTCATCAATAAACACGACCACAAATTTATCCAAGTACTGATGGAAGACTCTGTTCATCAAACTCATAAACACTGCTGGCGCGTTGGTTAAACCAAACGGCATCACCAAGAACTCATAATGTCCATACTTGGTCCTGAAAGCTGTCTTCGGTATATCCTCCTTCCTTACTTTAATCTGGTGATATCCGGATCTAAGGTCAATCTTCGAGAATACCCTAGCACCACTCAATTGATCGAATAGATCATCAATGCGTGGTAAGGGATACCTGTTCTTGATGGTCACAGCATTTAGTGCCATGTAGTCAATGCACAACCGTACTGTTCCATCCTTCCTTGGTACAAATAGTATAGGTGCTCCCCAAGGTGAAACACTGGGCCGAATAAAACCCTTATCCAGAAGATCATCAACTTGTTCCTTCAACTCCACTAACTCCTTAGGTGCTAGCCGATATGCTGATGAAGTGATAGGCTCTGCTCCTGGAGTTAAGTCTATTATGAATTCTATTTCCCGATCAGGAGGTAAACCTGGGAGATCATCAGGAAATACATCCACAAACTCTGATATGACTCTTGGGTAACCTGTCTCCCCTTCTACAGATAGTACCCTAAGAGTAGGCTGAACTCCTTGCTCTACGGCTCCCCGAAGAAACTCAAATTCTGGATATCCAGGCGGTCTATATATAACCCGTCCAAGTCGGCAATCAAGAGTCGCATGGTACTGACTTAACCAGTCCATACCAAGTACAACATCATAATCCGGCATAGAAAATATCAAAAATTGAGCTCGCATCTCTCTTTCACAGACTACTACAGAACATGATCTACAGACGTCACTAACTGGGATAATTCCACCTCCCGTAAGAATTCTCTTTATCTTCGGAAGGGGTGCGGTAGCTACTCTATGGGTGGCTACGAAGCTAGCTGCTATAAATGAATACAATGCACCAGAATCAAATAAAGCTACAGCTGGTAATGAAGCTACTAAAATAGTACCTGCGATAACCTCTCCTGCAGTAGCTTCCTCCTCAACGGCCAATGCAAATGCCTGGCTTCGTCCCTGAGCTTGGCCTCTCTGCTGCTGAGCCTGCTGAAATAGAGCTGCCTGTGGTGCCAATGGTGGTCTCTGCTAATATCCTTCTGGGGCTGGTGGTCTGACTCCTCTAACTCTTATCTGCGGTGCTCCTACTGCTGGATAAGCTGGTCGTGGTGCAGGTAAAGCTAGTCTCGGTGCTCCCTCTCTGCGCTCAGTGCAGTCTCTGGTTTGAATGCTGGTTGGATCCGCAAGCCAGGCATAGTCCCAACTTGCGTCTGCATTCTCTCTCAATGTGACCTACCTTGCCGTAGTGGTGACAAGTAGGGAGAGATATGGCCCTGTGTGTTATTCTCTCTGGCATACTCCTTTGGGACTGTTTTGCAAAATCCCCATGTGATGTCCTGGATGGTGCTAATGTGATTGGCCTCTTCAGATTTGACTCCCTTCTAGTAACACGCTCCATGCGCCGTGCTGCTGCAAGGACGTCGGTATATGATGTAGGTACAACAGATCCGATCAACCTCTGGAGCTCGAACTTTAGTCCGTCAAAGAACTTCTCAGCTTTCTCTTCCTCTGTCGAAATCAAGGTTGGGGCGAAGTGACTCAGACGAATAAATTTTGCGTTGTATTCTTCAACTGACATATTGCCTTGGATAAGGCGGTTGAACTTGTCTCTGAGCTTCGACCGTGCTACTGCTGGGATATACATCTCTTGGAAGAGTCTGGAGAACTCTTCCCAAGTGACTCGGTCCTGTCCGAGCCTCCTCTCTTCTGATAACCACCAATGATGTGCATTTTCAGTCAACTGCATCCTGACCGCAGTCATCCATTTCTCCCTCGGAAGTTCAGCTGCTTCCAACTGGTGCTTTATGTTTGTGAGCCATTCGTGAACTTCAGTTGGCCCCTCTTTAATAGAAAAGGTACGAGGCTTGAGCTGGCGAAAATAAGTGATAGATCCTGTCGCTAGTCGCCTAAAAGGTAGGTTTGCCTGCTCCATTGCTGATACTAGGCTGGTTCTCAAATACTCTGTCTCGTGACGCTGAGCCTCTTGCTGAACCTGCTGTTGGGCTTGCATCATGGCATACATCATCTGAAACATCTGTTGCCCGTCCAAGGCTTGCCCTGGCGGGAAAACTGGCATCTGTGGAGTGAACTGTGGTGGATGTGGGATGTCATCACGCCAGAACCTTGGGTTAGGCTGGCCGGTTTGATTTCCTTGAAAAGATTGTCCTCCATTCCCTGGTGTCACTCCGTCTACATAAGTAACCACAGCGTCGTGTGGTGTATCCAAGAGATTCTCATCTCCGTTCCTGGGATCCATTACTCTGCAACCAAAAGATAAACTATAAGAACGCTCAGAGGAATCAACACATGATTCAAATCAAGTAACAAATTCGAGTTCGATATAGAGTTCAAAAATGGTTCAATAATGGATGAGATCCTATAACTTATCCCATCCTTAGGGCAGGCTTGCTCGGTCCCTAAGTTAAAACTGAAACAATTTAGTCGTAGACCTGCATGGGCTACCACAAAAACCATGTCACGTCCCAGTCCCAAAATACCGTGGAACTAGACATGTGGCAATGGCCAGCAGCACACACTGATGGACAAACCCAATTTAATGGATCCATCAGGGCATACTTAAGCTATAAAATAAAGTCTACGACAATATGGCGCAACTAATCTCATCCATACAAGAATAAAATATGATCCACAGAATATAAGAAATGTAAATCATCAACCAGTCTCAACCAAGTGCTTCGGGGAACAACCCGATAAAAATATGATACAATGGTTCAACAGACAAAAAATGTAAATGACTGAATAAAGTAAATACTGAGCATGAAACATAGATGCTCAGGAAAAGCCTTCAGCTAACACCTCATCCTCGGGTGTCGGTACAGCTCCTGTATCAGCTCCTGCTGCGGTCCCGTATACCTCGGGAAAGATCTCGTCTGCAAATCCTGGGGACATAATCCGGATCCAGGTCCTCAGGGGACATAGTAAGGTACAGATAATACAAGCCAAAATAAATGCAGTGCAGCAGATAATGAAATAAATAGGGTAAGTATGTAACCATCTATATGAAAATGCAAGTGAAAGCATCACGAGTACTCAGGCTGAGCAACTACAAGCTCTGTGTCGGGGAGCCGGTAGTAGTAATAATGAGTAATGGGCCAAGCTCGGGTTTCAGAGTCTTGTGCCTCACAATAATAGGGGATATATATGTAATCAGCCTATAGCCTGTGTGTCTCTTCCCACCCAATGTAACCACACGTCTCATGTCCATAACGTCTCATGTACATGGCACGTAAGATCATAGCTAATGCAGCAAGTCATAGAGTATCTAGGAATACAATGTCAATGTCAAATCCTGCATCCTATACAGAATCACCATGAATATCTCAGAAAGATCCTGTCATGTATAGTGTCAAGTGTCCTGGGTATAATGTACTTGATAAGGCAAGTACGAGAATGTAAAGGGGTCACGAATGTCCATCTCTAGATGACAATACACAATATCGCGTACGGTGTTGGCACCTGACTAATAATCGGATGCTAAGTAAGTCACACGGTCCTAGGTTAAGCATGCACCGCAATATAAATGAAGCTAGAAAAGTAGGTAAAAGTTTGGCAAGGTACACTTGCCTGGGGTTTGAATACCAACAGTTATCCCTGTATCAGTGGATCCTGTAGGTACTCCTCCAAAAGCTGAAATAAACATCACCAACAGTCTCAGAAAATATCAAATAGCTAGAAACGCCTGTCCTTAAGTCCAATTTGGACACAGGGGCAAAAATGATATTTTTGGGTCAAAGCGGGGTCCACATGTGAGCCGCTTTTCACCAAAAAATGTGTCAGGGTCAAAGGTCTCCAATTTCATCAAACTTAGTGTCAATAAGTCAGGAACGATTATATGAACCCAACGAAACTTCCAGAATTGGATTCCGATGAGCCGATCACAAAATCGCCCGTCAAGTGGAGCCTATGGGGCCCACGATACGCAATTTTGTCAACGTTCTCAGAATCGAACCAAACTTGGGTCACAGGACCAGTGTATTGCTACGAGTCCGATGGCGCAAGTTTTGTCTCGATCCGACGTGTGTACACAAAGTTACAACGTGTTCCAGAATAGGCGGATACGGGGCGTTGTCGGCGGATACGCGTTGATTCCGGTGTGCATGCACATCAAAATCAACTTCTACGAAATTCCGCACGTCCGTATCAACAGCACGCACGTTTCGGTAAAGACCGCGTGCGACCAAGTCATCCCGTTTGGCGGGGCGCACTCAGTTCCGGGGTAAAATAGGGCGTTGGTTTTCCTGTTTTTGGATCGCGGTTTGCGATCACCACAAGGCGCGACGCACCGAGCGAGTTTCATGGGCATCGAGAGGGTTACACAGTCTATGCGACACAACTAACGGAACGGAAAACAGACTAACGAGGAGAGAGAACGGGTTACCTGAACAGGACTCCGTGAACCGAGAATTCTCGTGTCCTGAATGCTAGATCGTGTCCTGGTCACCGTGTCCGCTGCGTCGGCTCTGCACAGGGTCTATGTCCGTGTCCGCTGCTAGGGCTGTGTCGGGAGACAGCGGGGTGAACTCGCCGGTGGATGGCGGCGCGGCCTAGGGCGTTGGGCTGCGAGTCGGCGGCGTCGAGCGGTTTGACGGAGCGGCTCATCGGGGCTGCTGGGGTGTTCGGCTCCGGGCTGAGCGGAGAGGAGCGGCTCGTCGGATGAGAGGATGGGGTCGTCGAGGGCGGAGCGGGGAGTTCTGCGGTGATGATGGTCAAGGCGGAGCGGGGACAGCGTTGCGGGTGGTGGTCGACGGCTGGTCGAGGGACGGGTGGAAGAAGAAGGAGGTGGCGGCGGCTGTGTAGGGTTCAGGCGAGTGGATCGTCGGGCTCGGCTGTGGGCGACGGACGAGATGAGAGAGAGAGGGTGCGGCGGTGGCTAGGCGCGGACACCGAGGGTTTTTTTATAGGTGGTGAATAGTAAATCCGATGGGGATACGATTAGGGTTCGGTTAGGGTTTCGGGTCCGGGTCGGGTTTGATTCGGATCCGACCCGACCCGACCCGACCCGTTAGGTCTGGGTTGGGTTGGGTTGGGTTTGGTTCGGTTTGAGTCAGTTTGGTTTGGTTTAATTTGGTTTATTTCTAAATAAACCGGGTTCAATCAGGGTTTAATTAGGTTTAATTCTACGTTGGTTTTTAGGGCTTTAAAAATGTTTCCGGAGTCCAATAAATTCACAGAAAATTATCCTATGTTCAGTTTTCCATTTTACACCATAAAATATTATTTCCATAATATTTTAATATTAATTAACATCCATTAAAAATCATTTAATCACAAAATTCCTTAGTTTTAATTCCAGAAAATTACCGAAAAATTAGGAAAAATTATATTAAAATATTCTAAAAAATCAGGGTGTTTACACTGATAGACTGGAGATGTATTTTTACGCGCAGGACGCATTTGAAATTTTTGAATTATCGTTGAGGCCTTGTCAGAAATTTTGTCTGCCACGTCACAGACGGGAGACGAAGTTTTACGCGCAGGGCACGTTCTAGACTTCTGGATTGGCACTGGGGCATTGCCAGAAGTTTTGTCTGCCACGTCACAAATAGGAGACAAAGTTTTATGCCAGGGCACGTTCTAGACTTCTGGATTGGCACTGGGGCATTGCCAGAAGTTTTGTCTGCCACGTCACAGACGGGAGACAAAGTTTTACGCGCAGGGCGCGTTCTAGACTTCTGGATTGGCACTGGGGCATTGCCAAAAGTTTTATCTGCCATGTCACAGACGGAAGACAGATTTTTACGCACAAGGCGTATAGGTTGTGATGTCACAACCTTGTTGATCAGAGAAGGAGAGCTTGCAGGAAGGGTAGAGGATGTCTGGGGCATCCACACTTTATGCAGCTTCATGTTGTCCTGGACAGAGAGGGAATGAGAGCTACCCCCTGCGCAAAGTATGTCTTCATAAGCAGATTGGTCGAATTGGACGGCCAAAGTCTTCTTCGTCGATCCGACGGATACATCATCGTGTTGAGCAATAGCTTTCTCGTCAGATGAGAAAGTAGTCCCCAGCAGAGTCGCCATCTTGTGTTTGATGATAAACAAAAAAATGAAACTAGGTTTATACGAAATCCTTTCTTTGTTTACAAACAAAAAAAAGAGTACAATTAATCCTATACGAGGATGTTAAGTACAATAAAAAAATAATTCTGGGGAAAAATTATTATAGGAGTCTGATCTGCGGTCGATCACTTTGTCCCTTGGATCACACGATGATGAAAAAGTGCTGTAGAAGAAGAAGAATCTTCAAAGATTGCAGGAGAGATTGAAGTCTCGTTGCCAAAGTTGTCAATCAACACTCTCTGTCTGTGCTCTATCTCTCTGATCTCTTGATCTCTGATCTTGATCCTTTTTTTTTGACCGACCTTCCCCGATCTTCTGTGACCAGAGGTCTCTATTTATAGAGATCAGTCACAATAACTGTCCAGTCGGCGTAGAAGCTAAACTGTGAAGAGAGTTGCACTCTTTACGCGGCGGTTATAATAACTGCTACCCACGTTTGAATGATCTCCTGAATCCGCGTATGACGCGTGTCCCATTATGAGGTAACGCGTATAACCGCTCCTCGAAGATCATGGCATGCAAGCCACGTAGGTAACTGTCCCTCGCGTAAAGATGGTTGGCATAAAAGCCAAATAACTGTCTTGTTGGCGTAAAAGCCAAATAGCTGTCTTGTTGGCGTAAAAGTCATATTCTGTGTAAAACTTGATGCTGCATGAATAATAGATAACCAGCGTAAAACTAGCCAATTATCCTTCCTGACTGAGGTCTTGAGCATATTCTGGGCTAAATAGCCTTATCACGTACATTTGCAAATATAGCATGAGTTGGCGTATTTCGAGGAGATAGCATACGGCGTACTCCTATAGTTGAAAATAGCCTGGTTGGCATAAAATACAAGGATGGTGATGTAAACGTATTAGCCCTAGTTTTAGCTCTTCCAGTTATTAAAAATAGATCGAAATCTCGTGCATTAAATGCAGAGATCTGCCTCCATCTCGTGCATTAAATGCAGAGATATAACTCGAGCTCTGTACGAGAGACAGCTTTTGACGTGGCGTCAGATTTTGTCTCATGTTGAGCGTAAAGACTCATTTCTGCCCATGTAGAATAGGCAGCGTATTCTTTGAATGCGTAAAAATGACTTGTATCAAGGATATGTCACTAAATGACAGTCTGGGTCTTTGTGCAAAATTATCATCACAACCGTCCTTTCGATCGTCGTGTAGTACTTTTTGTCAGGAGTCAGGTTCACTGTTTTGTCTGACAGGTTTATTCGAGGAATACGAAGAGTTCCTCGTACAATTTCACACTGCATTAAAAACAATCGTATTTTTACGTCGGAGGGAGGTGTAGCAACCTTTTACGCCAAAACAGCCTTGAAGCGCTGCCTTACGCGGGCTGTTCTGAAGCCATATTTTATGCCATACAGCCTTAAAGCTTTGTTTTACGCGTATAGCTCTGAAGTCATATTTTTATGCCACACGGTGCTGAAGCTCTGTTTTACGCGGACTTCATGTATGTTGGGAGTTTTATGCGTATAATTCCCCAGCGTATTTCATGCTTCTACAAATCTCTCTCTCTCTCTCTCTCTCTCTCTCTCTCTCCCAGAGCATCAAAAATTTACTCTCCTCTCTCTCTCACTTCACTCTCTTTCCTCTCTCTCTCTCTCTCTCTCTCTCTCTCTCTCTCTCTCTCTCTCTCCCAGAGCATCAAAAATTTACTCTCCTCTCTCTCTCACTTCACTCTCTCTCTCTCTCTCCCTCTCTCTCTCTCTCTCTCACCCTCCTCTCACTCTCCTCCCCCTCACTCTTCTTTCGTTCCTCCCTCTCTTTCAACAGATTTAGTTTTATTTTGGTTTAGTTCTTTTTACAAAAAAATGTTGTAGTAATAAATTAGAAAAATAAAATTTCACATCCAAAAATTTAAACAATAGGTAAGAAAATTAATAAAAAAATTAGAAAAAATATAATTTTTTATCCTAAAAAACTGTCGTCTATCGTCTACCATCGAAACGAGGTACAGCTTGTGTCAAAACGATCGTATCGAAAAGTATTATGGATAAACCGTTTTACCATTTAACGAACATCTAAAAATTTCAGAATGGTACAAAAAAAAAGATGTTTTGATCTCTGAATTTGACTTTAATTAATTTTATTTATTTTCAAAAAAAATTCGATATTTCCATGTTAACGAAAAAAAAAACTAATAGTTTGGTTTGGTTTGGTTTAGTTAATTTTGCCAAACTTTAAAGTGCTAGTTCTTTTTAAATAAGGATTAGTTTAAAAAAATAATAAATAGAATGAGAGACCAGGGAGAGAGAGAGAGAGAGAGAGGGGAGAGAGAGAGGGTAGAGGAGAGGAGAGGAGAGGAGAGGAGAGAGTGACAGAGAGAGAGGGAGGAGAGAGAGAGAGAGAGAGAGAGAGAAGTGAGTGAGAGAGAGAGAGAGTAAAAAAAAAATATAGAAAACGTCCATTGGAAGGACGTTTTTCATGAAGAAAATTTCCAATGGGCGTTTTCTATATTTTAATTTTAATTTTTTTTACTCTCTCTCTCTCTCTCTCTCTCTCTCTCTCACTTCACTCTCTTTCCTCTCTCTCTCTCTCTCTCACCCTCCTCTCACTCTCCTCCCCCTCTCTGTCACTCGCCCTCCTCTCACTCTCCTCCCTCTCTCTCTCTCTCTCTCTCTGTCACTCTCTCCTCTCCTCTCCTCTCCTCTCCTCTACCCTCTCTCTCTCTATCTCTCTCTCCCTGGTCTCTCATTCTATTTTTTATTATTTTTTTAAACTAATCATTATTTAAAAAGAACTAGCCCTTTAAAGTTTGGCAAAATTAACTAAATCAAACTATTAGTTTTTTTTTACTCGTTAACATCGAAATACCGAAAGAAAACCCGAAATTCAAATTAATGAGAGTAAAATTCGGAGGTCAAAACATCATTTTTTTACGATTATAAAATTTTGAGACGTCCGTCAAACGTGAAACCGTTTATCCCATAATACTTTTCGATACGATCGTTTTGACACAAGCTGTATCTTGTTTCGATGGTAAATGGTAGACGACATTTCTAATGACAATTTTTTTTTCATTTTTTCTAATTTTCTTAAGAAATTTCTTACCTATTGTTTAAATTTTGGGATGTTAAATTTTATTTTTTCTAATTTATTTAAAAAATTTATTACTACAACAATTTTTTCTAAAAATAATTAAACCAAAATAAAACTAAACCTATTGAAAGAGAGGGAGAACGAAAGGAGAGTGAAAGAGAGGGAGGAACGAACGGAGAGAGAGAGAGAGAGAGAGAGAGAGAGAGAGAGAGAGAGAGATCAGAGGAGGACAGGTGAGAGAGAGAGGGGGAGGAGAGAGAGAGAGAGAGAGAGAGAGAGAGAGAGAGAGAGGAAAGAGAGTGAAGTGAGAGAGAGAGGAGAGTAAAAAATATATATTAAAATATAAAAAATTGACGGAGAATGAGAGAGTGGGTAACGGAGTTAAATGTAAAGTTTCAAAACGTCGATCCGAAGGACGTTATATATTTTTTTTTAAATTTTTTAATATAAAATGTCATTTGGATAGGCGTTCTGATGCTTTCTTCGTAAATTTTAAAACTTGGATGCTTTTTTTGGAATTTAGTAAAATTTTGATGCTCTGGATGAAAATTTCCGAAATATAAAACACAAATTATTTTCGACTTAGTCCTCTTTCTTTCCAAATTTTAACCTTAATTCTTCTTCCTTTTGTATAATTTCATAATCACATTTGGGAGTAATTTGAAAGTTTCAAAGTCCACTAATAGAATTTTGAAGCTTCATAATACAAAATAATCTCGTTCGGAACGATAAATAACTGACAAATATTTGACAATTCTGAAAAGAAAAAAAAAATTATTTGCATTCATGACAGCCAAAATTTTGATAGCCTTTAAAATCTCATGACCATTACAATCGGCAAGAACATTTTTTTTCCTGTCATGCTAAAAAAAGTATCATAAGGCTCAATGGTATATCTCCTATATTACAAAATATATTGGAACTATTGTTTTTGTATGAAAAAAGAAGAGATGAATCATCTTTAAAAGAAAATTTTATGTTTATGCGTAATGAATTCTTCATTACAATTATTCTTAAGTGTGCAGTTACACAAGAATTTTATTTACAAAGAAGAGACTTTGATGACGAGTGGCAAAGGAGACCGGATTGGCGCATGATCCCTTTGCTCCGTTGATGCTCGGGCATAGAAGAAGGAGACTTCGGTTTGCTCTCGATGCTCAGGACGCTGTCGGGCAGAGTGATCTCTAAGGCTATTGTGCTCAAGCTTCTCTCTCCTCTTGCATGCATGTGTAATATGGCGATGGGAGGCTATTTATAGCCAAAGCCAAGCGGCTTATATTCTAGCGGCTAGAGTTTCCAACACCGTTGTGGCAGTATTGTATTAATGATACACATAAAGTCACAGCATTAATGGTAGATATTAAGTCACATTGTATACGATTGTACGTGCGTTAGTAACATTAATGAGAGCGAGGTTGGGATTGCAATTCAGTGCCAAAGTTGTGCCTGCTATAACTCAGTTTCAGCGGCTTAGTAGTCCCCGCTAGAGCTTAGCTTCTAGCGACTAGGCCATCAACTCTGGAACTCAGCTTCCAGTGGCTAAAGAGGGGGCCATGCTCTGTTTTCTTCCTTCCAACGGCTAGAGAAGAAAGTGGCAGTCTTCCTTTGTCTTTCAGCGGTTTGAAAATAAAGACCCTTTGGTTGTTCTACTTCCAGTAGTTGGGAGTAGGTTGATTTTTTGCTTATTGTCTTTGCAGACTTTAGTAGGGCTTGTTGGTTTTGGTTTGTTCTTTTGCAAAAGTTCAATTCCTCTCCCTTTCTTTAGTCCCACATCGGATGGGGCAAAGTCTTCCTATGTACATATATTAGTTTCTTTCCTTTGCTATATTAAGTTGTTGTGTGGGGAACCCCTTGGGCCACACGCGCGCGCCGCCGCCCGGTTCGGTTTGGTTCGGTTCGGTTCGGTTCGCGTAACGGGTGCGGGTGCATATCTGCGGACGCCGAATGCCGATCCGATTTCCTCTTCGGGTTCGTCGGGCTGGGACCCTAAAATTCTTTTTGCTCCTCTTCATTTTTGTTTATTTAATTTCTGAACGTTGGAAATCAATTTCGTCAGTTACGGATTGTTTGATTCTCCTGTATAACGGCTGAATTAATCGTAAATTAATTCTGACCGTTACACAAATATTTTATATATACTTCTGTGTTCTTTGTAAATTAGATCAGAAAAAAAAATCTTACGAAACCTCTGTCAACATTCTGTTCAGTTCTTCGTCTTCATCTCCAAGCTCTGGGCAGAGCTAAGTCCTGGTCGTTCTCTCCAAGTCGTGTGCGGCAACGAGATACCGGTAGTGCGGGGATTTTACCACTAGGAGCTTTGGGTACGTCTACACACAGATCCCAAATAAACTCTTAGGGCAGTGCTTCGTGCACGACTTCCCCAGAGGCCGGTAACATTGTTTAATTTTATTTTGTATTATGATATTTTTCGAAAAGTAAAAGACAACAAATTTCTAACAATCTAAGAGTTTATTTTTTTTTTGTTAGAATTGATTTACTGTTACTATAAATTTACAATTGTTTCAATTTGCTTACTGTTCGGAAAAACTGTCTATACTTTTCCATTGAAGCAATTTTGCTTACTGTTCGGAAAAATATTAAAGTACCTATAATCACTTAAGTTAACTGTTGAAGCAATTTTGTTAACTTACTGTTATTATTTTGTTAGAATTGATTTACTGTTTCAATTTTGCTTACTTTCCATTGAAGCATTTTTGTTAGAATTGATATACTGTTACAATATTCCTACTGTTAAAACAGTATTCTCACTATTTGCTATTTCATCTCTTAGGCTAGTTACTGTTAGAATATTACTATTGATCTCTTAGGCAAAGGATTAATCAAGTTGATAGTTAAGATTCTTTCAATTACCTACTGTTTTCAAGTACCTACTGTTTTTAAGCAATTGTAACTTAAGCAATTGTAACTTATAATTTGATACTTACTCTGTCTTATTCAAGTTGATTTTTACTCTGCCTTAATCAAGTTACAATTGTAACTTAAGCAATTTTAAGCAATTGTATTCTTTCAATTGTCACATACAATTTGCTTCATTTTAATCACTTAGTAATTTTTGAAAACAATCGAGGACAAAAAGAAAATAGTTTAGTAAAAGAAAATTGCAAATAAAATCTTCAAATATAAAGTTTCAAAGTAGAGACAAACTCGGGCACAAGCCGAAAGGGTCCTTCTGTCAACCGGGTGTAAACAACCCTAAGCGACACGGTACTTAAGAGTCTTCGGACCACCGCTAGCTGGGAACCGGCCCCTACAGCTAACCTGAGTTGATCAACACTTGAAAAACTAAAGATTTTAAGATTGATTAGCAAAGACCACCTAAACTATTATCTTGGACATTGTTATTAAATAAATTTATATTTTTCAGACTACAATCATGACTGGAAAGGAGGAATCATCTACTGCAAAACCTGCTAAGTTTGATGGTTCATATTTCAAGAGATGGCAGAGCCAAATGAAATTTTGGCTCACAACCTTAGGACTTATTTCTGCCATTGATGGGTCCACACCCATCACAAATGATTCTGACGAAACTGAGTCTGACATAGGAGTATCCACCTCATCAAAACCAAAAACCCCAAAAGAGATAGACTTCCACTGTTTTCATAGAATTCTAAGCGCATTATCTGAATCCTTGTATGATATATTTTTTGAATACAAGAGCGCTAAAGAACTCTGGAAAGCCTTAGAAGATGAATACGGCTGTGATGATGCCGGAATAGAAAGGTTTAACTCTTCAACCTTTAATAGGTATTTCATGGTAGATAACAAACCAATGAATGACCAGCTCCATGAATTCCAAGAATACCTTAGACATATTCAAGCCAAAGGGACATCTTTCTCAAATGAACATAAAATAGCATGCCTAATAGACAAGCTACCTCCCTCTTGGTCTGATATGGCTAAGGATCTTATCCATACACAAGGAGACCTTACCTACAATCAAGTCCTAAAGAAAATTAGAACCGAAGAACAAATTAGATTGAGGTCTAAGCCTAAGACTGAATCTAAAGTTAAGGTAAACCTTGTAGAAGGCCAAGGAAAACCCAAGTCTAATTTTCCTTATAAACCCAAAAAGAATTTCTTCAAGAAGAAGAAAAACTTTCAGCCTAACCACCAAAACCATCATCACCAAAACCAAAAACCTAGAAACTTCAGTCAGACTCAGGATCAGAAGAGGTTTTATTTTGTGTGTGGTAAAACAAACCATATGGCCATCAACTGCTACCATAGGAAGAAGAAAGTTGTCCAGACCTCCTACAAAGGAAAGAGCTCAGTTAGACCAGAAGCGAACATGCTTCACAAAGGTTCTTCGAGTTCCTTCAGGTCTGTAAGCTTTCAACCCCTTATTAACATCTCTTACCATTCTGATGATTGGTGGTTGGATTCTGGAGCTAATATTCACGTTTCGTTTGATCGCTCCTGTTTTTCAAACTATCAGGAATCAAGTGGAGGAGGTGTGACCCTAGGAGATGGCTCAACGGCACAAATTATTAGAAGAGGAAAAGTTAACCTGAAGATGACATCAGGAAAAATTCTAACTCTTCATGATGTTCTTCATGTGCCGTCAATCAGGAGAAACCTAGTTAGTGGATCCCTTCTTGTAGCCTCAGGATACAAAATTGTAATGGAGGCAAATAAAGTAGTTTTTTCTAAGCATGACTCTTTTATAGGAAAAGGCTTTGTAAAAGACGGTCTTTTCATTTTAAGTACAATGAATAAAATGTCTGATTGTTCTCTCATTGTCTCAAATATAGAATCTTCAAATGTTTGGCATGGCAGACTAGGTCATGTGAACCTAGGTTCCATTAAAAGGATGATGACTTTAGACCTTATTCCCAAGACTCCAATAGATGACAAACACAAATGTGAGATTTGTGTTCAAGCCAAACACACTAGATTACCTTTCAAATCTGTGGAAAGAAATTCTGACCTTCTAGAACTTATCCATAGTGATGTATGTGACTCAAATAGGATTTTGACTAGAGGCGGTAGAAAATACTTTGTTACATTTATAGATGATTATTCAAAGTATTGTTATTGTAAAACCCCCTTCCTAGAAAATCGTATATATCTTTTTATTTATTATTTATTAATTAAATTATAGTAATTAGGTCTAAATAGGAGAAATAGATTTTTAATAATTTTTGTGTTAGGTGTTCGGGCACTTAGATGACTTATGGGACCATCAGAAATTTTTCGGAATTTATTCCTTGTAGGAGACTCCTTGAGCCGTTGCTAGCCTAACGATGTGCAATACCCTAATCTATAAATCTTCTTATGTGTGAATATATATATATATATATATATATATATATATATATATATATATATATATATATATATATATATATATACAAATATATATATGTATATATATATATTTAAAGAAAGGAAAGAAAAAGAAAAGTTAATAGTAGTAATATAATAATAATACAACAATTCTAACTATTATCCTTCTTAGCAAACATGCTACAACCTAACTTTGCTTTTCCCATTCTTACTTGCATTGACCGTCCATCCCGCAGCAACTTGACATGCGGACCTGCCCCTTTAATTAATTCCCTTCAGCCCTTTTTTTTTCACCCCACGGACTCAATCGCTCACCCTCTCTTAATATATAATATATATATATATATATATATATAATAGCTCTCTAAAACTCTAACCTAGAAACTCCAGACTTCCTTTTCCCATCTAGATCCGTCACCGCAGCCAGAGAAGCCTCCCCAAGCCATCCAACCATCCCGTCGACGCCGACATCGCGAACTGCAGTCTCCCACTCGAGGCACCTTCGCTCCGGCGTATTTTTCTGTTGACTCGCTCATCCAAACGCTGTTCCATTTTCATAGGTATGATCACCCCTTAACCCTCTCCAATATTTGTTTTATAGTCAACCTCGAAAAACGTGTGTCCCTAGGTGAAAAACAACGTCCAAAGTTGGACGAGCAGACAGAATTCTGCAATCGCAGAATTCCAGATTGACCACCCATATTGCCGAGTTCGTATCTCCCACCACAGAGATCCGAATTCGGTGATTCTTTTTTATACCTGTAGATTACATGATCTAGTTTATTTTCTGTATTATAACTTTGTGCTATTAGTTGCTGTGGACAAAAATATATTCGTCACAAAACTGTGCGCACCCACTTTTTTTCGATTTTCTAAAAGTTGGAGATCGGAGCGCGCCCCGCCAAACGGGACCGCCCCGCCGTGTGCCAAGTGTACCAAATGGTGCACACAGCATAACGGGACACGTAAAAATTTGTGGAGACTGATTCGGACGCGTGAGCGCGCCGGAATCAGGCCGTATCCGCGGACACATCTCGTGTCGTCACTTTTGTGAAACTCGCGCGTATTTTGTGAACGCATGTCAGATTGTGACGAAACTTACGCCACTGGACTCGTGGTAACACGCTGGTCCTGTGACCCAATTTTCACGCATTTCTGAGACGGTTGACCAGATCGCCAATTGGCGGGTCCCATAGTCGACTTTTTGGACCAAATTTTGTTCGGCTCGTCGGAATCCAAATTTGGACATACCGTTGGGTTTGTATTGACATCTAGAGTTGTTTGACCCATAGTTTGTCCCATTTAGAGACTGTTACCCTCGGCACGCTTTTCGGTGCAAAGTGGGCCACACGTGGATCCCACTTTTGTCCGAAATTATTGTTTTGCCCCTGTGTCCAAATTGGACGAAAGGGATGTGCTTTTTAGCTATTTTGCTCATTCTGGAAACGTTGGTGATATTTATTTCAGCATCCGGATACATTTGTTCTGTGGTCATAGCTTCTGGTCCTGTGTATTGGACATCTGGACGTGATATTTTGCAGTTTCTTGCCAGGCAAGTATACCTTGCCATTGTACTGTTATTTATATGCCATATGTTGCATGCATCCTTATTTTTTGTCTTTAGTTCATATATTTAATTGTTATATAAATTGCGCGCGACGGTGACGTCGCGAATGTTTTTATTTATGTATTGCATTGACCTTGTTCATGAGACTACCCCATTATCATGTAGCACCATTAGGTTCATTGGCCGTGACACAGATGTTACACGAGTGTGAGTCTCATATAGATCACGGACTGCGTGACAGGTCTGGCCTCCTGTACGTATGGGCCGTGCGTTAGGAATAACTGCTGTTAGAAACTTTGCATGCTAGTAGACTTGGCAGTTATTAGAGGTGTTATTGTGTCATGGAAATGACATGCTTAGAGCATTGGGTGGGGAGAACAACAAGTACCGCATTTGAGCTCCTTTGCACTTTTTCTGTGAAGCCCGAATTCTCCGCTGGAGATACGGGTGATGATGACCACTATATATTATGTACTATCAGGCGGGCCACCGGCGTTCAAAAGACGACGTGCCTTTTAGGCCCCTGGCTCTTCAAAAGAGAACCATGCCAAATCCCAGTTTTCAGCCAGATAGCTCACTTGTGGGGAAAGGTGTTCTTAACTGCATTCACATAGATGGTTAGGCGACCCATTGGATATTTATTTCAGTACTTTATTGGCATGTGTTTAAGTATACTTGTTATGTCCCTCTGAGGACCTGGTCCGCTGCCAGGTGAACCTGTTCTTGAGTATTGCAGGAGCACAGATTTGGAAGGATATAGATGCTTCGTGGATGTCTTCTCTTCGAGCCGGGATTGGCAGCTGGTACTTATATTGTTTGAGTGAGTTGTACTTATATTGTATTTACTTTTCCCATTCGAGTTGGTAGTGGATTTGTTTCCACCCAACTATCATTCTTAGATACTCCCTATTGAGATCTAGTTCATAGATACTGGTTATTTATTTCTATATGATTTTGGTGGATGAGATTTAGATTTTACCCTGTGACTTGTATTACATTTTATACCACTTGTGGATTTTATATTCATATTACAGCGTACGTATGGATTTGGTTTCCATATATTGGAGTTGCCATATCCATGCGGCTGGCATGCTTACGTGTCCTAGTCCTACATATTTTTGGGACTGGGGCGTGACATGTTTTTGTGGTGGCCCATGCAGGTCAAGAGCATATTGTCTCGGTTACGTTATTGTACCGAGCAAGCCTGCACCTAGGATTAGAGTATAGGATCTCATCCACAATTGACTGTGATTCACCTTCCTTCCAATCCATTCCATTTGAATAATTGTATCATGCTTGATTCATGTGCTTCCCTATTAGTTTCTTTAAGTATAGCCTTCTCCTAGAATATAGAAGTTCCTGTTGTTAGATGATAATTAGAGTAGCACACCTATTTAGAATACAACGAGATTATAGATACACCACTAAGTTTAGAATATCTAGCGAACCCTAGAATTCCTTATCCCTATAATTGGTTTACCATTACCCCAGATGTATTATGAAGAATTGAGAGTAGTATAGGCACTACTAGAGTTAGCTAGAAGTTTTACCATAATGTTTGCCACTAGCATTGAGGAACCAATAGAAAACCAAAACTTAATATTTAGACTGAACCTAACCTTCATAGTTAGATAATATTGGAACTATAAACTTAGATCATTGTCTTATTATTAATAGACAGCACCCTAGGAAGCCTAGAGGAATGTAATCAACACTTCTCCCTTGATCATACCCCGAACATAGCAACTAACACCCCACTCCTCTTAGAGAACCATGATGCTATCTAGAGCCCTCTATCTTTATTTTATATATTATTTCCCTGCGACCATAGCGTTCGCTATTTTTGCGACGGCTAATTACGTTTCTTCTCTTCATCTTTCAAATCGTGCCCTCTGACACTTCTGATTGTAGGCCAAATGAATTCTTTTATGATATGATATATAGTTTCCTAGAATTATAGTTGTAATCTTGAATTTTGAAATTATGTGCTTAGTAGCAAGAATTTGATAGTTGAGCTGTTCATTTAGATTATAATTTTATGGTTACAACTTAGTTTTAAATCACGTAATTGAGGGCTAGTAACCTTTCTATCTTTACTATTGACACTTGTTCTATAAGCACTATGACTAAGAGGTAACTTGACCATGACCTATGTAATATAAGAGGATACCCTAACAAGTATCAAGACCTCTTCTCATAGACCTTAATAGGAGCTTTTACGGTATCCTTAAGACAATACAATAGTAGTTAATTATTTTAAATTGGGTAGTATACCTCACCACCTAGTATCACATAGCCCTTGTGATCCATTGATGAAGTATAACTGAATAACATTAATTGCATGCTAACATAAGATGATAGTGTTTATTCAGACTATAGAACTTAGAGGCTCATACCCCTACCTTGTCGACTATCGACTTAGACAAGGAATTAATATGATAACTGTAGAGATTGTAGAGTCTTTTGTTATTGTTGCTTATGTTGTTTTGTTTTTGTAACTCGAATTATTTTGTAACTTCTCTCATCATAATCCAGCGTTATATCTCTGTACTACCTTGACTTATGCTGCTATTATAGCCTAGTTTTGCAAGCTTATTCTTTATCGAGCTTGTTCATGACATGTATTATTGGAGTACTACACTAATACATTTCAGAACCAGTGTATTAAGGTCTAGCTAGCCTTAGTGCGCTTGGTTCGCCCTTCGCATTGCTACTTTACGTGGATTGGGATAAAATTTGCTTAGTTTCTTAGACAAATATACTTGCCCTCTAAACCTGCCTGAGCATATCGTATCGGCTACATAACTGTACTAATACGAGCATGTGAATAGGAACTACCAAAATAGGATTTCAATCCACAACTGCTTTGACAATTCCCAATTGAATTCTTTAAACGCCTTGATCCCAATACTTCTATTCTATTACGCTGCCCTTGAACTCTTTATTATTGATCTTCGTCTTTCCTTATTTCGGAAAGATGAAACCTCGTGCTTGGTATAAGTTTGATACACAGAGAGTACTAGATATACCCGTAGGCCGATCACATACTTGAGGATTATTCTTTTGTAATTAAGGACATATCATATGTGATATGATCGGCGTTGAAGTTTCGAGGATTGAACGACATGAGTAAATAAATTAAGGGATATTTTCTTAAGGTATATAGCCTTAGGTGATAGGTGGATAAATTCTAAGTTGGGTAGTAGTGCATTGTCAACTCGGGAGGAATTTCTTTTAGATTATGATCGAGTAAGACTAGATTGGGAGAGGTTCAAGCCATTGTAATTTTGAGAAATTTAGAAGGATGACTAAGATGATGAGGATCAATGAATTGATATTGAGGACCCAATATTTATACCTTAAGTGCATGAGTTAAGTTTTTGAACAATGAAGGTAGAATCACCAATTTGAATTTAGAGGATAAATATAGAATTTCAGACTTGAATATTGGTGGACTACATTTAAATTATTTTTCAATTTGGTGAATTGAATTAAGAATTAAAATTTTGGTTGGACGACCTATTTGAAATAATGAGGATGTGAATGGAATTAAAGAGTTGAGGCATACAAAATTTTATAAGTGAAAATGGGAATATATTGGACTCAAACCACTTCTAAAGGAGATTATGATAGTTAGAGATCGTGAGATAAAAGTTATATGCGTATGTAAATCTTGGAGATGTTATGAGGATATGGATAATTTGAAACAAGGGGAGAAGAGATAACCATAGGTTAAATTTTGATTGGAGCAGTGGACATCTTAACCTAGAAGTGATTGCAATGGATATGATTAGGATTTTAGTTATCGCAAGAAGATTGCGACTGACTTGCCTTATTGTACCTAAAGGATTAACCGATTCCGCCTTATTTCAATTTTGAGGACGATATTGTCTTAAGTTGGCTGAATTGTGAACCCCTCACCTAAGAATTTGACCCACTCGGCTTAGATAGTGAGACTGAGGCTAGCACGAATCCACTTAGAAATAGAACACGATATTTTTATTTAGTTTTACAACATGATATCACTTGACACGCCTTACCGTGCTCCGATAATTGGAGCACTACACTAGCCACTGCCTTTCTACAAATTCTACACCCTTATCCTAGACATGCCCATCATCCAATTCTCATCTTTGTGTAATTTTCCAATTGTTGGACGCTTTTATGCAAAGGAGCATTTATGTGTCCACACTATTGGACATGACACATGAAGAAACCTATTTTTCGCTCATATGGATTTTTCATGATGTGCAACGTGCAACATCGCCCACCCCTTTAAACCTAGCCTTGCATTTTAAACAATGCAAATCTTATAACATCATTGCATTCTATCGTGGCTTAATTTTAATTTCGAGGACGAAATTTTTATAAGTTGGGTAGAATATAAAATCCCCTTCCTAGAAAATCGTATATATCTTTTTATTTATTAATTATTAATTAAATTATAGTAATTAGGTCTAAATAGGAGAAATAGATTTTTAATAATTTTTGTGTTAGGTGTTCGGGCACTTAGATGACTTATGGGACCATCAGGAATTTTTCGGAATTTATTCCTTGTAGGAGACTCCTTGAGCCGTTGCTAGCCTAACGATGTGCAATACCCTAATCTATAAATCTTCTTATGTGTGAATATATATATATATATATATATATATATATATGTATATATATATATATATATATATACAAATATATATATGTATATATATTTAAAGAAAGGAAAGAAAAAGAAAAGTTAATAGTAGTAATATAATAATAATAATACAACAATTCTAACTATTATCCTTCTTAGCAAACATGCTCCAACCTAACTTTGCTTTTCCCATTCTTACTTGCATTGACCGTCCATCCCGCAGCAACTTGACATGCGGACCTGCCCCTTTAATTAATTCCCTTCAGCCCTTTTTTCTTCACCCCACGGACTCAATCGCTCACCCTCTCTTAATATATAATATATATATATATAATAGCTCTCTAAAACTCTAACCTAGAAACTCCAGACTTCCTCTTCCCATCTAGAGCCGTCACCGCAGCCAGAGAAGCCTCCCCAAGCCATCCAACCATCCCGTCGACGCCGACATCGCGAACTGCAGTCTCCCACTCGAGGCACCTTCGCTCCGGCATGTTTTTCCGTTGACTCGCTCATCCAAACGCTGTTCCGTTTTAATAGGTATGATCACCCCTTAACCCTCTCCAATATTTGTTTTATAGTCAACCTCAGAAAACGTGTGCCCCTAGGTGAAAAATAGCGTCCAAAGTTGGACGAGCAGACAGAATTCTGCAATCGCAGAATTCCAGATTGACCATCCATATTGCCGAGTTCGTATCTCCCACCACAGAGATCCGAATTCGGTGATTCTTTTTGATACCTGTAGATTACATGATCTAGTTTATTTTCTGTATTATAACTTTGTGCTATTAGTTGCTGTGGACAAAAATATATTCGTCACAAAACTGTGCGCACCCACTTTTTTCCGGTTTTTCAAAAGTTGGAGATCGGAGCGCGCTCCGCCAAACGGGACCGCCCCGCCGTGTGCCAAGTGTACCAAATGGTGCACACAGCATAACGGGACACGTGAAAATTCGTGGGGACTGATTCGGACGCGTGAGCGCGCCGGAATCAGGCCGTATCCGCGGACACATCTCGTGTCGCCACTTTTGTGAAACTCATGCGTATTTTGTGCACGCATGTCAGATTGCGACAAAACTTGCGCCACTGGACTCGTGGTAACACGCTGGTCCTGTGACCCAATTTTTACACATTTCTGAGACGGTTGACCAGATCGCCAATTGGCGGGTCCCACAGTTGACTTTTTGGACCAAATTTTGTTCGGCTCATCGGAATCCAAATTTGGACATACCGTTGGGTTCGTATTAATATCTAGAGTTGTTTGACCCATAGTTTGTCCCATTTAGAGACTGTTACCCTCGGCACACTTTTCGGTGCAAAGTGGGCCACACGTGGATCCCACTTTTGTCCGAAATTACCGTTTTGCCCCTGTGTCCAAATTGGACGAAAGGGATGTGCTTTTTAGCTATTTTGCTCATTCCGGAAACGTTGGTGATATTTATTTCAGCATCCGGATATATTTGTTCTGTGGTCATAGCTTCTGGTCCTGTGTATTGGACATCTGGACGTGACATTTTGCAGTTTCTTGCCAGACAAGTATACCTTGTCATTGTACTGTTATTTATATGCCATATGTTGCATGCATCCTTATTTTTTGTCTTTAGTTCATATATTTAATTGTTATATAAATTGCGCGCGACGGTGACGTCGCGAATATTTTTATTTATGTATTGCATTGACCTTGTTCATGAGACTACCCCATTATCATGTAGCACCATTAGGTTCATTGGCCGTGACACAGATGTTACACGAGTGTGAGTCTCATATAGATCATGGACTGCGTGACAGGTCTGGCCTCCTGTACGTATGGGCCGTGCGTTAGGAATAACTGCTGTTAGAAACTTTGCATGCTAGTAGACTTGGCAGTTATTAGAGGTGTTATTGTGTCATGGACATGACATGCTTAGAGCATTGGGTGGGGAGAACAACAAGTACCGCATTTGAGCTCCTTTGCACTTTTTCTGTGAAGCCCGGATTCTCCGCTGGAGATACGGGTGATGATGACCACTATATATTATGTACTATCAGGCGGGCCACCGGCGTTCAAAAGACGACGTGCCTTTTAGGCCCCTGGCTCTTCAAAAGAGAACCATGCCAAATCCCAGTTTTCAGCCAGATAGCTCACTTGTGGGGAAAGGTGTTCTTAACTGCATTCACATAGATGGTTAGGCGACCCATTGGATATTTATTTCAGTACTTTATTGGCATGTGTTTAAGTATACTTGTTATGTCCCTCTGAGGACCTGGTCCGCTGCCAGGTGAACCTGTTCTTGAGTATTGCAGGAGCACAGATTTGGAAGGATATAGATGCTTCGTGGATGTCTTCTCTTCGAGCCAGGATTGGCAGCTGGTACTTATATTGTTTGAGTGAGTTGTACTTATATTGTATTTACTTTTCCCATTCGAGTTGGTAGTGGATTTGTTTCCACCCAACTATCATTCTTAGATACTCCCTATTTAGATCTAGTTCATAGATACTGGTTATTTATTTCTATATGATTTTGGTGGATGAGATTTAGATTTTACCCTGTGACTTGTATTACATTTTATACCACTTGTGGATTTTATATTCATATTACAGCGTACGTATGGATTTGGTTTTCATATATTGGAGTTGCCATATCCATGCGGCTGGCATGCTTACGTGTCCTAGTCCTACGTATTTTTGGGACTGGGGCGTGACAGTTATATCTACCTTCTCAAAACCAAAGATGAAGTTCTAGATAGATTTAAGGTCTACAAATCTGAAGCTGAGAATCAATTAGAAAGGAAGATTAAGATCCTTAGATCTGATCGTGGTAGAGAATATACCTCAAACGAAATGACTAACTTCTGTGAAGAACATGGAATAATTCATGAGGTAACTGCTCCATATTCACCTCAGTCTAACGGAGTTGCTGAACGCAAGAACCGCACTCTGTTAGATATGGTGAATGCCATGCTTCTCAGCTCTGGTGCTCCTGATAACTTGTGGGGAGAAACTCTTTTAACTGCCTGTTACATTCTTAATAGGATTCCTAGTAAGACAAAAGATAAGACTCCCTATGAGCTGTGGAAAGGTAGAGCACCTAGGATTAATTACCTTAGAGTTTGGGGATGTCTTGCTAAAGTCGGAATTCCCGAACCTAAAAAGAGAAAGATTGGTCCCAAAACTGTAGACGCTGTTTTCATAGGATATGCCTTAGATAGTTATGCCAATAGATTTCTAGTGACTCACTCAGAAGTAAATGAAATCTCTAACAATACCATTATAGAAGCAAGAGGTGCAGTTTACTTTGAAAATATATTTCCTTTTAAGGATAGAAGTTCAATCTCTTCCTCCATACCCTCTACTAGTTCTCAAGTCCATATACCTAGCTCTCAATCTGAACAAGACTTAGAACCAAGACGGAGTAAAAGGAATAGGATTGAGAAAAATTTAGGAGAAGGATTCTTCACTTTTTTGATAGAGGGTGATCCCTCAACTTATGAAAAAGCAATGTCGTCTCCTGATGCTCCCTTCTGGAAAGAAGCCATTAACAGTGAATACAACTCCATCATGGAGAATAACACTTGGTTTCTAACAGATCTACCTTTAGGGAATAAACCAATAGGTTGTAAGTGGATTTTCGAGAAGAAACTCAGAGCCGATGGTACTATAGAGAAATACAAAGCCAGACTAGTTGCCAAAGGTTTTACCCAGAAGAAAGGGTTAGATTATTTTGATACCTACTCTCCTGTAGCTAGGATCACTTCCATTAGAACTCTCTTGGCCTTAGCATCCATTCATGATATGCTAATCCATCAAATGGATGTAAAGACAGCATTCTTGAATGGAGATCTAGAGGAAGAACTTTATATGGACCAACCTGAAGGTTTCATTGCTAAAGGTCAAGAAAAGAAAGTTTGCAGACTAGTAAAATCCCTCTATGGCTTGAAACAAGCTCCCAAACAATGGCACAACAAATTTGACAAAGTAATTTGTGAATATGGTTTCTTGTCAAATGAGTATGACAAATGTATATACTCTAAAGGTATATGTAAAAGTTGTGTCATTTTATGCTTGTATGTAGATGATATCCTTATCCTAGGTTCATCACTGGAATTGATAAATATTACTAAGAACTATTTATCTAGCCAGTTTGATATGAAAGACCTAGGAGAAGCCAACCTAATTTTAGGAATGCAAGTGACCAAAGGCAAAGAGGGTTATACTCTATCTTTAGCACATTCAATTGAAAAAATGCTAAAAAGATTTGAGTTATTTGATAAGAAACCTGTCCTTACTCCTTATGACAGCAGTATTGTACTGAAAAAGAATGGAGGATCACCTTTGGAACAACATAAATATTCACAGATGATAGGCTCCCTTATGTATATAACAAACAGGATAAGACCTGACATTGCATTTGCTATTGGGAGACTGAGTAGATATACCAGTAACCCAAATCAGTCACATTGGACTGCCTTGGATAGGGTATTTAGATATCTCAAGGGCACCCTAGATTACAAACTTTATTTTACTAGGCACCCTGATATCATAGAAGGTTATTCAGATGCAAACTGGGTAACCGACTCACATGATATAAAATCTACTACTGGATATGTTTTTACTCTAGGAGGAGCTGCAATATCCTGGGGCTCTTGCAAGCAAACTATCATAGCTAGGAGTACAATGGACTTTGAAATGATAGCTTTAGATACAACTTGCACAGAAGCTGAATGGCTTAAAAATCTTATTATGCATATACCTGTTTCTTTTAGTCATGTTCCTGCAATTTCTATAAATTGTGATAATAAATCTTTTATTGAACTACTAAAGCATAATTCTGTGAATGCTAAGATGAACAGGCACCTGCAGCTGCGCTTCAAGTCAATCAAAAGCCTACTAGGCAAATATGTGGTTCTTGACTATATAAAGTCAGAAAAGAACCTTGCAGATCACTTGACGAAGGGTCTGTCTAGGACTTTGATCCTAGAATCATCGAGGGGGATGGGGTTAAGCCCATAAATTAGTCACCAGCAGTGGCAACCCAACCGAGTCTGACTGGAGATCCCAAGAAGCTGGTTCAATGGGTAGAAACAAGTTGAACTTAGGTGACTTTATGGAACACTGACTCGAGATTAAAATCTCATTAAAATAAGCCCAAGCGGCTGTACATGTGTACAATAACTCCCCATCCCTATGGTGACAGTGTTCCTGTGTGATATGGTTAGGATGAGTTTTAAAACTCTTAATAGGTCCAAGCTGTAATGCTGGGTTGATTCATATCACCAACCATTAAGGACTTACCTATATGAGAGGTCGTGAAGGCCGCGACTATGGGACAGGGCGATCCCAGACAACTCTCATGAATGTAGAAAGTGCGCATGGCCATTTAAAAGCGCCACCCGATAGATCAAGGACCTCTAGCGTACTATGTGTGCTATTTTTCTAAATCTGGTTCAAGAAGACTGATTCAAGGCATAGTCCATCAAGCACTTCTTCAGATTAAGGCAATAGTCACTACGTGAGATTCAAGGCTGTAGTCCATCTCATTTATGCATAGTATTTTACTGCCCAGATGCTCTCTCTCTATTTACTTCACTCTTATCTCTGTTTCGGAACTTGACCTTTTGGGGGGGGATTGTTGGTTTTGGTTTGTTCTTTTGTAAAAGTTCAATTCCTCTCCCTTTCTTTAGTCCCACATCGGATGGGGCAAAGCCTTCCTATGTACATATATTAGTTTCTTTCCTTTGCTCTATTAAGTTGTTGTGTGGGGAACCCCTTGGGCCACACGCGCGTGCCGCCGCCGCCGCCCGGCCCGGCTCGGCTCGGTTCGGTTCGCGTAACGGGTGCGGGTACGCGCCCACATCTGCGGGCGCCGAATGCCGATCCGATTTTCTCTTCGGGTTCGGGCTGGGACCCTAAAATTCTTTTTGCTCCTCTTCATTTTTGTTTATTTAATTTCTGAACGTTGGAAATCAATTTCGTCAGTTACGGATTGTTTGAAACGTTTTTTTTTGTGTCCAGATTCATTCGTTTAATTCTCCTGTGTAACGGCTGAATTAATCGTAAATTAATTCTGACCGTTACACAAATGTTTTATATATACTTCTGTGTTCTTTGTAAATCAGATCAGAAAAAAAAATCTTACGAAACATCTGTCAACATTCTGTTCAATTCTTCGTCTTCATCTCCAAGCTTTGGGCAGAGCTAAGTCCTGGTCGTTCTCTCCAAGTCGTGTGCGGCAACGAGATACCGGTAGTGCGGGAATTTTACCATAGGAGCTTTGGGTACGTCTGCACACAGATCCCAAATAAACTCTTAGGGCAGTGCTTCGTGCACGACTTCCCCAGAAGCCGGTAACATTGTTTAATTTTATTTTTGTATTATGATATTTTTCAAAAAATAAAAGACAACAAATTTCTAACAGGGCTACCATTTTTATTGATCTACAAGATCTCCTTCAAAACCATGTTCGCGCTTTGAACAACATAGTTAAAGCTCTTTGAATTAAAGTTAGGCAGCATGTTCTTGGGCTTTGTTGAACCTGAGTGGCATGGTTTGCTTTGCCATGCTCTAGCCGTTGAAATTTGTGGACCAGTGGAGTGCTCGAGCTGCTAGGTGTTTTAGCTGCTGACTGAGTGCTTCCTACAGCGTGATCGAGGGGGGCATTCCAACCGCTAGAGCGTTGTACTATAGTGCCAATCAGGCACGGTAAATTTTTTATTATGGTCAATCCATTAAATTTAACATTATGAATTCACTATTGATCATCCAATCATTATAGTGTTTATACTTAAACTTAGCATAGTCCTAATATGTACTAATGATATCATATTTGTTATTATGTGTATTGTTTTGTTTGTCTAACATATATTTACATAAAAGCCATTTACATAAAAGCAATAAGTAAGATCAATTATGGACATATACAATAAATAAATTATGATGGACCAAAGACACTATTTGCCTACAAGATTTCTATAAACCACCAACAATATCTCTGAGGCTACGCACTCGGGGGCATTAGACAATTGTTAGCAAAGAAAAAACAGCATTCATACAAAGGAAGAAAGCCAAGGTATCATGACATCGCACTCACCGTAATTTTTTATTATTATTGAGTCTCTAGGATTATTTGTAAATCAATAAATAAAGGCAAAATAAAAGGTAAACCACAAATCCATTTAAATATCAAAGTTCTGAAATTGTGGTATCATATCGGTATACCGGCTATATTCGGTTAGCGGCATACCGACGGTACACCAAATATTGAGCAGTTTGTTACAGCAGGTTTTGTAATCACATTTGTGACCACAAACGCCATATCGGTTGTATACAGCAGCATATCGGTGGTATATTGTCTGGGTGATTGTTGCACATTACTAAATGAAGCAATGACTATAAAATTAGTTATTTTATAGTCGTTACTGTGCAAGCGCTACACAGTACTATTTGGGATTTTTTTTGTATTCCTATATAAACCCAAATGCCCTCATTTTTTTCTTACTTCTTGGAGCCTTAACTTTTTATCCAATACTCCAAAACCTTTCCACATATACAAGAGCTTTCATTTGCCAATCATAATGAGATAGAGTCGTATTGAGTTATAAAATTCGATCTTCAAATTGTTGTGAGAAGATCAAAACACTTTATCGTAAGATGTTGAAGTCCGCAAGTCCTTGTATTAAAGCTTGTGAATAAATCGACAAGCCTTCGGATCAAAACTCATTTGTAAGAAGTTGGCGAGCCTTCGGATCAAAACTCACGTGTAACTATTTGTTATAATAGTAGATTAAAATCGAAGAGAGTTTCGGGAATAGAGTATCTCGCGGAGGATACCAAGATTCATCGGGTGTCGATATTCAAATATTATTTCTAGCATAATTTTAAATTGTCTATTAGCAATCATAATTGTGCTTGTTAGTCAGTTAAAACCTATTCAACCAACCCACTAGGGTATTTTTCAAAACGTGCACCGTCGTCAATATGATTTCCTATGGGAATGTAAACCACTATTTTTGTCTATTGGGGAGAGTGAAATTTTTCTACGCTCTTATATAATCGTCTCGAACTCTCGACGATCTCCTCCATCGATTCCTAAAACATGCCCCCAAAACCTTATCTAAGACCAGTAAGAAGGTGGGAAAGGTTGCTACTTCGTCAAGTACGATGTTAACCGCTGCTCGCGCAACTGCACATGCCACCCACTCGGCCATGGCGTGTAGGGTTTGCTCCTAACCTTCTCCTTTGTGGAATGTTGTCTTATTGAATTTAGACTTTGTCTTCGCGATGTGTTTCGACGTTGTGGCCTTCTATTCATAGGGAATCGTTCCCGTCGTGCGCTTCAGCGCTATTATTTAACCTTCAGATCGGTTGGAATTCCTTTTATGTACGTGCTTAGCCACTGTCGATGACATAGCCATTGGAACTCGTCTTCCAACAACGTCAGTGTTACGTTGGATTAGCCGCTGGAATAGTCGTATTGCCCTGGTAGCAAGCTGTCGTAGCAGCAGCTCTGTCATGTTATGTCTACCCATTGGAACTTGGACTTCCAGTAGAAACGAGTCTTGTCATGTTCTCCCGCTGGAACCTAGCTTCAACACGAACGTCTACTTTGCTGGAACTTGGGCTTCCATCGGGGTCACTGGTCCCGTTGGAACCAGAATTCCAGCATGGACTTCCAATGTGGACTTCAAACTAAGTATGTACTTGCAACAAAGAATTCTTAAACAAACAAATAAAAGATTTTGGAGATGACAACAATAGGAATCTAGTCGTGGCGTGTCTACTGTCTCGTTGACGATATAACCTCAGGCACAAGGATGACATGGTGCTTTCTTCTTCATAACTTCAGAAATTCTACTTAAGGACAACTTCTGTGTTCTCCAATTAGAGGTGGCAAGGACACAGTAGACCCAAAGAAGATGCATTAGAATTCCCGTAGAAAATGCGACAAGATGCACAAAGTATAACTGTACGGGCTCTAGTACATAGTCTTTTGTTAATATAGTATTACCACCTAGACGAGACATTGTCTTGTTCTTCATGTGATATATGAATCACAATACATTACAAAACAATATGATTGGAGACGCCCTTAGCCTAAGAGCTTTCTCGTGGTAAAGAACTTTTAAATGTTTGCAATTAATTACCCTGTTGACCTCTATTTATGCTTGAAGGTCCACGCAAGTCAACAATAGCAGAACCACCTGTCAAGAATACAGATCACTTAGGCAAGAACATTCTTTCTTTTGTGGATTACGCTATATACCAATTACTACTGTCATCTCAGCTACAAACGTACACACTTCATTCAAGATGCAAAGTGATCAATTTGGATTGTCGTCGTACATATTTGAAGTTAGGCCGATTTAACGTCACACACTGAACACCACTTTTTACCAGATGACGCAACAAGATCCAATATAACCCACCCCAGAATTAAAGCAGAGGTCAAGGCTTCTACTTGATTAAAAAACTCCGGCCACAGGGTTTCCACACAATTTGACAAACAGGCTAGATAAGTTGGGAATCCAAAGGTCTTCTGTTCACCAATTACCAGGTCTTATAAATACAAAGGTTGTCAAAAGTTACAATAAATAAGGGATCAATGCTCTCATCTATCAACTGGAAAGAGGCCCCATAATATATAATACTCTCCCTCTTTACCAATTAGGAGCTAGAAGATACTGTAGAGGTAGAAGAACCCCTTCGTACAAGAAAATGTTTTTTGAAAAGATTAGTATTCTTGTGAACCATCGTTGCTCCATTCAATTGGGGTAAGTGCTCACCATGGCCTTTTCCCCCCTCGTCCCTGTGGGAAACCGTGGGATCCAAGTGGAACAGTGTTGGATCCAGATCGATTGCCAAATCCCCGTCCTCTAGATCGGAAATTCCCTCCAGAACCTGAATTTAACACAACTGATCAGTTGCAAACCGAAGCAAAATAGGCCAAACAGAAATCTGATATTTTCCACAATAGTTGTAAGAATCCAGTGACACGCATATATAGAAAGAAACTGGCAGCACTTCAAGAAAATGTGAACCTTTCTTCATCATATAAAAACAAAATTACTTGTGCAACACATGGCTAATGGAATATAGCTTTTTAAATTTTGTTTTTCGTAGAACAACTATACCAATTGACCCACATAAAATAACAATGATTGAAGACATTCTAGTTTGAACTTTTGGATTTGTACAAGTGAATTTTTATTTCTAAATATTGTAAAAAGTATCTCTCAGCATGTATTGCACAAAATGTAACAAAACTTCTCTCCTAAGACATATCTGTCTCCATCAAATTATGCTCATAATAGTTAAAATTTAAAGTGAATTGTGTTTGGTAAACAAAATATTATATGAATATTTCGTATAACGAAAAATTATGCGCAAAATAACTTCCAAAGATATTTTCATTGCACCAAATAGAAGGCCTCCAAAATTGTTGTAATTTCAATAAAAATCCTCAAAAAGAATTGTAGGAATTCGTGAATATTTTCCATGCAAGGAAGCCCTCCAAAATTTATCATACAAGGTCTATTATGGTGAGAAGTTGATCAGGAACATGGTATCATGAAGAGATACTAGGGACCAATAAAACCGTATTTTGTTTGAAAATTGTTGTTCTTCATGATGTATCTTGTATGGCCCAATGATGATATTGATGATATCTGCTAGGTGTAAAACTATCTTATCTTAGTTACACGGAATACTCTCTCTCTCTCTCTCTCTCTCTCTCTCTCTATATATATATATATATATATATATATATATATATATATATAAAGGTTGTAAAAGGTGCTATGCGCTAGTCGGGCGGGCACCAAGCGTCTAGTGCCTAGCCCGCCTAGGTTGTCGCGGTTCAAAAAACAATAACCCCCCCCCCCCCAAAAAAAAAAAAGAAAACCAAAAGCAAATTGCAGAAAAAAAAGTCCATAAAACCCCAAACATATGCATAGTCGGGGGTCAGAGGGCCTAGGCGGGCGCCTAGGCAGACATCGGGAGGGCACCAGGCGCCGCCTAGACCGATTTTTAGAACAGTTATATATATATATATATATATATATATATATATATATATATATAACTGTTCTATAGAGAGAGAGAGAGTACAATTGTGAATGCTAGGTGTAACTAGCTTAGTTACACGAAATATTGTAAGCCCCCCCCCATATATATATATATATATATATATATATATATATATATATATATATATATATATGTGTTGTTAAATGCACCATCCAGACGCCCAAAAGGCGAGGAGATGTTTGACCACCTAATCCAAAGACATGCGAGATATCTTCTTTAGGCGACGCCTAGACGAGAAAGGCGTCAAAAACGAGATTAGGTGAATGGGTAATTACACGAGCCTACGTGCATATCCAAATGTGTGGGGTTTTTATGCAACCTTTTTAGGCTTTGTTTGAATTTTTTTAATAAGTTTTATGGTTTTTTGTTTTTAAAGTTTAAGTTTTAAAGGCCCAAATAGAGCCTTTTTCAAGTTTTAACCCTATAAGTTACTCAATAAGACAAAAAAAAGAGAGAATAGCACGTGGCAACAACACATAAGATAAGATAGCAGTGATATCCATCTCTGGTGGGCTCCTTCTTGGGGCTATTTTTTGGACAGCTTTCATTTTCTTAAAAAATCAAAACCACCCTCTTCAAAATCATGCATCTTTTTCAAGACCACCACCACCTCCACCACCTCCACTAAGGCTTTTGGATGAGGAAGAAAATGTATCCACCAATGTGGACGAAAATTTTATTTTTGATGATGAGACCTAAATGGAAAATGAAGAACAAAATCTATCAATCAATGAGGTCGAAGATTTCGTTTTCGATGATATTGATGATAATGTTCACGATGATATCTTAAACTTAGATTGTGAAGACGAAGAATTGAGTAGGAAGAAGGTTTCGTTAAATCATTTAGGAATGTGGAACGTTGATTCGTTGATTATATTTTTTTTTCCATTTTGTCTTCTATCATAATGACTTATGTATGATGTTTTTGAACTTAATGTTGGGTCATACTAATTGATTACTACATTGTTGACCATAATTTACAACCTAGAAAACAAACAATACTTTATTCTTAGGAACTACGAACCTACAATGGCATAAATCCTACGTATACTCCAAAAGTCCATCTTTGAGTCATGTCTGTGGCAGTATGTCTATCATCAATCCCACTTGTGGAGTACACCATGGGTCATATTATTTTATTACTAAACTTTGACCATAATTTACCACCTAGAAAACAAACAATACTTTATTACTTGGAACTACGAACCTACGCACCAAGTGGCCTCATTTGCTTGGTTGTTGGAAAACTATTGAGCTAGTAACCACTTCTTGGATGGATATAGAGCTTCTTAGGTAGATTTTCTTGATGTGGAGATCAGAAGGTATGACATGAATCATTTTTTAGGATTGGCTGACATGTACTTGCTAAATGGAAACAACTAATGTCCAAGGTACAATCAACACTAGAATGTGCGATTCAAATTTCCGGCTCATGTTATTCGTGTTACCTAGATAGGATGATGAGTGTCAAAGAGGAGAGAATTTAACTATCTAATGCAATAGAGATTTACTTCTTCGAATTTATGTAGAGAGTCTTATCAATCAAGGGTTCATTGAATAATGAACAAACTCTTTCAACAGTAGGTGCATCCAGGGCAACATGATGACTGCCTGCCTGCATTCTAAATTCTTTGCTGCAAAAGGAGAAGCAGGAGGCTAGCTGGCAGAAGGTAGACTTCTGTCATTCACAGGACAAGTTAACACTGCACGAACATGGACAAGGATACGGATAAAGACACGATAAGGGTACGGGATATAGACATTTTCAAAAGAGGTACAGTTTAGTCACCTATTCTGTGCAAATACTGACACTGATACAGGTATGAACACTAGATGCATATAGGCACCATTTTTGTGCTTGTGCAACATAACCCTACACACAGAAACATTGACATGTACCTAAATCTCTCTACAGAAGGTTCCGTGCTAAAAAAAATTAAAGGATGAATTTACAGCTAACGGGAAATCAATGAATTACCTTACCTGGTAGAATTTGCAGCAGGCCTAGACGGCATACAAAATAGGGGTTAAGAAATCCACAGCATTCTAGGCTGCAAAACTAGCAAGATATTCATCGAGATAGAGAATATGACCTAGACTAGTGAGCCAAATACAACAAACCCAAACCCTTACCAGACAACCTACTAGTTGTTCTTGGACTGGGCGAGTAATTAATGTGAGGCAAGAGTTCTGCTGCATAAGGTGCTTGGATGTGTCCCTTCGAATTGCAGACTTAGAAGGATTATGTTTGATCTATCCTTGGATAATTTCCTATCTAGAACTTTTCTATGGGCAAAGATCTCAGATCTAAGAGAGAGACTTTTAGTCCAGCAAAATGGCATTTCATTCATCCAAGAGAGGTCAATGTTTACCACCATCAAATATTTGCCATGACTAATATAACCTTCAACTGGACCAATGAAATGAGCACTTAATATACCTATCCAACTATCCGATCTAGTCCACTTACAATCATACGAAGTGATAGGTTGGAGGAAAGGTTTTCTTTCAAAATGTCAATAGCAAGATATGGCAACTTTTCATAAGCGCTTGAATCACTCCAGGAATTTGTTTGTTCTTATGGAAGCTTCTCCAAGGCCTAACTCGTAAAATAGTTCTTGAATGTCACTAAGTACTGGATGATATAATCTGTCCACTGGTGAAGCTACATCAGAAACCCTGCTATATCTTTTTTCTTCGAGTATAAGACACACTAAGGCCTCGTTTAGCAGCAGAGTTTGTAAAAGAAAACTGGTGTTTGATGCAGTTAGACCTCCAAATAACTCGACATTAGTGTGTTTGCAAGGGGTTTCCAAAGTTCGATGAAACTCCATTGCTAACTCCAAAATACCCTCCGAACTGGAATTATCGACACTCCAATCTGATTGAACTCTTTGGCAGGAGATGGAATTTTCTAGGTATGCAAGGAACATTTGACCTCACTTAATGACTACAAGCAGCAACTTCAACAGATTCCAAAAATATTTTTTCAGTCACTGTTGGATTGTTTGGCTGCTATGAAATGGTATATATTGAAAATCAAAATGCATTTTGCTTTCAATCAGGGTAGACTCTTATTGAGACATCATGGTATATTGAACATCTTGGGTCACTTGTGAGATCGTATTTTGTCAAAATGTTATCCTTGAAACAAATTATTTGAATTATTAAAACCAATATTATATTTTAACAGAGAAGCTAAAAGACACTTCTATCCTAATAGAAAAGAAGCACTAAGGTATAATTATGTAATAAAAATTGGGCTTCTATCTTCCATAAATCCTAATTGATAAAAAATTGAAATGAAGATATAATACCTCCACCGCCCATAGTACTGGATCTAGCCAGAGCAGCCAGAGCAGGATTCACAACCTGTCCAGCTTCCTGCAGGATCTTCACAAGACTCCTTGCAGACCTTGCATTTGAATGAGTGAAGAAAGTGAAAGCAGTGCCTTTTGCTCCTGCACGTCCTGTCCTTCCAATCCTATGAACATAATCCTCAAGGCTTGATGGGAAATCATAGTTCACCACACATTTTATATCCTTCACATCTGCTCATGACATAAAAAAATAGATATAAATTATAAGAAACTTAGAGCTAAATCCAGTTAGATATTGAAGTGTTCTAGACTCGTATCCTCTTTCCTCAAAGGCAGGATAATGTGTGCAACACCCCATACAATTAACTGTGACCAAATCCCTCATCCATCATCTTTAGCTCAGCCCCACATACTAGTGAAGGAAATGTCTCAATGACTTATTGAGCTTCCTTGAGTTAACTCACAACACTAGTGACGAGCACGGAACATAATTATACCAAGTGAGGAAAATGCTTTGGCTTTCAGAGTCGACTGGGCTGCACAATGTAACTGAACCAGCTTTGTATAACTGCGAATAGGAGGTGATAAATCAAAATCAGCTGTTACCTAGACATGCAGCAAAGTACCAGAAGATATGAACATGACACAAAACCCTGATTGTCAATTGAAACTCAATATCATGTATGTAATTACTACTGCCATCTGCCCACCAAAACCAACAATATTCTGATGACCATATATCTGTGCTTTACAGATGATGAGTTGCTTAGGGAGTTTGTAAAAGAGAACTCTACACATTTGATTTATCATACTTCAGTTTGACGCTTCATGTCCATGTAACAAAGACTGCAACGACTTGAGGTGCCAAATCAGAGGAGAACTACAAGACCCACCACAGAAAATAGGGTCAAAGGGCACCCTTTTCAATCAAGCAGGTGGAGGCTATTGGCAGTGATACCAGTAATAGGACGACATAAATGTTGGAAACACGACAATGGGAACCCAGGACAATACAACACATAATCACTAGCAGTGGGGAAAAAGAATTCAGTACAAACGACTCAGACCAAACAAATTTCCTATAGTATATAGGCAAAAGGTTAAGATAAATTTAATTATATAGTCAGTAAACCTGGACCTTATATATATATATATATATATATATATATATATATATATATATATGGGTTTTGTTAACATTTGCCCTAAGGGCCCCAAGGGCACATGTTAACACATTGAAAAATGTGCATTCTATATTGGTAATATCACTACCACATTTATCAATGTACCTTTTATTTGAAATGTATATTGATAAATGTGAAAGATGCATTGATAAATGTTCTGATTGAAATACAAATGTAAAATGCACATTTTTCAATGTGTTAACATGCGCCCTTAACAAAACCCTATATATATGTATGGTTACCAGATTCTCCCGACCCACTGTATACCATGAACCTGATTCTCAAGTCCCCAAAAGGGTGGAGTTGGTGGCCTATTCTTAGGAATAAGAGCACTAGCCCCGAGCGAGAGAATATCCACAAACCCGCCAGTTAAAAAAGAGAATCTTACTGTGAATGGGAAGGGTTCCTATTTCTCTTATTAAGAGACGAAATTGTCAATAATCCTTTATGTTAGCAAATTAGTGGGACCCATTCACATTCCATCACCTACTAACACTATCCCACCAAGTACCACATAAACTAGTGTAATGCAGGACAAAACCCAATTTAGAAGCATGAGTTGATATATCCTTGCTTTAAAAGTCCTAGGTAAAATAATTGCTAGGTTTCAAGTAGTAGCTTGCATTTCTAAGATGAATCGTCCTTTGAACTAGAACTTGGGACAAAAATAACCTGTTAATAATGCAAGATCTAGAGGCCTGCAAATGTCATTTTCTTGCTTAGAAATGCTATGGTGGACATAGACCAATTTAGTAGGGTGGATTGCTATATATACTTGCTCAAAGAAGTCCTCGGTAAAACAATTATTAGGTATCAAGTACTGACTTGCTTTTCTCGGATGGACCATCCTCACACTATTACTAAGGACACAAAACTACTTGTTTTAATGCAAGATCCAGTAGCCTGATGACGCAATTTTCTTGCTTAGATATGCCTTGTCGGCATGAACCATCCATCCATTTATATTAAGGACTGGTGATGACTAATTTGTCTCGACATTGTGAAACACTGGAAAGAAGCAAACATGACTGTCCTGGGAACACTGCCACTGCTTACACTCAAGTGAGGTAAACATGTAGATCAAAGTTTCTACCTTAGTAATTATGGCACCTCATCAGTCGTAACACACCAACAACCCACAAGTTCAGTTTAACAGAAACTGGTCAGCAGCAGCCCATCGACTTGCCATCCTTGAGAAGTGAAAGTTAAGGAGAGATTCTATGAGTCATAACACAGTCGCCCTACCAAGACCACGAGCAGCTACATCAGTAGCAGTCATGATGGGACTATTGCCACTTTTAAACTCTGCGAGAACCCAATCTCTTTCAGCTTGGGCTTTATCACCATGAATGGATAGAGCAGGCCATCCATCCATTCTCAGCTGTCGAGTCACTTGGTCACAACCTTTTTTAGTCTCAAGAAATATCAAGATCCGACTCCCATCCATCATCTCTCCCAATAGTTTTATCAGCCTACAAAAAAAGGGTAAGAAATCAGCAATGGATTATACGAAAAATAATATAAGTATAAGAGATCGTAATGCATCCTGAGTTCCAAATAAGTTTATCACATACCGGGGATATTTTTCATTGTCTGACATGACTTCAACAATTTGATTTATTGATTGGTTGGCTTTCAGCTCAGGGGATCCTATTGTTACCTGTAACCAAATTAGAGTTTTATGCCACTGATAGAACCCGTAAATTACAGCAATCATTATCAGTGTTGACATATATTAACCTATTGACATTGAATACCTTGTAGGGATTACGCAAAAACTGCCTAGCCAAACTCTCCACCTCTCTTGGCCATGTAGCACTCCAATATAATGTCTGTCTATCAGGACGAATCTGTAACATTACCAACTTTTCACTTAGTTATGAACCTTGTTTTCGCAACTACGTGTGAATAAAAAAAATCTAACAAGGGGAAGAACAAATGCTTGTGTATTGCAACACAAACTTTTGAGGATAGAGTATTATCGTTTTTCCATATCCATTAATGCTCCACTAGAAGGCATAGAGATCGTCACCAGAATGTGACAATAAAAAAAGACAATTGCAGACATGAGGGCATGATGAATAATAGTATTACCATATTAGAATCATAAGCAGTTCCAAAACTAATACGATGAACACCTGAACTGGCACTCAGCATTCCCTATTGCTAAAGAACATTCTCCAAGGCGATGATCTAATAACTAAAATACATTATTAGTTACCTATTAAGTGTTTTTATATATAGATGAGCAAATTAGGGAATACAGCTTATTTCCAAATCTCCTCTATATAATGCCAAAACTAGGCTTCACCGTGAAAAATTTTCGTTCCAAAAATACCCTTCAACATATTTAGTAATTAAAAAGAATACCTACAATAAATTCCACTGACAACCATTTAAGAGATGCAATAATGACAACCATTTACGGAAATCAAAGGGTCCATGCTACTTGCTAAGTCTTTTAAATTGTTACCAAAGAATTCAAAGGGTTGAACCATTAACCTATATAATTAAAAGCAGTAGAAATAAACTAACTCATCAACATCATTCACTCCAATATACGTGCAAAGCACGTGCATATATACTAGTAGTAATGTAATTCCATGCTACAACTATACCATTTCTTTAAATACCGGGAGTATCAGCTCAATAGCTAAATACTAACAAGATAAATTTGGCTGTGACATTCCACAACCAATATTTCCGTTATTCATGATCCATCCTCTAGCATAATAAACACTGACCCATAACAACAGAACAGTTCTCGACAAGAAGTTGATGTCCAATCAGTTGTTAGGGATGACTATCAGACCTTAACAATTCATTCCAACTTCACCATCAAGATTATACATGCTTTAAATGATGCTCCGCCTTAGCTGAAGTAACAAGAAAATGGGGTTTTAAGGAAATCAATGTCCTGACTCCAAACATTATTCAAAGAAACTAGATAAGTTTCCTATATCACACTTTACAGTAAATACTATAACTACATTGTCAGCTTTTAGTAGATTAAGGCTCATTTTTCGACTATGTTAAGTTTCTATAAAAGAAATAATCAGCAAGTGCATCAAAGTTTATCATAGGAAAATAGAAAAGAGTTAAGCAGAATCACTACAAAATAGAGAGAGAAAGACGAGATATGAAGTACTTGTGAGACAATTTTCCGAATCTGAGGTTCAAACCCCATGTCCAACATGCGGTCAGCTTCATCCAATACAAGGTATGTTACTCTTCGCAAGTTTGTATGGCCAGCTTCCAGATAATCAATCAGTCGACCAGGTGTCGCAATGACAATTTCAACTCCTAGATCAATCAAAAATTAGCTCTGGTTACCTTTCCACATAAGAATAGAAGAAACCCTGATGATAAATTGAACAAGAACAACTGAAAAGAGGAGGGGACATGCAATCTGCAGATTAACCTCTTTTGAGATCACGAATTTGTGGTCCTTTTGGTGCTCCTCCATATACACATGTACTCCTGGTATTTGAATGTGAACCAAACTTCTGTGCTTCTTCCTGTATCTGAACAGCCAATTCTCTAGTAGGTGCTAAGATTAAAACTATAGGACCATCACCGTATGCTGTAATTTTAGAATTGACATCATTAATACATCAGCAACTTCAACACAAGATTCTATTGTATGTTGATGATACCTATTGCTCTAAATATCTAGAATTCAGAGTAGGGATTAGTAGAGACTAACCCAAACGTGGTTGTGCTTTAACATGTACCAAAGCTGGCAGAAGATATGCCAATGTTTTTCCCGAACCAGTCTCGGCAATACCTATCACGTCTCTTCCTTTTAGAGCCATTGGCCACCCCTGAGATTGGATAGGTGTTGGTTCCACAAAGCCACATTTCTCCATCGCCATGAGGCAGTCCTCTAGCAAATCAAATAGAGCATTCAGCTAAACAATCAAGGACAAATATATCGTGTAAAACCAAAGAACAACCAGTAATGAAAATTTAAGAGAGATCTACTAACCAGTAACCAGTTACCAAAGAAGTCATGCAATTACAAATATTAATAACAATTATTTAAAAATCACAACAATTAATTATCAATCATCTGAACTAGTCCCATTAATTGGGTGGTCAATTATGCAAAATTTCATATGCTTGACCCACAGAGGCTAACTGGGAGTAAAATTTTCAGTAAAAAGAAATTTGACATTGGATAAGCATTTTGGAAACTACCGTTTGAACCAAGGTTCACAGTATCTGAAGGTTCACAGTATCGGAATCGGTCTCCGATCAATCTTATGTGTATCGGTGGTTTTGGCAATTTTGCAGGTTTTGGGTCGGAATTCTTCATTTCAGATCAGAGTTCTTTGTTTCGGAAAATCAAAATTAATAACTATTATTATCAAAAAACTAGAAATATATTTCATATATCTAAGCATGATTCAATATATTATTTGTTTTTTCTTGTTAGATTTGAACACAGTAATACAAAGTTCATGGATATTTTGGATTTATAAATATACAATTTCGACAAATGGAATGGTTTCGGTGTGTCAATAAGGAATCCTATCGACCCGTTGAAGTAAGGTAGTCAAAGACGCAAGACGCACTCGAGGCGCAAGGGTCCATATCGCCAGAGACGCAAGGCGCACTTAAGACGTGCGTCCGAGCGAAGCGAGACATACAATAAAAAAATTAATAATATATATATATATATATATATAATAAAAAAAATGGTAAGCCAAAAAATCAAATCAAATAACATACTAAAACCAACAAAAACACATTAAACATAACCAAGTGAACTAGCATAGCAGCAGTAGCAATAACAATCAACAAAACAAACAAGAGTTTATATTCTTCCTACAACGCTCAATGTTCTAAAAGGCGGTCTAGGCGGCCACCAAAGCGGCGCCTAGACGCTATGAGCCTGGTGCCCACCCGATGCCCGTCTAGGCTCTCGCCTAATCCCACGACGTCCGACTATGTATGTTTTGGGATTTTATGAACTTTATTTGCAATTTTTAGTAGATTTTTTTAATTTTTTACTTATTTTTGAACCGCCTAGATCTGGCCGCCGCCTAGCACTTTTCATAACCTTGACCACGCATTTAGTAAACGCGCCTTAGGTGCGCCCGGAGAAAAATGCCTCACCTAGTGAGGTGCAACTGGTGCGCCTTTTTGCGAGGCACGTCCGAGGCGCGTCTTTGACTATCATGCATTGAAGTATGTAGATCTTCCATACACACAATCATTGTATCAACACTGTGTTTTCCGTATTTCTTCCTTTTAGTTGTAATTGTTCTTTGCTAAATTGACAAGAAATGCGAGTCACAATGTCAATATCGGCCAATATATGTCGATATAGTTAGTGGTCGGTATCGGATCACACAAGCCAAAAACAATAAAGTACGACCCTATGTACCTAAGTATTAGTATCGACTGATACTGCAATCCTTGGTTTAAACCCCCAAATGAGTGGACACATGGGCACGTTTGGCTCAGATGTAAGGCAGTTCCTCCATTGCATTTAGGTTTCGGATGGAGCTTTGAATAAAATGCAAGTGTGATCCAAAGTAGCACTTAGTATGCCCAATATAGATGTCCTAGATGTTAAAGTATCCTTGATGCATCGTCCCTAACTGCTATTTCATATCAGAATATCAGATATAAGAAAAAGGAAGAAATTATGGGTTATTTGTAGTTTCACTTCAAAGATGTCCAAAGTAGAAGAAAATTGTGGAATTGATCATTGTCCCAATCAATTCCGAGAGTGGAAATGCATTTTCTTACAGTTTTATATGATTATATAACAAAATGATATAAAACTACATGAGCTGTGTCGCTTCCATGGACCTTTACATGTCTCAGAGAGATCAACAGAATTTACTAGAGCAAATCTAACTTCTAACCCATTGTAAACTTCATTATCTAGGAGTACTTAGATAGTTTCTACTTAGTTTCACTATCAATGCTGTCCAAATTTTCAGGAAAGCCATTTCTTGCCAAGTTAGGACTGGCTTGATACTTTTTATTTGCAGCTGCTTCAGCTTACTTTCTTAGAAACAACACATGAATGTGTTTGTAACAAAGGACCAACTTTTCAAACTTGGCAGTCTTTCAACATTTGCTTTTGAAACCAGATTGCTGGTTGCTTCAAAAGCTGTTGCAGCTATTAGTATTCTTTTTACAAAATTACACTCCATTTTTCTATAGTAAATCAAAAAAAATAGTTTGGTCATTTTCAGTAACTTTAGCAGTGAAAAACTAAGTTTTCCACCTTATTGCCTACATATAGTCACCAAACATGTTTTGTCAACAACTTCTGACAACAACTTTGATAAGCTCCAGTGGTAACAAACCCACCCTTAAATTGGTCAATTCTTCAGTGGAGCGTTCTTGACATTGATTAGTGGTCCAATTCCGAACCCATTTTCTTATGATGTCTAGCGTCATGTATGGTGTTGATGGTAGCCGCAAATGTCAAAACGAAACGGTTATGATCCCATGTACGATGGAAGTATCAATATATCCAATAGAAGCGAAATACCTGGGAAACTAGCCTCACGGAAGGACCTAATGGGCTTGGGGACGTCCCTTCCTTCGACCGTGACGTCCCTCCTCTGCCTATACGCCATCACGTCCTGTTCCGTCATCATCATCACCGACGGACTCTCCCGGTAGAAGTCCTTCTCGAAGGGGATCAGCCCGTCGAAGTTCTGCTTTGGCAGAGTGATGCTGTCGAGGTCCTCCCTCCCCCCTCCTCTCCCCCCTCCTCTCCCCCGTCCACCACCACCACCGAACCCTCCCCTCCCTCCTCCGGCAGTCCTTCCTCCACGGTCCCCCCCGGAGAATCTCCCGCCGCCGCCACCCCGTCCGCCTCGGGAAGAGTCGAATCCCCTGCCCCCGCCTCCGCGGCCGCCGGGGAAGCCGGATCCGGAGGTCGGGAAGTGGGAAGGGGCAGCGAAGTCGCCGCCTCTGCCGATGGAGGAACCGGAGAAGCCGCCTCGTCCGGCGGAGTAGCCGCCGCCGGGGAGTACGGAAGGAGCGTAGGGAAGAGGCATCTGCGGTCGCATCAGATCGCTGCGAGAGGAAAACAAAAAATTAGGGTTAGAGGAGTTAGGGTTAAGAGGAATTAGGGTTAGGGTTTAGGGGGTGTGAACCTTCTTCTCTCTCTGTAGGAGAGGGGGTCGGCGTATCGGGTGTCGTATGGGTTCATCTTGGCCGCCTGGAGATGGAGACGCAGCTGTGATGACGGATGGCGGCTGCTTTTCCTTTCTCCCGAGAGCTTTTGTTTTTTTAGGTAGGAGGGTTCGAGGAGAGAGAATGAATGTATGAGGAGTCCCCCTTTTTATTTGCTTGTTGCCAAGCTATATTCTTCATCAGGCACCTAGGGTTGATTTTGCCATGCTATTGAAGTCCACCGACGTTCATTTGGTGCCAAAACCAAAAGATGTAGATTTTTATTTGGAACGGTTTCTCAAATGTGAATTTTTTAGGCTCTTGGTAATTTTTATCATTGATAATTATAAGTTTGTCACATCAAAAAATTACTTATCAAATTGTCCACTTTCAATTAATTTTTTTTATAATTAGGACTGTCAATTGGAAGAACTCTCAAAATTTTGACAGTCCCAAAAAAATATGTTAATTTTTTATGATTGTCAAAATTTTGACAGTCCTTCCAATTGGTAGGATTGTCAAAATTTTGACAGTCCGGAGTGGAGGGTTATGCGAGGTGACACGAGGGCAGGGCTGCGTGGAGGCCGGAAGGGGGGGACGAGGCGGAGGAGCGGGAGGAGGAGGAGGAGGCGGCGGGAGGCGGGGGAGGAGGCGGAGGCGCACGCGCTCGCCTCCGATGTTGTTGTTGCTGCTGTCGCTTCTGTTGTTGTTGTCGACGGCGGCGGCGGCTAGAGGCGTAGCCGTAGCCCCCCGCGAGCGTATGCTAAGTGGGGGAGCAGTGTGCGGGAGGAGAGGAGGGAGGAGGAGAGGCCGGAGGGGGGTGGGAGTGGGAGAGGAACAAGAGGAGGGAGGTGAAGAGGGTGGACAGTCCTAGTAAATTTTGGGTTAGCATAAGTAAAAATTCTTTCTAACTGTACTAGCACCGGTATTGGACTAGTCCTGTGTCATTTTTGTAGTGCCTTTGTCAAGAGCCTTTTTTCCAGATATTTTACGTTGCTTCCCCACTTATTTTACCATAAGGTACCCTCCATCAAATTATCATAATGCATAAATTTTTTTATTTTTAACAGAAATCGTCAATGACTAATCATTAACTTATTTGACCCCCTATTTATGACCAAAATATACTCAAATAAGTGGGATATACATTGAATTATGATAAAAATATCCTCAAATAAGTGTGATGCACATTGAATTATGATAAAATAAGTGAGGTGGAACTCAAAATTTTTCTTTTTATTTATGTAGGTCAAAGGAGTTGACTATTAGTCATTGATGATTTTCGTTGAAAGTGGAAGATTTCATGTATCATGGTAATTCGGTGGGTGCACATTGAATTATAATAAAATAAGTGGGAGGATAATTCAAAATTTAGCTTTCTTTATTTTTGAATTTAAATAAGTTTTTCTAAAACCATAGTCTAATAATCAAGAATGGATATTGGAGAAAATTGGATGTAAAATTAGGATGGACTTGTTCGATTTAGACTTATTTCATAATTTAGTTAAGAACCAGGGATCAAATTAGGATGGACGTGTACAATTTTTTAATAAGAGAAAAACAGGACCACAAAAGAAAAGAAAAAATGTTAAATAATACCCTTTTACCAAATTTGATTAATTTTTTGTTAAAGAGATGAACATGGGAAGGGGGGGAGGAGAACAAATATAGTACATATTTATATTATTTTAATAATAATGTAATTATGTTATTATTTTATTTGATTTGATTATAGATCATAATCAATTAAATAATACACTTATCAAATTTGATTAGTTTTAAATTAAGTTATAACAATAAATTATATTATATTCAAGTTATAAAATAAAATTTGGATTAGACATAATATTTTGTCTAGTAAATTTTAACTAAGAAATCTTGTTTATGAGAGAACAAAATAAAATATTACTATCTGATAAATATATAGTTTATGTTCTAATCTGTTAGTTACGAGGTAGATCAAAGAAGGATCATAGAGGGCAGGAACATATATTTATACAAACTTTGCAGTTTGTCCTCTCTTTGATTCTGATGTTGTAGTCAAGACTTAGAGATTCACGTAAACAAGTTTGCTCTCTGAAAAAACTCGCAACGAAATACTTTTAATATATTTTTTATTACAACTTTCTCATATTATAAACAGACGAAAATAAACTTCGTACTTCCTTATGTAGGAACCCTAGGGGAGGTGAATAGGGTCAAGCTAATAAATCAAACACAAATAATTTATAATAGGCAATTTAAAAATTAAGTGTGCAAGAATTAAAGCAATAAGAATACCGACACCCGATGTATCCTGGTATCCCCCTAGAGGCACTCCAGTCCCGAAAAATCTTGTCCGGCTTGAATCCACTATTGTCAAAATAGTTATACCACGAGCTTTGATCTGAAGGCTAGTTGACTTCTTACACAAGAGCTTTGATCCGAAGGCTCTCTAACTTCTCACAAGCTTTGATCCGAAAGCTCGTACACTTCACCATTTTACAAGATAGTTTTTATCTTATTACAACAAATATAAAGATCTAACTTTTATAACTCAAGAACACTCTAACACAATTTGTTGATAGGCAAATAAAAGCTTTGGCGGAGTGTTTGTGGATGGCCTTTGGTAAGTTAGAAATTTTATGCTCAAAATGATCAACCTTGAATGAAGGAGTTCAAGGCTTTATATAGGCCACCACAAAGAAAGGGCATTAAAGCACCTTTCAGCCCACGGTCGGAAGATCCGTCCGTATTCCGCGGAATACCGTCGGATGATCCGACCCCGAGTACTAACAGCTATAAAAATAGCCGTTGGGATCATCGATGGGACAAATAAGACCGTTGGATTTGTAACGGTCATAATTCGAATTATTCGATGGTGATCCGCGGATTGCCGACGGATAATCCGAATGTTCACAGAAAAACTTGTTGTGACAAAACGGATGATCCGACAGATCTTTCAAATTCTTCCCAAAATTGATCCTAGGTTATTTTCTACCCTAGCTTTCTATTTTGTCATCCATTTTTTGTGTTTACAATTATTCCTAAGACTCATTACAGACTCTAGACAGACTAAAGCAAGAGCAGGCTTCTTCAGAGTCTAGAAATAATGATGGCATAGTTTGGATTCTTTCCTTGATAGATGATGGCTTTTTCTCTTGACGACAGTTGTCCTGAGATACCCAGATTGTGAAATCTGAATACCTTTCGAGAACTTCGCCTCCGAACCCCCATGGGGGGGCACTGCCCCCTCGACCCTCGTTTGCTGACCGGGCAGCGGAACCCCCGGGTACGTTGCTACGGAGATATCATAGGCGGTTCAGAGAAATCTTCTGGAATGACATCGTCTTTGACCCATTATGATTTTTTTATTGCATAAGTCTATATTTTGATCTTGCTTATTGCTTTTCTGCAGATACATATTAGACGAATAAAGCAATGGGTTTGTGAGAGTATCATTGTGTTTTTGTGGTATTTTATTGTGTTTGGAGTTGGTATCGTATTGTTTGTGAGAGAGTATCACATGTGTATCATATTATTTTGGTTATGGTACTAGATTATCATGAGTAGGTGCACACTATGTGTTTGAGTATTGGTTGTGTTGGTGCATTGGGTTGTGTTGTATGTTGGGAGTAGGAGGATTGTGTTAGAATTAGTGTTGTGGGTGATACTTAAGTGTATGTGGGTATGGATGAGTATCTTGGGGGTATCCTAGTATGGTGATGTATGAGCTAGTGTTTGTGGTGGTTGTGTTGTTTGGAGAGTGTGGTACTTGTTGTGAGAGTGAACAAGAGGGGGAAGGGTGCTTATTGTGCACTGTAGGTGTAAACCCCCTGATTTTCAAGAAATTTTAAATTTGGATTTTCCACAATTTTCTGGGATTTTTCTGTAATTAAATTCAGGTATTTTAATTATTAAGTAATTTTTAAATAATATTTAATAATATTAAAATATTATAAAAATAATATTTTATGGTGTAAAATAAAAAATTAGACATAGGATAATTTTTCGGGAATTTATTGGACCCCGGAAGTATTTTTAAAGCCCTAAAAACTAATTAATTAATTAAACCAAAATAAACCTGGTTTATTTAAAATAAACCAAACCAATTTCTGAACCGGTTTAATAAAACCAAATCCTTAGCGGGTCGGATCCGGGTCTAACCCAGACCCGACCCACTAGCCCGACCCGACCCGCATTATTTTGGATCGGGCCGGATCCATAACAGACCCGACCCGACCCGTTGAAACCCGACCCGCAACCTCTTCTCTCCCAAACGGTCCCCGACTCTTCACCTCCCCTCCGGCCGGCCTCCCGCCGCCGCTTGGCCTCCCGCCGCTGCGAAACGGCCGCCGCCGGCCGCTCCCTCTTCCTCTCCCTCCATCGGCCGCCCCACCAGCTCCCGCTCCTCCCCTATAAAAAGCCCTAGAACCCCCGCCCCTCCGGCCAGAATTACCCCGACTCCGATCGCCTCCCCTCGCTGAGACGCCGCCACCGCTCCCCTCGCCGTGCCGCCAGCGCCGCCGTGCCGAGCCCTCCCGCAGCTGCCCTGCCGCCGGTGACTTCCTCCCCCTCCTCCTTCTTCCCCGCACGGCCCAGCACCCCGAGCCCCGACTTCGACGCCGCCTCCGCCCAGCGTCGCCGGCGCCGCCTTAGCCCCTCCGGACGGCCTCCCCCGCCGTAGCGCCACCAAGCTCCGGCCAGCATCCCCAAAACCCTAACCCTATACGCGGTTCAGACACAGGACACGTGTCGGACACGAAGAATACGCTATTTTTCGAGCCCTGTTCAGGTACTCGTATCTCACTCCTCGCTACCCCGATTTCTTTTCCGTCAGTTGCATCGCGTAGCCTGCATGACCCCCTCGTTGCCCGGGCAACCCGCTCGGTGCATCGCGTCCTGTGGTGATCGTGAATCGCGATCCAAAAACAGGAAAACCAACGCCCTATTTCACCCCGGAACCGAGTACGTCCCGCCAAACGGGATGACTTGGTCACATGCGGTCTTCACCGATGCGTGCGCGTCGTTGATACGGACATGCGGGATTTCGCAGAAACTGATTCGGATGTGCGTGCACACCGGAATCAGTGCGTATCCGCGGACACCGTCCCGTATCCGTCTTTTCTGGTTCTCGCTGTAACTTAGTGTACACACGTCGGATCGAGACGAAACTTACGCCATTGGACTCGTAGCAATACGCTGGTCCTGTGAGCCAAGTTTGGTTCGATTCGGAGAACGTTGACAAAATTGCGTGTCGTGGGCCCCACAGGCTCCACTTGACGGGCGATTTTGAGAACGACTCATCGGAATCCAATTCTGGAAGTTCCGTTGGGTTCGTATCATCGTTCCTGACCTGTTGATACTAAGTTGGACAGATTTGGAGACTTTTGACCCTGACGCATTTTTCGGTGCAAAGTAGCTTAGCCCCGCTTTGACCGAAAATGTCATTTTTGCCCTTGTCTCTAAATTGGACTCAAGGACAGGCGTTTTTAGCTGATTAATATTTTCTGCATCTAATGATGATGTCTATTTCAGCAACCGGAGTACTGCCTGCAATCCCCGCTGAAGCCAGAGCTATAATTGGAGCCGAAAACCCAGGCAAGTGTACCTTGCCGTAATTGCAGTATAATGATTCATTTTGTTCTCTTAATTTATTTTCCTGTGATTGTTGTACATGCTCAACCCTAGGGCTGTGTGACTTACTTAGCTTCCGATTAATAGTCGGGTGCCAACACCGTACGCGGGGTTGTGTAACGTCACCTAGAGATGGATATCGCGACATTTACATTATCGTACTTGCCCTATCAAGTACATTATACCCAGGACACTTGACACGAATCATGAGACAGAATTTTCCTGAAATATTCAAGGTGATTCTGTATAGGATACAAGTTTATGACATCTTTACATGCTTAGATTTTATCCTGACTTATTGTATTAGTTTTAATCTTGCGTAACATGAACATTGTGAACTATGACGTGAGATTACATTGGGTGGGGAGAGTATTACCATATCAAGGCTGATTATATTATATATATTGACATCTGGATGTGTCTTAGTCTCTGACACAGAGCTATGGCACCAGTTCTGGCCCTTCGAGTAAATACTGCTATGGTTTCTCCGACACTGATCCTGTAGTAGTCTCAGCCTGAGTATGATTAAAACTCTCACTTGCATTACCACTTAGCTGGTTTATTTACTTACCCTATTATTCCTTTATTTCTGTACTGCATTATCTTTGGCTTGTGTCACGCCCCAGTCCCAAAATGTGAGGAACTAGGCCACGTGGCATTGGCCAGCTGACACGTCACTAAGGGTTTAACCCATTCTTATGGACCCAAAGGAACGTGCTACGCTGTCCTAAAATACTACAAGTCTAATAAAGGCAAGTCTATCTCATCCACAGGAAATGTCAGAAAATAGTGCTGAATATATATAATGCTGAGTCTAAAAATATAATATTACACAACTTGTGGGAACAAACCCACTGCCAAAATATAATAATAGTACAGAAAACAAGATAGACTAAGTATCGTCTATCTAGCAAAATATCTCCATCGCCAAGAGAGCATCTCCTAGAATCAGGTAGATTCTGATGGTGTCTCCTCCAGTTCTTCCTCGGTGGCATGCCTAGTCTCCTGTCCTAGACCATACACCGTGGGGTAGTAGGCCTCGTCTAAATCTGGAAGGGAACCAGGTCCTCAGTGGGACATAACAAGATACAGGAAAATAATATGCCAGGTATGAAATACTGAATAAATAAATACATAAATACAGGGTGCTAACCATCTAAGTGAAATGCAAGTAAAGACCTTGTAGTACGCATGGGAATGTGTAGGTTTGACATACGCTGACTTAATTCACCAATCGTGTTGACTGGCTAGTATATGTGTCATATGCCCCCGGACACACGGGTAGCTCTGCAATCGACCTTCTCCGAGGAGAAAGATACGAAGGATAAAGACTCATGGAGGGGGTGTCCCACACGTCTACTAGTTATCTTTCCCGCCCAATGTAACTAAATGCCAAGTCGTACTTTTCCTGAGTTTTCCTGACAATATACTAATCCGTGATGCGTGTCACACGTACTGATAGCTAATCAAATACGCAGCTCGCATCCCAATATGCATTACAACCATGTTGCATGTTCCCGTGATAGGGTTTAGGAGGATATGAGGATATCCTCTCAGATGTTGGTAGGTCTGTAAAATACTAAGTTATTTACACTTCGTGTCAACGTATTTGTTGACTGTACCTGAGGCAAGCTCAGGTACTCACAGTTATATGGAATTCAGGAAAGAAGATAGCATATAACAGCATTTGAATTTAAACAGTAACTTGGCAAGGTATACTTGCCTACTTCCTGACTGTGCTGGACAACTGATCCCACTGTCAAGACTGAGGGTCCTTGTGACAGGGGGTCACTGACTGTGCTGGAGATGTTTTCTGTTTAAGATGTTTACAGGATTCGTAAATACCAATTTAATAAAAGGCATAATTAAATAGTATATATTCTTATGTAGATATATACACATAATACACATATATATATATAGGGTTCAAATATATATATAGAGTATATATAAATACATATAGATATAGCATATATAGTATTAGGCATATATAGCACATATATAATAGATATATATATATATACTACATATAGATATAAAAGAAAATAAGCTGGAATAAAAAAATATATATACATACATAAGTAGTATACATATATATATAAAAAAAATAAAGGGCATACATATATATATAATATATATGTATTTATATATAAGTAGTATATTCATATATAGATATATATATATATATATATATATATATATATATATAGATATATATTTTCATATATATATTTATATAAAAGAAAGAGAAAGTGCAGAAAAATGAAATATATATATAGATACATATATTAGATATATATCTATTTACATATAATAATAAAAAAAAAAGTATACATATATAATATTCATATTATAATATTATATATTTATATAGATATATATATAGATATATATATATTTACATATATATATATATATATATATATATATATATATATATATATATATATATATATATATATATATATATATATATATATATAAGAGAAGAAAATGCTGAAATTAAAAATATATATATATATATACATATATATTAGTATATAGTATATATAGTACAAATAAAAATGAAAAGCATATATATATATATATATATATAGTTATAATATACATATACATATAATAAATACTATACATAATATATATATACATATATATATATATATATATATACATATATATATATATATATATATATATATATATATATATATATATATATATATATATATATATATATATATATATATATATATATATATATATATATATATATAAGAGGAAAAGGAAATACATATATATTAAAGAAGATAAAATAATATATATATATATATACATATATATATATATATATATATATATTCTGTATTAATAATAATAATAATTATTTATAATATATATATAACATATATATAATTATATAGTAATACATATATAAGTAAATATATAGATATACATATATTTTTATAATACATATATATATATAATAAAATAAAAAAAAACAGAAAAAGAAAGATGTAAATATATGTATAATATTTATATATTATACTGTATAATATACACAGTATATTAGTATATATTATATATATAATAGTATTTAGATAATATATAAATACATATATATATATAGATATATATATATATATATATACATATATACATATATGTATATATAAGTATATATATATAAAAAAAAAGAAAATGCAGAAAATATAAATACATATATGTACCGTATATACAGTATTATAGTATTTAATAATATATAATTAATTGTATATAATAACATATATATATTAATATATATAAATATATACATATATATTTATATTTATGTATATATATACACATACACACACGTATACATAAAATAATACTCATACGTACATCAGAGGGGGGGTACTGTTCCGGTCAGGCCGGTGGGGCCCTAGGCTCGTCGCCGGCGGGAGCACGGCGGCGGAGGAGGCGGCGGCTGGCCGTGGCGGTGGCTGCAACGGCAGCAGCAGCTATCAGCAGCAGCAGCAGCGGGGCTTGCGGAGGCTGCTGCGGTGTCAGTGGCGGTGGGGGTGGCGGTGCAGGCGGTCAGGACGGAGGAGGAGGTCGGGGCGAAGAGGCCTGGGGTGGTGGCGGAGGTCGGAGGCTGCCGGAGGGACGGTGGGGGATAGTCGGGATGGGGGTGGTGGTGTTGGAATGGGTGAGGGCGGAGGGTCTGCGGGGGTGAGGGTGGCCGGCGTGGTGGTCGTGGGGCGGTGGGAGTCGGTTGGGACGGTGGAGGAGGCGGTGGCGAGTCGATTGGTGGTGGTGGTGGGGGTGCTCGGTGGCCGGAGGCGGTGGTGGAAGTGGTTCGGGTGGTGGTGGCTGTGGGCGATGGTGTTGGGGAGTTGGGTCTGTGGCAGCCGTAGGCGGCGGAGGCGGTGGCCGGAGGGGGTGAGGCTTGGCCGGAGGGGAGGTGGGGTAAGGACGAGGCTGTCGGTGGAAGTTGGTCGGAGGGGGTGACCGGAGTTGGGTGGTGTGAGGGTTGGAAGTGGGGAGGGGGTCGGGTTTTATAGATTTAGGGGGAGTGGCAAGGTTGGTAAATAGAGGGAAGTTTAGGGGTGTTTTGGGTATTTTGGGTTTTTGATATTTTTAGCAGCCATTTAGATATTTTTGTGGGTCCCACATGACACGTGTGCGGTCCACATTCACCAGCCAATGAGGTGATGCCACCTCACACTAGAAATTTGCATAAAAACCCCTAAAATTTCATAAATTATAATTAGGTCCTAAAATAGGTATTTTGCGTAATTATGCAATTTGTCTGATAAATTACCATGTTCCCAGAAAATACTAAAATGCTCAGAATTGAGAGGGAAAAGCTGTGGGAGGGTCCTGAGGGGTGGGGGTGAGTCTGGGCAGGGGCAGGGCCTGGTTTCTTGGTGATACGGGTCATCGTATTTATTATTTAATAAATACTGCGCACGGTGTTCTCTAATTATTTAGAGGCAGGTAGGGCCATAATTTTACTACGGTGTCAATATACTAATTGCAGTATATTCAAAGTAGAATATTATCGTATTTTTGTTTGGGCAAAACTGGTGCAGGTTGGTCCTCAATCTCTAGGGGTACAGGGATGGTTAAAGAGCAAGAAATAAAATAGGAATTAAATACAAACTTTTGTAATGATATTTGTGCGTCTCAAACGAGGCTCAAAATAAAGCATCTGGGAGTTGCACAAAAATTAAAAAAATAGTCTAACATGTCTAGGGCAGGTATGTGAATTTTGTTTGGAAATTACAGTTAGTGTAATGCCCTAAACAATTGTGTGAAGTACAGGTGTAATTGAAAAGGATATGTAAACAAAATAAATTTTAAAAAGTTACAGAAATTCTAATTAGCAAAAATAATTCTAAATTACTGAAATCTGGTCGAGGGAGTTTACAATCTACCCTCCTTAGAATATTTCGTCCTCGAAATAAAAACGGACATATAATGAAAATGAAATATTGTTTTGAAATATTAGGACATACCCTGGTTTGGAAATAGATGGGGGAAACGCTGTCGAATATCCTCTTCTCATTCCCAGATTGATTCACCTGGTGCATGATGTCTCCATGCAACACGAACTAGAGGGATAGTCTGGCCTCGCAACACCTTCTCGCTACGATCTAGGATCTCTACAGGTTCCTCCTGGTACGATAGGCTTGGGCCAACGGTGATCTCTGAATGGTCCAGTACATGACTGGGGTCTGGAATGTACCTCCTCAGCTGAGATACGTGGAAAATGTCATGTACTCCTTCCAGGGTCTGGGGTAGGGCTAGCTTGTAGGCAACTTCTCCGATGCGTTCTAATACATCGAAGGGTCCAATGTACCTTGGACTCAGCTTTCCTCTTCCTCCAAATCTGATAGTACCTCGAGTGGGTGAGATTTTCAAGAATACATGCTCTCCCACTTGGAACTCTAGAGGTCGTCGATGAACATTGGCCCAGTGCTTCTGTCTGTCTTGTGTAGCTCGTAGGTGTCCTTGTATCTTCTTTACCTTCTCCACCGTACGAACAACCAGTTCTGGTCCCAAGATCTGTCTTTCACCAACATCGCTCCAGCATACTGGAGAATGACATTTCCTGCCATACAATGCTTCAAAGGGTGCCATTTGAATGCTCGCTTGATAGCTATTGTTGTAGGAAAATTCCACCAGGTGTAAATGATCTTCCCATGATCCGCTGAAATCGAGCATGCAGGCTCTCAGCATATCTTCAAGTGTCTGGATGGTGCGCTCTGATTGGCCATCTGTCTGCGGGTGGTACGAGGTGCTGAACTTAAGGCGGGTACCTGTAAACCCCCTGATTTCTCAAAATTTTCAAAACTGGATTTTTCATAATTTTTTAGAATTTTCTGGGAATTTTCTGTAATTTAGAAACAGGGTTTTATTTATTCAATGATTTTTAATTGATATTAAACAATATTAAAATACTATGAAAATAATATTTTTGGATGTAAAATGAAAAACTGGACTTAGGGCAATTTTTCTGGAATTTATCGGACCCCGGACCTATTTTTAAATGCCTAAAAAGTATTTATTTATTTAATTAATTAATTAATTATTAATTACTGATTTTATTATTAATATTATTATTATTATTTAAAAACCCCCCTGCCCACGGCCCGTTGGGCCGGCCCGGCCCATTCCCCCGAATCCGGCCCAGCCCCCTAGCGGGTCGGGTCGGATCCGCGCAACCCGACCCGACCCGACCCGACCCAGACCCGACCCTGACCACGTACCCCTCTTCCCCGCGTCCACCGGCGCGTCCGCCGGCCGCCGCCCGATCCGCTCGGCCACGCGCCGCCTTCTCCGGAACTGCCCCGCCCATCTCGGCCCCCCCTCGGCCACGACCACCCCCGACAGCCCTTTATAAACCCCGTTCCCTCCCCGGCCGCCCAGCCACCGTCAGCTACCCCCACTGCCACGACCACCGCCACCGCCACGGCGCCACCCCAGTCGACCATCGCCCGGACCGCGCCGCCCCCTCTTCTCCTCCTCCTCCGCCGGCCTCCGGATCGACAGCGGCAGCAGCAGCCGCTCGGGCAGCCCGCAGCGCCGTCTCCGGCCGCCGGCGACTCCCCAGCCACCGCGCCGCGCTTCGCCGCGCTGCCCCGGCCCCCTCTGCCGCAGCCCCAGCCGCCCACGCCGCCGTCTCCGCCGCTGGGTCAAAACCCTAACCCTAGAGTCAGCCCTGTGTCCGACACGAGTCGGACACGTGTCGGACACGGTTCGACCCCGGTTTCCGGGTCCCCTTAGGTGCGTGTAACTTTTTATTCGTAGCTCCGTTTTCGATTTCGCAAATTGCGTTGCGAAGCCTGTATGACCCTCTCGGTGTCCGGATAAACTGTTCGGGACATCGCGTCCTGTGGTGATCGCACACCGCGATCCAAAAACAGGAAAAACCCAGACCCTGTTTTACCCCGGAACTGGGTATGCCCCGCCAAACGGGACGACTTGGTCGCACGCGGTCTTCACAGATACGTGCGCCTCGTCGATACGGACGTGTGGGATTTCGCAGAAGCTGATTCGGGTGTGCGTGCACACCGGAATCAACGCGTATCCGCGGACATCGCCCCGTATCCGTACTTTCTGGAACGCGCCCTAACTTTGTGTACACACTTCGGATCGAGACAAAACTTGCGCCATCGGACTCGTAGCGATACGCTGGTCCTTTGGGTCAAGTTTGGTTCGATTCTGAGAACGTTGACGAAATCGCGTGTCGTGGGCCCCACAGGCCCCGCTCGACGGGCGATTTTGTGATCGGCTCATCGGAATTCAATTCTGAAAGTTCCGTTGGGTTCGTATCAGCGTTTCTGACCTGTGGACACTAAGTTTGGTGAATTTGGAGACCTTTGACCCTGACGCATTTTTCGGTGCAAAGCGGGCCCGCATGTGGACCCCGTTTTGACCCGAAACTGCCGTTTTTGCCCTTGTCTCCAAATTGGACCCAAGGACAGGCGTTTCTAGCTGATTGATATTTTCTGGATCTGATGGTGATATTTATTTTAGCAACCGGAGTACCGCCTGCAATTCCAACTGAAGTCAGAGCCGAAATCAGAGCCGGAACCACAGGCAAGTGCACCTTGCCAAACTTGCAGTCATTATTTTCATATTTTCTGTAAAAATACTCTGCTGGATTTCTTGTGCAATTTCATATAAACTGATTTAAACTGCTTAAACCTAGGAAACATACGACGTACCTAGAGCCCGATCATAGTCGGGTACTAACACCGTACGCGGTGTTGGGTTCGTCATTTAGAGATGGATTTACGACCCCCCTTATTTTGTACTTGATCTCTCAAGTACCCTACAACCCAGGACACCTGACACTATCATGGACAGAATCTTCCCGAGTTATTCGTGGGGATTCTGAATAGGATACATGACTTGACAGAGTTATTTATTTATAGACAGTATGACTTGTTGCATTAGTTATAATCCCGCTGACATGGACATGAGACGTTATGGTCATGGCTTGCGTGATTACATTGGGTGGAGAGAGACACACAGGCTACAGGCTGTTCTATATATATATCTACTATTATTGTGAGGTTGTAGACTCTCCAGCAGAGCTAGACCCTTTACGTGTTATTACTGCTACCGGCTCCCCGACACAGAGCTTGTAGCGGTCTCAGCCTGAGTACTAGTGTTGCTCTCATTTGCATATCACATAGATAGTTAGTTACTTAGTTTACCCTGCTGATTCATTATTTATTGCACTGCTTATTCATTTTGGCTTGTATTATCTGTGCCTTACTATGTCCAGTGAGGACCTGGAATGGATTATGTCCCCAGGTTTAGCTGAGGAGCAGTATCCCGAGATATACGGGACAGGAGCTGAAGCTATTGCTGGAGCTGAACCGAACACTGAAGACGAGGTGACTGCCGAGGACTTCTCCTGAGTGCTTGTTCCAGTACTCAGTATTTATTTCATGTTTACATCTTTTGTTCCTGGCCTATAGAGCCAGTTTATTCAGACTTAAGTCGGATTGTTTCTCCGACTGACTTGCTGTGATGATGTTGCTACATTATTTTCATTTGATTATGCAGTTAATTTCTTTATCTTTATGGATGAGATTAGGGTGACTTGTGTAGTAGACCTTATTTACAGCTTAAGTACGCCCTGATGGCTCCATTAAATTGGGTTATCCATCGGTGCGTGCTGCTGGCCATTGCCACGCATCTCCAGTCCCTCGGCATTTTGGGACTGGGGCATGACAGTACCAAGACTTTCTTGCATAGTTTGCCAAAAGTAAGATGTAAACCTCGTATCTCTGTCAGATACTATGCTGACTGGTACTCCATGCAGTCGTACTATCTCTTTCATGTACATATCCGCCAAGACTTCGGTAGACTGTCCGACTCTGAAAGGTAGGAAATGAGCAGCCTTTGTGAGTCTATCTACGATCACCCATACAGCATTACGACCACTGGGACTTCTTGGGAAGCCCGTAACAAAGTCCATCGTAATGTGTTCCCATTTCCACTCGGGTATTGGGAGGGGTTGAAGTAGACCGGCTGATCTCTAATGTTCAGCTTTGACTTGCTGACACACCAGGCACTTTGCCACAAAGCGTGCTATTTCTCGCTTCATTCCATGCCACCAGTAGTATTGTCGTAGATCTCTGTACATCTTTGTGCCTCCAGGATGTATATAGTATGTTGAGCTGTGAGCTTCTGACATCAGCTCCTCACGAAGTTCTCCATTTGGAACATAAAGACGTTCTCCACATCTTAGAGTCCCATCTTCGTGTATGCGATATCCTGTCTGGATTCCAGCCTCTGTTCTTTGTTGAAGCCTCTGAAATCTTGCATCTGCTGGTAGAGCAGCTTTGATTCTTTCGACCAATGTTGATTGTAGCTGGTAGTTTGATAATTGACCATCAATTCCTGGCATAATGACTGTTATTCCCAACTTTTCTAGATCTTCCAGCAGACCTGGTTGGGTGATCATAAAGAATGTCGATGGTCTTCTGCTTAGTGCATCAGCCACTACATTAGCCTTTCCTGGATGGTACTGCAGATTGATCTCGAAGTCTGTCATTACTTCGAGCCATCGTCTTTGTCTTAGGTTCAGGTCCTTCTGAGTGTAGACATATTTCAGGCCCTTGTGATCGGTGAATATTTCCATTCGTTCGCCGTATAGATAATGTCTCCATAGCTTCAGGGCGAAGATGACGGCGGCAAGCTCCAAGTCGTGAGTGGGGTAGTTCTTCTCATGAGTCCTCAATTGTCTTGAGGCATAAGCTACAACCTTCCCATGTTGCATTAAGACACAACCCAATCCTTTTCCGGATGCATCGCTATAGATGACGAAACCTCCGGATCCAGATGGTATGGTCAAGATGGGGGCAGTAGTCAGACGCTTCTTCAACTCATCAAAAGCTGTCTGGCATTCCTCGGACCAGATGAACTCCTGGTCCTTGCGGGTAAGACGGGTAATTGGCTCTGCGATTCTTGCAAAGTTTTCTACGAACCTCCCGTAATATCCGGCAAGTCCTAGAAAGCTTCTCACCTCTGAGACGTTGGTAGGGGTTGGCCACGTCTCGACAGATAAGATCTTTGCTGGGTCCACCGAGATGCCTTCCCCTGTGATCACGTGTCCCAGAAAAGCGACACGATCAAAGAACTCGCACTTGCTTAGTTTAGCATAAAGGCTCTCACGTCTCAGCGTCTCTAGCACTAGTCTCAAGTGCTCTTCGTGCTCCTCGTGGCTTTTTGAATACACCAAGATGTCGTCGATGAAGACTACCACGAACTGGTCCAGATATTGGTGGAAGACTCTGTTCATCAGGTTCATGAATACGGCTGGTGCATTAGTCAGTCCAAACGGCATCACCAGGAACTCGTAATGACCATAGCGAGTCCTAAATGCTGTCTTTGGAATGTCTTCTCTCCTTACTTTGACCTGATGATAGCCAGATCTCAAGTCTATTTTTGAGAATACCACAGCTTCCGTCAGTTGGTCGAACAGATCGTCAATTCGCGGCAAGGGGTACTTATTTTTGATTGTCAAAGCGTTAAGGGCTCTGTAATCAATACACATCGGATATGTTCCGTCCTTCTTTGGTACAAACAATACTGGTGCTCCCCAGGGTGATGCACTAGGACGAACAAATCCCTTGATTTGCAATTCCTCTAGTTGCAGCTTCAGTTCATCAAGCTCCTTCTTCGCCAGGCGGTACATATTTGAGGATACCGGTGCAGCTCCGGGTATCAGCTTAATAGTGAACTCTACTTCTCTGTCAGGCGGTAGGCCTGGCAATTCCTCCGGGAATACGTCTTCGAATTCTGCAATGATTGCTGGGGGTTCTATCTCCATCGCCATGTAAGTTCTAGGAGTCTGGCCTACTCCTTGCTCGATGGTACCTCGTACGTATTCGAACTCCGGGTGTCCTGGTGATCTAAAGGTGATACTACCTTTTCGGCAGTCTAGGATAGCATTGTTCTGGATTAACCAGTCCATGCCTAAGACGACGTCGAAATTTGGCATTGGGAGTACCAGAAATCGCGCTCTTAGTTCTCTACTAGAAACAACTATTGAATATGTTTCAATAATGTTGGTAACTGGAACAATACCTCCTCCAGTTAGAATTTTCCAGCACTTGGGTAGCGGGGAAGTGATTAGTTTGTGCATGGCTACGAAACTACTAGATATGAATGACAGGGTTGTGCCAGAATCAAATAATACGGTTGCAGGTAATGATGCAACTAAAATGGTACCTGCGATGGTTTCTCCTTCAGGTTCTTCGGCAACTGCAGCTAAAGCAAAGGCTTGTCCATGCCTTTGTCCTCCGGATTGTTGTCTGGCCTTGAACTGGCTCTCCTGAGTGGCCAGAGGTGGTCCCTTCTGATATCCTCCAGATGTGGAGGGTAGCATCTTTTGGGCAGGCATTCCTGATTTCTGCCCGTTCTGAGGAACTGCCTCTCTGCGTTGCGGGCAGTCCCTAGCCATATGTTGGCTAGCTCCACATATTAGGCAGAGTCCCTTCTTCTTTCTACAGTCATTGATATAATGCCCCTTCTTGCCACAAAAGTGACAAGTCGGGAGTTCCTTCTTCTGGTAGGGCCCCGTCGTCTGATGCGTCTGATTTTGTGGACGACGGATAGGGCCTCCTGCCCCTTGCTGGTTTTTGGCCGGGAAGGTTGGATTTGAGCATCTCGTTCCTCGGCCAATAGCTTCTTGCACCCTCGCTTCTGTAAGAACCTCCTCGTAGGAGATCCTTGACTGTGATGTCGTATACCTCTGAAGCTCGCAGGTGAGGCCGTGGTGGAATCTTTTGGCTTTCTCCAGCTCATTCGGTATCAAGATGGTACCGAATCGACTTAATCTGCTGAACTCCGCATCGTAGGCGTCAACAGTCATGTTTCCCTGTTCCAAATGCAGAAACTGGGAGTATAAGGCATTTTGGACTGTTGCAGGGAAGTACTTGGCATTGAAGTGCTCCAAAAATTGTTCCCAAGTTTGATCCTTGCCGACGCTGCGCTCTATGGATTCCCACCAGTGATGGGCATTGCCTAAGAGTTGAGCTCTTACGGCGGTCATCCATAGATCGGGGGTAAGTTGCGAGCCTTCTAGCAGCATTTCTGTATTGGAGATCTAATCTGAGATCTCCTCTGGGGATTCACTACCCTTAAAGGTTTTTGGGTTCATCTGGCGGAAGCCTTTGACTGTGCCCATTGGTTGGACAGGTGCTGGTGTTGGTGCTGGGGCAGTCGTTCTTTCCAAGGCCGCCATCAATGTCTGTCTCAAGGCCTCAGTCTGTTGCCACTGAGATTATCTCAGGGCTTCAGTCTGCTGCCACTGAGTTTGCATCATAGCCTGGAGGAACTGGAACATCTGTGTTTGTCCTTTAAGTTGAGGCATCTGGGCAGGGAAGGCGTGAGGTGGTGGCAGTGGTGTCTCCGCCTGGGAGGTTTGCCCTTCATGCTGGGCTGGTGTTCCTGTCTGGGCAGGATTCTGAGGAAGGTATGGAGTTATTGGGTAGACCAACATCCTTCTCGGGGATGGGTCCCTCGGGGTGGATGGGATTCCCTGGACATCGGGCGAGGGGTCTGTTGCTTGGTCAGCCCCATCAATCGTATGTCCTCCGGGTATGTCCATTTTTCTGAAGAAAATAGAATAATTAGAAAAAAAACAAAAACACAAGGAATTAATAATTTATAATCAAGCAAGATGCCAAAAAAAAAAAAAAAATTTTTTTTTTGAAGTGTGGATGAGACCTAGTATTTCTATCCTATTGCAGGCTTGCTGGACATGTCATCATACCACTAGCAACAAAAGAGACCTGCATGGGCCACCACTAAAACCATGTCACGCCCCAGTCCCAAAATGTAAGGAACTAGACCACGTGGCATTGGCCAGCTGACACGTCACTAAGGGTTTAACCCATTCTTATGGACCCAAAGGAACGTGCTACGCTGTCCTAAAATACTACAAGTCTAATAAAGGCAAGTCTATCTCATCCACAGGAAATGTCAGAAAATAGTGCTGAATATATATAATGCTGAGTCTAAAAATATAATATTACACAACTTGTGGGAACAAACCCACTGCCAAAATATAATAATAGTACAGAAAACAAGATAGACTAAGTATCGTCTATCTAGCAAAATATCTCCATCGCCAAGAGAGCATCTCCTAGAATCAGGTAGATTCTGATGGTGTCTCCTCCAGTTCTTCCTCGGTGGCATGCCTAGTCTCCTGTCCTGGATCATACACCGTGGGGTAGTAGGCCTCGTCTAAATCTGGAAGGGAACCAGGTCCTCAGTGGGACATAACAAGATACAGGAAAATAATATGCCAGGTATGAAATACTGAATAAATAAATACATAAATACAGGGTGCTAACCATCTATGTGAAATGCAAGTAAAGACCTTGTAGTACGCATGGGAATGTGTAGGTTTGACATATGCTGACTTAATTCACCAATCGTGTTGACTGGCTAGTATATGTGTCATATGCCCCCGGACACACGGGTAGCTCTGCAATCGACCTTCTCCGAGGAGAAAGATACGAAGGATAAAGACTCATGGAGGGGGTGTCCCACACGTCTACTAGTTATCTTTCCCGCCCAATGTAACTAAATGCCAAGTCGTACTTTTTCTGAGTTTTCCTGACAATATACTAATCCGTGATGCGTGTCACACGTACTGGTAGCTAATCAAATACGCAGCTCGCATCCCAATATGCATTACAACCATGTTGCGTGTTCCCGTGTTAGGGTTTAGAAGGATATGATAATATCCTCTCAGATGTTGGTAGGTCTGTAAAATACTAAGTTATTTACACTTCGTGTCAACGTATTTGTTGACTGTACCTGAGGCAAGCTCAGGTACTCACAGTTATATGGAATTCAGGAAAGAAGATAGCATATAACAGCATTTGAATTTAAACAGTAACTTGGCAAGGTATACTTGCCTACTTCCTGACTGTGCTGGACAACTGATCCCACTGTCAAGACTGAGGGTCCTTGTGACAGGGGGTCACTGACTGTGCTGGAGATGTTTTCTGTTTAAGATGTTTACAGGATTCGTAAATACCAATTTAATAAAAGGCATAATTAAATAGTATATATTCTTATGTAGATATATACACATAATACATATATATATATATATATATATATATATATATATATATATATATATATATATATATATATATATATATATATATATATGGTCAAATATATATATAGAGTATATATAAATACATATAGATATAGCATATATAGTATTAGGCATATATAGCACATATATAATAGATATATATATATATACTACATATAGATATAAAAGAAAATAAGCTGGAATAAAAATATATATATACATACATAAGTAGTATACATATATATATATAAAAAAATAAAGTGCATACATATATATAATATATATGTATTTATATATAAGTAGTATATTCATATATAGATATATATATATATATAGATATATATTTTCATATATATATTTATATAAAAGAAAGAGAAAGTGCAGAAAAATGAAATATATATATAGATACATATATTAGATATATATCTATTTACATATAATAAATAAAAAAAAGAAAAGTATACATATATAATATTCATATTATAATATTATATATTTATATAGATATATATATAGATATATATATATTTACATATATATATATATATATAAGAGAAGAAAATGCTGAAATTAAAAAAAAAAAAAAAAAAATATATATATATATATATATATATATATATATATATATATATATATATATATATATATATATATATATATATATATATATATATACATATATATTAGTATATAGTATATAGTATATATAGTACAAATAAAAATGAAAAGCATATATATATATATATATATATATATATATATATATATATATATATAGTTATAATATACATATACATATAATAAATACTATACATAAAATATATATACATATATATAGATATATATATATATATATATATATATATATATATAAGAGGAAAAGGAAATACATATATATTAAAGAAGATAAAATAATATATATATATATATATATATATATACATATATATATATATATATTCTGTATTAATAATAATAATAATTATTTATAATATATATATAACATATATATAATTATATAGTAATACATATATAAGTAAATATATAGATATACATATATTTTTATAATACATATATATATATAATAAAATAAAAAAAACAGAAAAAGAAAGATGTAAATATATATATAATATTTATATATTATACTGTATAATATACACAGTATATTAGTATATATTATATATATAATAGTATTTAGATAATATATAAATACATATATATATATAGATATATATATATACACTATATACATATATGTATATATAAGTATATATATATATATAAAAAAGAAAATGCAGAAAATATAAATACATATATGTACTGTATATACAGTATTATAGTATTTAATAATATATAATTAATTGTATATAATAACATATATATATTAATATATATATTAATATATATAAATATATACATATATATTTATATTTATGTATATATATACACATACACACACGTATACATAAAATAATACTCATACGTACATCAGAGGGGGGGGGGGGTACTGTTCCGGTCAGGCCGGTGGGGCCCTAGGCTCGTCGCCGGCGGGAGCACGGCGGCGGAGGAGGCGGCGGCTGGCCGTGGCGGTGGCTGCAACGGCAGCAGCAGCTATCAGCAGCAGCAGCATCGGGGCTTGCGGAGGCTGCTGCGGTGTCAGTGGCGGTGGGGGTGGCGGTGCAGGCGGTCAGGACGGAGGAGGAGGTCGGGGAGAAGAGGCCTGGGGTGGTGGCGGAGGTCGGAGGCTGCCGGAGGGACGGTGGGGGATGGTCGGGATGGGGGTGGTGGTGTTGGAATGGGTGAGGGCGGAGGGTCTGCGGGGGTGAGGGTGGCCGGCGTGGTGGTCGTGGGACGGTGGGAGTCGGTTGGGACGGTGGAGGAGGCGGTGGCGAGTCGATTGGTGGTGGTGGTGGGGGTGCTCGGTGGCCGGAGGCGGTGGTGGAAGTGGTTCGGGTGGTGGTGGCTGTGGGCGATGGTGTTGGGGAGTTGGGTCTGTGGCAGCCGTAGGCGGCGGAGGCGGTGGCCGGAGGGGGTGAGGCTTGGCCGGAGGGGAGGTGGGGTAAGGGCGAGGCTGTCGGTGGAAGTTGGTCGGAGGGGGTGACCGGAGTTGGGTGGTGTGAGGGTTGGAAGTGGGGAGGGGGTCGGGTTTTATAGATTTAGGGGGAGTGGCAAGGTTGGTAAATAGAGGGAAGTTTATGGGTGTTTTGGGTATTTTGGGTTTTTAGATATTTTTAGCAGCCATTTAGATATTTTTGTGGGTCCCACATGACACGTGTGTGGTCCACATTCACCAGCCAATGAGGTGATGCCACCTCACACTGGAAATTTGCATAAAAACCCCTAAAATTTTATAAATTGCAATTAGGTCCTAAAATAGGTATTTTGCGTAATTACGCAATTTGTCTGATAAATTACCATGTTCCCAGAAAATACTAAAATGCTCAGAATTGAGAGAGAAAAGCTGTGGGAGGGTCCTGAGGGGTGGGGGTGAGTCTGGGCAGGGGCAGGGCCTGGTTTCTTGGTGATACGGGTCATCGTATTTATTATTTAATAAATACTGCGCCACGGTGTTCTCTAATTATTTAGAGGCAGGTAGGGCCATAATTTTATTACGGTGTCAATATACTAATTGTAGTATATTCAAAGTAGAATATTATCGTATTTTTGTTTGGGCAAAACTGGTGCAGGTTGGTCCTCAATCTCTAGGGGTACAGGGATGGTTAAAGAGCAAGAAATAAAATAGGAATTAAATACAAACTTTTGTAATGATATTTGTGCGTCTCAAACGAGGCTCAAAATAAAGCATCTGGGAGTTGCACAAAAATTAGAAAAATAGTCTAACATGTCTAGGGCAGGTATGTGAATTTTGTTTGGGAATTACAGTTAGTGTATTGCCCTAAACAATTGTGTGAAGTACAAGTGTAATTGAAAAGGATATGTAAACAAAATAAAATTTAAAAAGTTACAGAAATTCTAATTAGCAAAAATAATTCTAAATTACTGAAATCTGGTCGAGGGAGTTTACAGCTTGTATTTTCTGTACCTTGCTATGTCCCCTGAGGACCTGGATCCGGATTATGTCCCCAGGATTAGCAGACGAGATCTACCCTGAGGTGTACGGAATATGAGCACTTCTCGGAGCAGTACCGGAACCTGAGGACGAAGTGCTCGCTGAGGACTTCTTCTGAACATCTGCTTCTTCTATGCTCAGTTTTATGGCCAATAAACTCTTTATTTCATGTTTAAGTGAACTTTTGTAAACAGACTTAATATCGGGTTGTTCCCCGATTTTTAATTACTTGTAACTGAATGTTGTTTAATATTTCTTTTGCTGATATTGTTATCTTTGTTCTATGGATGAGATTAGTAAACCCTGACTATTGTAATACAGCTTAAGTATGCTCCGATGGATCCATTAAATTGGGTTTGTCCATCGGTGCGTGCTGCTGGCCATTATCACGCGTCCAGTCCCTCGGTATTTTAGGACTGGGGCGTGACATGGTTTTTGTGGTGGCCCATGTAGGTCAACGACTAAATTGTTCGGTTTCAACTTAGGGACCGAACTGGCCTGCAATAAGAATAGGATAAGTTTTTAGGATCTCATCCACTTGCTTGAATCATTTTTGATATCTATATCGTATTCGAACTAACTTGTGACTTGCATCTTGCCTTGAATCCTGTGCTCTCTTATAGTTTATTTTTGATGCAGAGTAATGGATTCACGAGCAAACGACGGAACTCCAGCAAGAACACCAATAGGTGCTGAAGCCACCTACGGAGAAGATGAAGTGACGCTATTGGGTGGAGATCCCTCTACTCACTGAAGCAGCCAAGTAGATCAGCAAGCTTCTAGATTTCGGCGTGATGACATTCCACCTCCGCCGCAGTTCGTTCCACCGATGCCTGTATTCCCACAAGGACAGCCTATTGACAGGCAACAAATATTCCAAATGATCTACGCAATGATGCAAGCCCAGCAATAAGTCCAACACGAGGCTCAGCGTCGCGAGGCTGATTACTTGAGGAACAATCTAGTAAATGCACTGGAGCAGGCCAACCTACCAGCTAGATGACAACCGACGGGCTCTATCACTGATTTCCGCCAACTGAAGTCCCGTACCTTTTCTGGCAATGAGGGACTAACAGAAGTTCATGAATGACTCACCAACATTCGGCATCAATTAGAAGCAGCTGAGCTTCCACGGGAACGTTGGATGACTGCCGTCAGAATGCAATTGACTGACAATGCTCATCACTGGTGGTTATCCGAGGAGACTCGGCTCGGACCAGACCGAGTTACTTGGGAAGAGTTCTCCAGGCTCTTCCAGGAGATGTACATTCCGGCTATCGCTCGATCAGAACTTCGGGACAAGTTCAATCGTCTCACTCAGGATGCTATGACGGTGGAAGAGTACAATGCCGAGTTCATTCGTCTAAGTCGCTTCGCCCCAACATTGATCCCGACAGAAGAAGAGAAGGCCGAAAAGTTTTTCGACGGACTCAACATCGAGTTACAGAAACTAATTGGATCTGTCGCACCAACTTCGTACTCGGACGTCCTTGCTGCAGCTCGACGCATATAGCGCGTCACCAGGAGAGAGACCAGTCTGAAGCGGCCTTCCCCATCAGCAACAACCAGAGCACCACAAGAAGAAGCTGCAAAGAGACCTCACCTACACCAACAGCAGAAAGCAGCTACCCCACAAGTAATAGTCCTCTCTACTTGTCACTACTGTGGCAAAGCAGGTCATCTCGCCAGGGAATACCGACGCAGGTTAGGACTATGCTTAGGTTGCGGATCCAGACATCATGCAGTGAGGGACTGCCCTGAGCATAGAGAAGGAGCACCAAGGACAAACCAACAAGCTCTACCAGCATCAGGAGGACATCAACCAAGGCCACCCTTGGCACTTCAAGCAGCACCCTACCAGCAAGCCCAGCAACAGCAGAGGGCACCACCTCAAGGACGTGGCCAGGTTTTCGCGATGACTGTAGGAGACGCGCAGAACCATGGAGTAGCTAATGCACATACGTTTTTGTAGTTCCGTTTCTAGCATTTCTGTAGTTCGTGCTTGCTGGTTCGTGACCTTAGACTTAACCTGATAATTTTGAACTTGCCAATAATTTAGAATATTTTATAAATGATAAACTGATATGTTTTTGAAAGATAACCTAGTTTTTTTAAAAACTGTAATTCTCTAGATTTCCTATATTTGGAAAATTGCATAACTTCCATTTCTTAGGGAAATGATTTTCCCTATGTGTTTAAACCCTCAACCTAGATTTTCTGTTTTGAATAAATTTTGCAACCGTGTCATCTCTGTTGACCGGTTATTCTTTAATTGCGAGGACGCAATCCTCTTAAGGGGAGTAGATTGTAAATTCCCTGATTTTCAAGAAATTTTAAATTTGGATTTTTCACAATTTTTTGGGAATTTTTTGTAATTAAATTCAGGTGTTTTAATTATTAAGTAAAATTTAAATGATATTTAATAATATTAAAATATTATGAAAATAATATTTTATGGTGTAAAATGAAAAATTAGACATAGAATAATTTTCCGAAAATTTATTGGACCCCGAAAGTATTTTTAAAGCCCTAAAAACTAATTAATTAATTAAACCAAAATAAATCGGGTTTATTTAAAATAAACCAAACCAAACCAATTTCTGAACCGGTTTAATTAAACCAAATCCTTAGCGGGTCAGATCCGGGTCTAACCCAGACCCGACCCACTAGCGCGACCCGACCCGCATTGTTTTGGATCGGGCCGGATCCATAACAGACCCGACCCGACCCGTTGAAACCCGACTCGCAACCTCTTCTCTCCCAAACGGTCCCCGACTCTTCACCTCCCCTCCGGCCGGCCAACCGCCGCCGCTTGGCCTCCCGCCGCTGCGAAACGGCCGTCGCCGGCCGCTCCCTCTTCCTTTCCATCCACCGGCCGCCCCACCAGCTCCCCGCTCCTCCCCTATAAAAAGCCCTAGAACCCCCGCCCCTCCGGCCAGAATTACCCCGACTACGATCGCCTCCCCTCGCCGAGACGCCACCACCGCTCCCCTCGCCGTGCCGCCAGCGCCGCCGTGCCGAGCCCTCCCGCAGCTGCCCCGCCGTCGGTGACTTCCTCCCCCTCCTCCTTCTTCCCCGCACGGCCCAGCACCCCGAGCCCCGACTCCGACGCCGCCTCCGGCCGCCTGCCGCGTGCCGCCGCCTCCGCCCAGCGTCGCCAGCGCCGTCCTAGCCCCTCCGAACGGCCTCCCCCGCCGCAACGCCGCCAAGCTCCGGCCAGCATCCCCAAAACCCTAACCCTAGACGCGGTTCGGACACAGGACACGTGTCGGACACGAAGAATACGCTATTTTTCGAGCCCTGTTCAGGTACTCGTATCTCACTCCTCGCTACCCCGATTTCTTTTCCGTCAGTTGCATCGCGTAGCCTGCATGACCCCCTCGTTGCCTGGGCAACCCGCTCGGTGCATCGCGTCTTGTGGTGATCGTGAACCACGATCCAAAAACAGGAAAACCAACGCCCTGTTTTACTCCGGAACCGAGTACGCCCCGCCAAACGGGATGACTTGGTCGCGTGCGGTCTTCACCGATGCGTGCGCGTCGTTGATACGGACGTGCGGGATTTCGCAGAAGCTGATTCAGATGTGCGTGCACACCGGAATCAGTGCGTATCCGCGGACACCGTCCCGTATTCGTCCTTTATGGTTCTCGCTATAACTTAGTGTACACACGTCGGATCAAGACGAAACTTGCGCCATTGGACTCATAGCAATATGCTGGTCCTGTGAGCCAAGTTTGGTTCGATTCGGAGAACGTTGACAAAATCGTGTGTCGTGGGCCCCACAAGCTCCACTTGACGGGCGATTTTGAGAATGGCTCATCGGAATCCAATTCTGGAAGTTCCGTTGGGTTTGTATCATCGTTTCTGACCTGTTGACACTAAGTTGGACAGATTTGGAGACCTTTGACCCTGACGCATTTTTCGGTGCAAAGTGGCTTATATGTGGACCCCGCTTTGACCGAAAATATTATTTTTGCCCTTGTCTCCAAATTGGACTCAAGGACAGGCGTTTCTAGCTGATTAATATTTTCTGGATCTAATGATGATGTCTATTTCAGCAACCGGAGTACTACCTGCAATCCCCGCTGAAGCCCGAGCTACAATTGGAGCCGGAAACCCAGGCAAGTATACCTTGCCATAATTGCAGTATATTGATTTATTTTATTCTCTTAATTTATTTTCCTGTGACTGTTGTACATGCTCAACCCTAGGGCCGTGTGACTTACTTAGCTTTCGATTAATAGTCGGGTGCCAACACCGTAGGCGGGGTTGTATAACGTCACCTAGAGATGGATATCGCGACATTTATATTATCGTACTTGCCCTATCAAGTACATTATACCCAGGAAACTTGACACGAATCATGACACAGAATCTTCCTGAAATATTCAAGGTGATTCTGTATAGGATACAAGTTTATGACATTTTTACATGCTTAGATTTTATCCTGACTTATTGCATTAGTTTTAATCTTGCGTAACATGAACATTGTGAACTGTGACATGAGATTACATTGGGTGGGGAGAGTATTACCATATCAAGGCTGATTATATTATATATATTGACATCTGGATGTGTCTTAGTCTCTGACACAGAGCTATGGCACCAGTTCTGGCCCTTCGAGTAAATACTGTTATGGTTTCTCCGACACTGATCCTGTAGTAGTCTCAGCCTGAGTATGATTAAAACTCTCACTTGCATTATCACTTAGCTGGTTTATTTACTTACCCTATTATTCCTTTATTTCTGTACTGCATTATCTTTGGCTTGTATTTTCTGTACCTTGCTATGTCCCCTGAGGACCTGGATCCGGATTATGTCCCCAGGATTAGCAGACGAGATCTACCCTGAGGTGTACGGAACAGGAGCACTTCTCGGAGCAGTACCGGAACCTGAGGACGAGGTGCTCGCTGAGGACTTCTCCTGAACATCTGATTCTTCCATGCTCAGTTTTATGGCCAATAAACTCTTTATTTCCTATTTAAGTGAACTTTTGTAAATAGACTTAATATCGGGTTGTTCCCCGATTTTTAATTACTTGTAACTGTATGTTGTTTAATATTTTTTTTGCTGATATTGCTATCTTTGTTCTGTGGATAAGATTAGTAAACCCTGACTATTGTAATACAACTTAAGTATGCTCCGATGGATCCATTAAATTTGGTTTGTCCATCGGTGCGTGCTGCTGGCCATTATCACGCGTCCAGTCCCTCGGTATTTTGGGACTGGGGCGTGACAGTAGGATTGGCTTTTGCTACAGTAGTTCAGAGGTTATTTCTGCAGTTTTTTACCTATATGTTGTTGTAGTGTATGCAACTTAGCACTAGAATTTGGGCACATATGCTCGGGTGCAGGTTATGCACACCTGGTGCTGCTGCTTGTTGGCTCGTTTACTGTAGCATCAATAGTGCTTCAGGTTGAAGGGGTTGCAACAGTAAGGTTTTGCAGGCCTGTGCCAAGCTCGGGTGTGCAGACAACTGAGTTTTGGGGGTTGTCACTCCTCGTTCCCAAATATACGTATTTTGAGCGTATTATTTTTTTTGCTTGCATGATTAGCATATTTAATGAGACTAGACCCATTCTTTGGTTTATTTTGGTTCATGGTTTATTTGTTGGGTTAGTTTAATCATGGGTTAACCATGGTCTAAATCTTAAACCTCCATGTATATAAACCAAACCTCACATTCTTTCTCTTCATTACTTCATTTTCTTTCTCTCTCTTGTGTTTTCTTCTTCCAAGTCTTAGGCAAGTACACCTTGCATGAGAAATAGAGAAAACCGCCATATTATTGGTTTATTATGTTTGTTATGTGTTACTAAACACTTTTATTACTTGAAGTTTTCTGTTTTGATGAGTAGTTTTTAGTAGATCTATATTTTTAAGTTAGGATTTTCATGGGTGCTATTTGTTTTTCGTGGTTTTGATATATTAAAACATGGTATTTTAGAAAATTAGTTTTTGGGGTTGATGGAGCACTTTATTTCGAGCATTTTGGTTTTTGTTTTGGTTCACTTGATTCAGAGTTAAAATAAAGTTTTTATGAAGAAATAATTTTTGATTTTTGGAGCTTTTCTGCCATGACTGAACCTACTATTGGAGAAGTCTAAGTTCACATGCGGCTATCGAGTGTGAAGTTTACTTGGACGGATGACCGTGAAGCTTCGTTTATGGAGTTAAAGCAGCGCCTCGTCTCTGCTCCAATCCTTACTCTGCCGGACGGACCTAACGACTTCAAAATATATAGTGACGCATTGAAAAAAGGTCTGGGATGTGTCCTTATCCAAAGGGACAAGGTAATAGCCTTCGCGTCGAGGCAGTTAAAGTCTCATGATAAGAACTACCCAACGCATGATTTAGAACTGGCTGCGGTGGTGTTTGCGCTGAAGCTGTGGCGCCACTACCTTTACGGTGTACCATGCGAGATTTATACAGACCATAAAAGTTTGAAATATCTATATACACAAAAGGATTTGAATCTTCGTCAACGGCGCTGGCTTGAACTTCTTAGCGACTTTGACTTAATGATCAGATACATGCCTGGCAAGAAAATATCGTAGCTGATGCACTGAGTCGAGTGTTCATTGGAAGTTTGGCTATTGATGACAGACTGCGTTGAGATCTTGAATCCTTGGGCATTATACTACTAATCAGATACAAAAAAGGGGGCACAAGTGGCTCAATTGTACCTCGAACCAGACTTGTTACAAAAAGTCAAGACCGCTCAGAAGGATGACATGTTCCTGCAAAAGATGCAAGCTCTTATCTCAGCAGAAAAGGCAACCGACTTTGTGGTAGGCACAGACGGTATGATCCGAGTGAAAGGAAGACTGTGGGTTCCAGACGATGCAGCCCACAGAAGAGAGATACTCACTGAAGCCCATTATGCTAGTTATACTTCTTATTCGGGTAGCACAAAGATGTATTGAGATCTTCGAACAATATTTTGGTGGCACGGCTTGAAACGAGATGTGGCACTGTTCGTGTCGCTTTGCATAGCTTGTCAGAGGGTAAAGGCCGAGCACCAGAAGTCGGACGGAGAGATGCAGAACCTCGCTATTCCGGAGTGGAAATGGAAACATATAATAAAAGATTTTATTGTTGGATTGCCGAAGACGCAACGGGGGAATGATACTGTTTAGGTTATTGTCGATCGCCTCACTAAGTCAGCTCACTTTCTGCCTATCAAGAGTAATTGGAGCACCGATCGCTTAGCTCAAATCTACCTCAATGAAATCGTTTGGCTCCACGGCGTGCCGGTATCTATTGTCTCCGATCGAGATGGTCGATTCCTATAGCGTTTCTGGGAAAGCCTGCAGTCAGCAATGGGGATGAAATTGAAGTTCAGCTCCACCTACCATCCACAGACAGACGGCCAAACGGAATGTATCAACTAGATCCTCGAAGACATGTTTCGACTCTGTGCCTTGGACTTGAAGACGATTTGGGACTTGCATCTACCGTTAGCTGAATTTACGTACAATAATAGCTTCCAATCCAGCATTCAACTGGCGCCGTATGTCATGACCTGCACCCGATGTAGGGATGCAAGTCGAAAACAACGCCCAGCCTACACCACAGAATCAGCAGTAGAACGATGTCTTGGTCTACTATATTATCTAAAATCTCATAATAATATAAAGTCTGCCAACAATAGCTCACACAAAATTCAATCATGATCTAAAGTACGAGAAGATATAAATAAAGTCTAAATATACATCAAAAATATAATAATCAACAATAAAACAATATCCAATCACAAATTATAAGTCAAAAACAAATCTGGTACCAAAATGCTAAAGAAACGAACTATGAAAACTAGTGATCTGGATAAACCTTCTGTCAATCACTCCGGAACTAACGGGTCCAAGTCTGCACCATCTATAAGTCGAAGTCCATAGTATGTCGGACACCAATCTCTCGGATCCTCT
>JAYESA010000006.1:106331229-106551229 GCA_036927795.1 Iris macrosiphon | reverse complement strand
ATACAAGAATAGCTACTTACAATTTACATAATAAATACATAGATCTAAGACACAAGAAGCATAATTATATATACCATAATATATCTATATCTGTATATATATACAATTACATCCTCCATGAATTTAGAACACAAAAAATAGATCTACATATAATTTGCACAAACACATGGAGAGTATCACATTGTATCCCACTAGATCTAGGATACACATGTGACACGAGTCCACTACACATCCAAACATACCCCGAAGGACACGAATAAGTCACATATATTATTTATGAACAATACGAAGAGTCAAATATAAATCTACGTGTCCGTGTCAAAATATGACATGTACAAAGTTCCGTGTCGGAGGAAAAACCCCCAAATCAACACGTATCACCAAATTTATGGGATACGACCTACACGTACCCAATTGTGGACACGATACTAGCCCCAAACACACAAGCACATGCCAAATTGATCTATATGACCAATTGACACACACAACAAATGTCAATCTCGAAATTCTTCCAAAATTGACACAAAAAGTACCATAACTCTCTCAATAGGCCTCCTATGAACACAAAACCAAATCTTATGGGTAGCCTATGTATATGGGTTAATTTTTTATGGTTAAATCTCAGATTTAGAATTTAAATTAAGAAAAAAACTGAATTGTACCTATTGGGAGATGGATTCCCAATAAAACCTCCAAAATTGGAAAATTAGCCTCCAACTTGTAGATCCTTGTTCCTCTTTGTAGATCCATGCTTCCTTCTTGTAGATCTATGTTTTTTCTTGTAGATCCATGCTCTAATAGCCTTCAATGGTGATTTGAAAAATAATTGGGTAGAAATTTGGTAGGGATTTGGTTGAGAGAATTTTCTAGATTTATATTTGAAATAAAAAATAAAGAGAGAGAAAGTTTTTATCCCCTTTATATATGCCCCCTCCCTCAAGCTACTATATAAAGTCTAAAATACCCCTTGGGCCTCTCATGAAGAAATTAATTAAAGAGGGAAGCTTCTAGTCTAATGGTTTAATTAATTTAATCTTCCTCCTAATCAATGAGCTTTCTAGTTGGGCTCAATTCTAATAATTAATACATGTTAGTCTATGAGTCTAAACTAAACTAGTTAGGTCCCCTAACACAAGTCCAAAAATAAATTTAATATGCTAATAATAAATAAATAAAATTTAACATGCACAATATTTAATTAATTACTAAAAGACTAAAATACCCTTTCCTAGAAAATGTGGTAGTGGCAAATCTACCCCCCTTAGAAGAATTTTGTCCTAGAAATTAAAACTCTCACCCCTCTCTCTTGGGCCAGTCATATCTTATTCATACAAATCTTACTATGGTCAAACCCCATCAATCACAGTCTAAAATAGTATATATCCTATAACATACAATCATATCATTCTACTGAAAGATAAATCATACTTGGATATAGTCTCTAACTATCATAAAATCAGTCTCTGCCCTGCTAGAATGTCTTTCTTTACTGGTGAGGTAATCTACTATGCCACCTGTGGCCTATTTTATCACATACTATTAATCATCAATCTTGTCAAGATATTCTTAATACTGAGGGTTACTAAATACTAGTGATATACTCTAATTCTAGGTCATGGACATGCTTAGCTCACTGACACTTGCTACTTAGGATACTATTCAAGATACTGCTAAGATACTACCTTCTTGTTCTGTTTCAATCACCAAAATTTCTCAATCATTCTCTTGCAAGGAACACTTGTATTCCTTTTCAATCATGTGTTTTATTAGCACACCCTCGTCCAACTTATCACTCCCTATAGGATGCCTTACTTAAATCTTGTTATTGTCTACACAAGACATCAGCTCTCATATGCATTTTGATGATATCCGTATACCAAGTTACTCATGTCTTTTCTCTATATTATTATATTAGTCACTAAAATACTTGCCTAAACTTTTATAATACTTGAGGTACTTTGTCTCTTGTTACTAGGGTATCTCTTTCTATCTGATACTTGGTGCAACTCATCCTCCAATATTTGTTTAATCATCTTAAGCTTCTCATCTGTACATTAATATCATAATACATACACAATTACCTTCTAGCCATTACAACATTATGACATCTCACTGGTATTCTTATACCCCTCGGACTATTCTCTGATACATAAGACCTCTATACTCAAAATTGGCAAGGTACTATACCTACTAAATTTACTTCTATATATATATTGTCTCCCTCCTCTACTGCTTGGATCACTTGTACTATTACTCCCAAATATCTTTCTATCCATATTAACTGATACACCAATCCAATGTTATTACACAATGTACTTACTATTACTAGCATATTTGTAAACACCCTATTTTTTTCAGAATAATTTTAATATAATTTTTCCCCAATTTTCGGTATTTTTCTGGATGAAGAACCAAGGTAATTATGATTAAAAGATTTTTAAATGCAGTTAATTAATGTTAAAATATTATGAAAATAATATTTTATGGTGTAAAATGGAAAACCGGACATATGATAATTTTCTAGGAATTTATTGGACTCCGGAATCATTTTTAAAGCCCTAAATACTATTGGATATATAAACCGAACCAAACCTGACTGAACCGAACCAAACCTGACTGAACCAAACTAGCATAATGGGTCGGGTCGGATCCGAGTCAAACCCGACCCGGACCCGAAACCCAAATGGAAACCCTAGCCCCCGCCGGATTTTACTGTAGCCGCCTATTTAAACCCCCCTCGACTTCCGTGCCCAGCTGCGCCGCCATCGAACCCTCTTCCTCCTCCCGCTGTTCTCCCCGCTGCCGGAACCCTAGATGCGCCCTCGACCGAACGACTCCTTCCCCGACCTAACTCCCCGCCGACGTCCCCCCTCTCAGCCCCACGCCGCCCTACGCTTCTGCTGCCCTCGTCGACCATCCCCGCTCGACCACCTCCATCGGCCCGAACCCTAACATCCACCGCCCTAGTCAGACTCCCCAGCCCCACGTCTCCCTCTTCCTCAGCCTCCCTCCTCTGTATTCCTCTTCCCGAGCCCCGCCATCACCACCGGCCGCCCGGTAGACGCCACCACCGGCACGAGCGTCCGTCTCCCCTCTTCCTCTCCCAGAGCCGCCACCGGCGCCGGTCAGTGCGCCTCGGACAGAGCCAAGCTAGCAGTTGCTTTCTCCGGTGATCTTCCCGCAGAGGACACAGGACGCAGTTTCCCCGTGTCACATCTCGACCCAGACACGTGAAATTCGGATTCACGGAACCCTATTCAGTAACGTTTCCTCTCACCTCGTAACCCCGTTTTCAATTCCGTCTGTTGCAACACGTATACTGTGTAACCCTCTCGGTGCCCGTGTAACTCGCTCGGTGCATCGCGTCCTGTGGTGATCGCAAACCGCGATCCAAAAACAGGAAAAATAATGCCCTATTTTACCCCGGAACTGAGTGCGCCCCGCCAAACGGGACAACTTGGTCGTACGCGGTCTTTACCAAAACGTGCGCGTCATTGATACGGACGTGTGGAATTTCGCAGAAGTCGATTCGGATGTGTGTGCACACCGGAATCAACACGTGTCCGCCGACAACGCCCCGTATCCGTCCATTTTGGAACATACTGTAACTTTGTGTACACATGTCGGATCGAGACAAAACTTGCGCCATCGGACTTGTAGCAATACGCAGGTCCTATGACCCACGTTTGGTTCGATTCTGAGAACGTTGACAAAATTGCGTATCGTGGGCCCCATAGGCTCCACTTGACGGGTGATTTTGTGATCGGCTCATCGAAATCCAATTCTGGAAGTTCTGTTGGGTTCGTATCATCGTTCCTGACATGTAGACTCTGAGTTTGAGTTATTTGGAGACCTTTGACCCTGACACGCTTTTCGGTGCAAAGTGGCCCACATGTGGACCCCGCTTTGAACCGGAAATGTTATTTTTACCCTTGTGTCCAAATTAGACTTAAGGACAGGCATTTCTAGCTATTTGATATCTTCTGAGACTGTTGGTGATATTTATTACAGCTTTTGGAGGAGTACCTACAGGATCCACTAATACAGGGACAGTTGTTGGTATTCCAACACCAGGCAAGTATACCTTGCCAAACTCTGCAGTATTGTTACATATTTTTCTTGCTTCATTTATATTGCTGTGCATGCTTAACCTAGGACTGTGTGACGTACTTAGCGTCCGATTATTAGTCGGGTGCCAACACCGTACATGGTGTTGTATATTGTCATCTAGAGATGGACATTCGTGACACTTTATATTCTCGTACTTGTCTTACCAAGTACACTTTGACCCAGGACACTTGACACTATTCATGAGACAGGATCTTCCTGAGATATTCATGGTGATTCTGTATAGGATACAGGACTTGACAGAGATACTATATTCATAGATACTTTATGACTTATTGCATTAGCTATGATCCCGCTTGACATGGACATGAGACGTTATGGTCATGATATGCGTGGTTACATTGGGTGGGGAGAGACACATAGGCTACAGGCTGTCTTATATATATATCTACTACTATTGTGAGGCCGTAGACTCTCGTAGCAGAGCTAGGCACATTACGTGTTATTACCGCTACCGGCTCCCCGACACAGAGCTTGTAGTGGCTCAGCCTGAGTACTCGTGATGCTCTCATCTTGCATTTCACATAGATGGTTACATACTAACCCTATTTATTTTATTTACTTTCTGCACTGCATTTATTTTGGCTTGTATTTTCTGTACCTTGCTATGTCCCCTGAGGACCTGGATCCGGATTATGTCCCCAGGATTTGCAGACGAGATTTATCCTGAGGTATACGGGACCGGAGCAGAAGCAGATACAGGAGCTGTACCGACACCCGAGGACGAGGTGTTAGCTGCAGACTTTTCCTGAGCATCTACGTTCCATGCTCAATATTTACTTATTTCTGTCATTTATATTTTGGTCTGTTGAACCATTGTATCAGATATTTATCAGGTTGTTCCCCGAAGCACTTTGTTAAGACTGGTTGATGATTTACATTCCTTATATTCTGTGGATCATATTTTATATCTTGTGTGGATGAGATTAGTTGTGCCATATTATCGTAGACTTAATTTTACAGCTTAAGTATGCCCTGATGGATCCATTAAATTGGGTTTGTCCATCGGTACGTGCTGCTGGCCATTGCCACGTGTCTGGTCCCTCGGTATTTTGGGACTGAGGCGTGACATGGTTTTTGTTGTGGCCCATGCAGGTCTACGACTAAATTGTTCGGTTTCAACTTAGGGACCGAACCAGCCTGCCCTAAGGATAAGTTATAGGATCTCATCCATTATTTGAACCATTTTGAACTCTATATCGAACTCAAATTTGTTACTTGATTTGCATCCTGTGTTGGTTCCTCTATGCGTTCTTATAGTTTATCTTTTGGTTACAGAGTAATGGATCCCAGGAACGGAGATGAGATTCTATTGGATACGCCACACGAAGCTGTGATTACTTATATAGACGGAGTGACACCAGGCAACGTAGGACAAACAACGTAGAGCAATCAAACCGGCCAGCCTAATCCAAGGTTCCGGCGAGATGACATCCCACCTCCACCACAGTTCACTCCACAGATGCCAGTTTTCCCGCCAGGACAAGCCATGGACGGACAACAGATATTCCACATAATGTATGCTATGATGCAAGCCCAGCAACAGATTTAGCAAGAGGCCCATCGCCAGGAGGCAGAGTATCTGAGAACCAGCCTGGTATCCGCATTGGAGCAGGCAAATCCACCAGCGAGGCGATCGGCGACGGGATCTATCATCGATTTTTGTCAGCTCAAGCCTCGTACCTTTTCTGGTAAAGAGGGGCCAACAGAAGTTCATGAATGGCTCACGAACATACAGCACCAGTTGGAAGCAGCTGAACTTCTGAGGGAGAAATGGATGACTGCGGTCAGAATGCAGTTGACTGAAAATGCACATCATTGGTGGTTAGCAGAAGAGAGGAGGCTCGGACAGGACCGAGTCACTTGGGAAGAGTTCTCCAGACTCTTCCGAGAGATGTATATTCCCGCAGTTGTACGGTCAGAGCTCAGAGACAAGTTCAACCGCCTTATCCAAGGCAATATGACAGTGGAAGAATACAACGCAGAATTTATTCGTCTCAGTCGCTTCGCCCCAACCTTGATTTCGACAGAGGAAGAGAAAGCTAAGAAGTTCTTTGACGGACTAAAATTTGAGCTCCAGAGATTGATTGGATCGGTCGCACCTACATCATATACCGACGTCCTCGCAACAGCACGACGCATGGAGCGCGTCGCTAGAAGGGAGTCAAATCTGAAGAGGCCAATCACATCGGCACCATCCAGGACAACACATGGGGATTCTGCAAGGAGTATGCCAGATAGAGCAGCACACAGGGCCATATCTCTTCCGACTTGTCACTACTGCGGCAAGGTAGGACACATTGAGAGAGAATACAGGTGCAAGTTGGGACTATGCCTGCTTTGCGAATCCGACCAGCATCTATCCAGAGACTGCACTAAACATAGAGAGGGAGCACCAAGACTAGCTTTACCTGCACCACGACCAGCTTATCCAGCAGTGGGAGCACCGCAGACAGGAGCTGGAGGAGTCAGGCCGCCAGCTACAGGAGGATACCAGCAGAGACCACCACTGGCACCACAGGCAGCCCTATTTCAGCAGGCTCAGCAGCAGAGAGGTCCATCTCAGGGACGAGGACAGGCATTCACAATGGCTATTGAGGAGGAAGCTACTGCAGGAGAAGTTATCGCATGTACTATTTTAGTAGCTTCATTACCAGCTGTAGCTTTATTTGATTATGGAGCATCGCATTCATTTATAGCAGCTAGCTTTGTAGCCACCCATAGAGTAGCTACCGCACCCCTTTCGAAGATAAAGAGAATTTTTATGGGAGGTAGAATTATCCCAGTTAGTGACGTCTGTAGATCATGTTCTGTAGTTGTCTGTGGAAGAGAGATGCGAGCTCAATTTCTAATCTTTTCCATGCCGGATTATGATGTTGTACTTGGTATGGACTGGTTAAGTTAGTACCATGCGACTCTTGACTGCCGACTTGGACGGGTTATATTTAGACCGCCTGAACATCCAGAATTTAAGTTTCTTCGAGGAGCAGTAGAGCAAGGAGTTCAGTCTACTCTTAGGGTACTATCTGTAGAAGGGGAGACAGGTTACCCAAGGGTCATATCAGAGTTTGTGGATGTATTTCCTGATGATCTTCCAGGTTTACCGCCTGATCGGAAAATAGAATTCACAATAGACTTAACTTCGGGAGCAGAGCCTATCACTTCATCAGTATATCGGCTAGCACCTAAGGAGTTAGTGGAGTTGAAGGAACAGGTTGATGATCTTCTGGAGAAGGGTTTTATCCGGCCCAATGTTTCACCTTGGGGAGCACCCATATTATTTGTGCCAAAGAAGGATGGAACAGTACGGTTGTACATTGACTACAGGGCACTAAATGTTGTGACCATCAAGAATATGTATCCCTTACCACGCATTGATGATCTATTCGATCAATTGAGTGGTGCTAGGGTATTCTCGAAGATTGACCTTAGATCCGGCTATCATCAGATCAAAGTAAGGAAGGAGGACATACCGAAGACAGCTTTCAGGACCAAGTATGGACATTATGAGTTCTTGGTGATGCCGTTTGGTTTAACCAACGTGCCATCAGTGTTTATGAGTTTGATGAACAGAGTCTTTCATCAGTTCTTGGATAAATTTGTGGTTGTGTTCATTGATGACATTCTAATATATTCCAAGAGCCATGAAGAGCACGAGGAGCATCTCAGAATCGTGTTAGAGACCTTGAGGCAGGAGAACTTATACGCCAAACTCAGTAAGTGTGAGTTTTGTATGGATAAAGTGCCTTTCTTGGGACATATCATATCAGGAGAAGGACTTTCGGTTGATCCGAAGAAAGTTGCGACAATAGAGACTTGGCCTACCCCCACATCAGTTGCAGAGATGAGAAGTTTTCTCGGACTTGCGGGATATTACCGAAGGTTTGTAGAAAATTTCTCAAGAATTGCAGAGCCTATGACGAAGTTGACACGTAAAGACCAGGAGTTTATATGGACAGAAGACTGCCAGAAGGCTTTTGAAGAATTGAAGAGGAGATTGACAACAGCACCTGTCTTGACTCTTCCTTCAGGGTCAGGAGGTTTTGTTGTTTACAGTGATGCATCAGGTAGTGGACTAGGATATGTTTTAATGCAACATGGCAAAGTCATTGCTTATGCATCGAGACAGTTGAAGGTCCACGAGAAGAACTACCCAACACACGATCTGGAGCTAGCAGCAGTTATATTTGCACTGAAGATTTGGAGGCACTATCTCTATGGTGAGAAGGTGGAAATCTTTACAGATCACAAGAGTCTGAAGTATGAATATACTCAGAAGAAGCTTAATATGAGGCAGAGACGTTGGCTTGAATTGATGGTAGATTTTGACATAGATCTGCAGTATCATCCGGGAAAGGCGAATGTCGTAGCAGACGCTCTCAGCAGAAAGCCTACGGCTTATTTCTTGACGATGCAGCCCGAGTTATTGAGAGATCTACAGGAGCTTCAGATAGAGGTTGTTTTACCAGGACAGAGTGGCTTGCTGGCTAATCTTGAAATTAAGTCGTCAATTGTAGAAAGAATTAAAGAGGCTTTGCCCACCGATGCTAGATTTCGAAGACTCAAAGAGAGGACAGAAGCAGGCATGCAGACATGACTTCGTATACATGACGACGGGACATTGAGGTTTGGGAATCGCCTGTATGTTCCAAATGGAGAATTGAGACATGAGTTAATGACTGAAGCACATAGCTCCATGTACTCTGTTCACCCAGGAGGAACCAAGATGTACCGAGACTTGAGATAGTATTATTGGTGGCATAGAATAAAAAGGGAGATTGCAAGATTTGTGGCTAAATGTTTAGTCTGTCAGCAAGTAAAGGCCGAGCATCAAAGGACTGCAGGTATGTTACAGCCGCTTCCTATACCAGAATGGAAGTAGGAACATATCACGATGGATTTTGTCACAGGATTTCCAAGGAGCCCCAGCGGAAGAGATGCAGTATGGGTTATTGTGGATCGACTCACTAAATTGGCACACTTCTTGCCATTTAGACTTAGACAGTCCACATAGGTACTAGCCGACATGTATATGCGACAAATCATCAGATTACATGGAGTGCCGGTTAGTATTGTATCGGATCGAGATTCAAGATTTATATCCCATTTCTGGTGAAGCATGCAAGAGAGTCTGGGCACTAGACTCAAATTCAGCACAACTTACCACCCACAGACAGATGGTCAATCGGAACGCACGATTCAGATCTTGGAGGATATGTTGCGATCGTATATGCTAGACTTCGGAAGATCTTGGGAAGATCATTTGCACTTGGTAGAGTTTTCCTACAACAACAGTTATCAGGCCAGCATTCAGATGGCACCATTCAAGGCATTATACGGAAGGAAGTGTAGATCGCCAATATGTTGGAGTGACATTGGTGAACATTAAATACTAGGTCCAGAATTGGTAACGCAGACAGTGGAGAAGGTAAAGCAGATTCAGAATCATCTTCGAGCAGCTCAGGACAGATAGAAGCATTGGGCTGATACTCACAGACGTCCCTTAGAGTTCAAAGAAGGGGAGCACGTGTTCTTGAGGATTTCGCCCACTCGAGGTACCATTTTATTTGGGAGCAGAGGCAAGTTGAGCCCAAGGTATATTGGGCCGTTTGATATTCTAGAGCGCATTGGTGAGGTGGCTTATCGTCTTGCATTACCTCCATCCTTAGAGGGAGTATATGACGTATTCCACGTCTCACAGCTGAGAAGGTACGTGACTGACCCAAGTCATGTAGTCGATCATTCAGAGATCGCAGTGGGCCCTAGCTTGAGATATGAAGAACAACCAGTTGGCATCCTCGACGTCAGTGAGAAGACATTGCGAGGACAGACAATTAGACTGGTTCGTGTAGCTTGGAAACATCATTCTCCTAGCGAATCGACCTGGGAACGAGAGGATAGTATGCGCCAGCGTTATCCTCACTTATTCGGGGATGCAGTTACAACCTAAACATTTTTGTAATATTTATAGTTCTTCCTTTAGTAGCTTATTCTTTGATTGCGAGGACGCAATCCTCTTAAGGGGGGTAGATTGTAAATACCCTATTTTTTTAGAATAATTTTAATATAATTTTTCCCCAATTTTTTGGTATTTTTTTGGATGAAGAACCAAGGTAATTGTGATCAAAGAATTTTTAAATGTAGTTAATTGATGTTAAAATATTATGGAAATAATATTTTATGGTATAAAATGGAAAACCGGACATAGGGTAATTTTTTGGGAATTTATTGGACTCCGGAATCATTTTAAAGCCCTAAATACTATTGGATATATAAACCGAACCAAACCTGACTGAACCGAACCAAACCTGACTTAATCGAACCAGCAGAATGGGTCGGGTTGGGTCGGATCCGAGTCAAACCCGACTCGGTCCCGAAACCCAAATGGAAACCCTAGCCCCCGCCGGATTTTACTGTAGCCGCCTATTTAAACCCCCCTTCGACTTTCGTGTCCAGCCGCGCCGCCATCGAACCCTCTTCCTCCTCCCGCTGTTCTCCCCGCTGCCGAAACCCTAGACGCGCCCTCGACCGAACGACTCCTTCCCCGACCTAACTCCCCGCCGACGTCCCCCCTCTCAGCCCCACGCCGCCCTGCGCTTCCGCTGCCCTCGTCGACCATCCCCGCTCAACCACCTCCATCGGCCCGAACCCTAACATCCACCGCCCTAGTCAGACTCCCCAGCCCCACGTCTCCCTCTTCCTCAGCCTCCCTCCTCTGTATTCCTCTCCCCGAGCCCCGCCATCACCACCGGCCGCCCGGTAGACACCACCACCGGCACGAGCGCCCGTCTCCCCTCTTCCTCTCCCAGAGCCGCCACCGGCGCCGGTCAGTGCACCTCGGACAGAGCCGAGCCAGCAGTTGCTTTCTCCGGCGAGCTTCCCGCAGAGGACACAGGTCACAAGACGCAGTTTCCCCGTGTCGCATCTCGACCCGGACACGTAAAATTCTGATTCACGGAGCCCTGTTCAGGTAACATTTTCTCTCACCTCGTAACTCTATTGCAACGCGTAGACTGTGTAACCCTCTTGGTGCCCGTGTAACCCGCTCGGTACATCGCGTCCTGTGGTGATCGCAAACCGCGATCCAAAAACAGGAAAACTAATGCCCTGTTTTACCCCGGAACTGAGTGCGCCCTGCCAAACGGGATGACTTGGTCGCACGCTATCTTTACCGAAATGTGCGCGTCGTTGATACGGACGTGCGGGGTTTTGCAGAAGTCGATTCGGATGTGCGTGCACACTGGAATCAACGCGTATCCGCCGACAACGCCCCGTATCCGTTTATTTTGGAACACGCTGTAACTTTGTGTACACACGTCGGATCGAGACGAAACTTGCGCCATCGAACTCGTAGCAATATGCAGGTCCTGTGACCCAAGTTTGGTTCGATTCTGAGAACATTGACAAAATCACATATCGTGGGCCCCATAGGCTCCATTTGACGGGTGATTTTGTGATCGGCTCATCGGAATCCAATTCTGGAAGTTCTGTTGGGTTCGTATCATCGTTCTTAACTTGTAGACACTGAGTTTGAGGAATTTGGAGACCTTTGACCCTGACACGCTTTTCGGTACAAAGTGGCCCATATGTGGACCCCGCTTTGGCCCAGAAATGTCATTTTTGCTCTTGTATCCAAATTGGACTTAAGGACAGGCGTTTCTAGCTATTTGATATCTTCTGAGACTGTTGGTGATGTTTATTACAGCTTTTGGAGGAGTACCTACAGGATCCACTAATACAGGGACAGTTGTTGGTATTCCAACACCAGGCAAGTGTACCTTGCCCAACTCTGCAGTATTGTTACATATTTTTCTTGCTTCATTTATATTGCTGTGCATGCTTAACCTAGGACCGTGTGACGTACTTAGCGTCTGATTATTAGTCGGGTGCCAACACCGTATGAGGTGTTGTGTATTGTCATCTAGAGATGGACATTCGTGACACTTTATATTCTCGTACTTGTCTTACCAAGTACACTTTGACCCAGGACACTTGACACTATTCATGAGACAGGATCTTCCTGAGATATTCATGGTGATTCTGTATAGGATACAGGACTTGACAGAGATACTATATTCATAGATACTTTATGACTTGTTGCATTAGCTATGATCCCGCTTGACATGGACATGAGACGTTATGGTCATGATATGCGTGGTTACATTGGGTGGGGAGAGACACATAGGCTATAGGCTGTCTTATATATATATATATATCTACTACTATTGTGAGGCCGTAGACTCTCGTAGCAGAGCTAGGCACATTACGTGTTATTACCGCTACCGGCTCCCCGACACAGAGCTTGTAGTGGCTCAGCCTGAGTACTCGTGATGCTCTCATCTTGTATTTCACATAGATGGTTACATACTTACCCTATTTATTTTATTTACTTTCTGTACTGCATTTATTTTGGCTTGTATTTTCTGTACCTTGCTATGTCCCCTGAGGACCTGGATCCGGATTATGTCCCCAGGATTTGCAGACGAGATTTATCCCGAGGTATACGGGACCGGAGCAGAAGCAGATACAGGAGCTGTACCGACACCCGAGGACGAGGTGTTAGCTGAAGACTTTTCCTGAGCATCTACGTTCCATGCTCAATATTTACTTATTTCTGTCATTTATATTTTGGTCTGTTGAACCATTGTATCAGATATTTATCGGGTTGTTACCCGAAGCACTTTGTTGAGACTGGTTGATGATTTACATTCCTTATATTCTGTTGATCATATTTTATATCTTGTGTGGATGAGATTAGTTGTGCCATGTTGTCGTAGACTTGATTTTACAGTTTAAGTATGTCCTGATAGATCCATTAAATTGGGTTTGTCCATCGGTGCGTGCTGTTGGCCATTGCCACGTGTCTGGTCCCTCGGTATTTTGAGACTGGGGCGTGACAACATTACTCAGCTAATCCCTGATATAGAAATACTAGCACTCTTGATATAGTAACACTAGCTTTCTAACTACACAATATATGTCCTTAAGGTTCTAGGGTACTAGCTTCATCATTAGATCACCTTATAATACTCACTGGAAATCATGATCACTTACATCCAATGCACTAGTTATTAACTTCTATAATACACACATTTCACTTCACTCTCAAAGGTCGACATATGATTCCATATCTCTATTGATGTATATGTATCTCTCCTCAAACCTTACAGACGGATATGCAAATCAGTGATGCACTATATATCTTCTATGACCAATCTTGATATTTCTCAACCCATGACATAATATTAATACTCAAGCTTTCACTTTTTGATACTTATGAACTTCCACACTGACACTTATCATCCACTATACATCCTGCACACAATTTCTCGATACTTCTCCCACCTATTGCTTCCAACACATCACTAGTCTCAATATTAGGTGAGATACCCATCACTAATCATATACTGGTACACTCCTATCTACTCACAGTAATGTTCTACTTTATCTTAACACAAGTCTTACTACTTTAGCACAATATATTATTATCTCTCATGCTCTCCCATACACTTATGGGTACCCTTCCACTATGACACACTCATTAATACTCTTGATACATATACATATCTATACTCTTGATACACCCAAGTATCAACACCAATTTGAATATCATACTTCATTGATTTCTAACACAATTTCCTTGATACTTAATTGTTACATGGATCACCCAACTACATGAATTCATGATTATGCTAAACTAGTATGCTGACTTTGATACTAACTCATGGAACCACTACTGATATTCTCTACTCCCTCTTCTACCTATAGTAACTACTAACTTATAATTACACCTATCATAGAACTAATGCTACAAAGTACTATACTATGGGTTATCCCTAGATTTATGCCTATTGCTCATATGCCTAACCAAGAACCACTTACAGACTCATAAGTCACACTCTCAATAGTCAATACTAATACTCAAGATACATACCTAATTGTAACTCACCAATTATTACACTAACAAGGACTCTAATAGAAATAAGCTCTATAAGGAACTAGAGAACTGAAGGTATCCCTACTGCTAAGCTAAAGAATGATGGAACAAAGTCCTGAATTAACAGAAATGAATAAGTATTGAGATGATGCTTTAAGAACTAATTTAAGATACAATCTGATAATCATACACATTTGTCCGAAATCATGACACTTAGAATCCTCGCCACGCCAGTAAGCATAGCTACGATAAACGATATATTCCATAACTAGGGTATGCAACTCTATAATCATATCATCTAGAATTCTCACCACGCCAACCGGTATGGCTGCGAGAAACTCTAAGTTTCATAACTAAGATATGTACACCCGAAGTCAGGTCCCTACATTTTTGCTACGACAGCTAATATGGTATGATAAACTCTAGGCTCCATAACCAAAGTAGACATTTTACCTTTCTCACTGTCCTCATCGACATATGTCATCAGTTGATACCGTAACTTAGTCCATAAAATTTCTCTCAATATAAAATCAAACTCAATAACGAACACCAAGAATTTAAAATTAACTAATCACCAAGAATCAAATTCAACAATCGATCACCAAGAATCAAATTCAACAACAACAAGTGAGAGCGAACAGAAACAAGAGAAAAGATTTGAAATGGGAATTGTAATAAGATTCTCAAGGGTCATCACTCTCAGAAATTTTGTGATTGAGTATCCTCTCTCATCCTAGTGTCATATGTCCTATATCCTATCACAGGCACGCAATAGTACAACCAAGTCGTCGCAATACCACGACATCACATAACTTGTGAAGCCTGGCCTGCATGGGCCACCACTAAAAACGTGTCACGACCCGCACCCAATATAGGGATGTAAGTCAGAAACAACACCTAGCCTACGCCACAGAATCGGCGGTAGAACGCTGTCTTGGTCTACTATACTATCTAAAATTTCATAATAATATAAAGTCTGCCAACAATAGCTCACACAAAACTCAATCATAATCTAAAGCACGAGAAGATATGAAAGAAGTCTAACTATACATCAAAAATATAATAATCAACAATAAAACAATATCCAATCACAAACTATAAGCCGAAAACAAATCCGGTACCAAAATGCTAAAGAAACTAACTAGGAAAACTAGTGATCCGGATAAACCTTCCGTCAATCACTCCGGAACTAACGGTTCCAAGTCTGCATTATCTATAAGTCGAAGTCTATAGTATGTCGGACACCAATCTCTCGGATCCTCTAAAAAATATTTTTCAGTCAGGAATGGAGCGAAGTACATACCTCTGAAAACAGTTCCAATAACATAATCGAGCATATATAATAAACAATAGAAAAAGGATACAAGATGCACAAGTAATAAGAATGTACAATAAAGGGAGAACATGCAATAAGGACAATAAGAACTGAAAAGTAAATACGAAAAATAAACTGTAAGTAGAAAACAAAAATACTAGCTATGTGATTTAGAGTGCAAATTCGTTATGTGATCGGCTTAGGTTGCACATGAGGTATAAAGGTAACTCCATTATACGTGAGGTGTATAATCGACATGCACATGAGATCAATAGGGCTTTGATCACATAACCAACTCCTACTCCCCCTCCCCAACCAATACTCATAGATCCAATCACGACATGTTACATACATGATCACGATATAGTCACACTAGCACACGAAATAGTGGATGCACAAGAAGCATATGAAAGTCAATACCTGATGCACACGATAAAATACGTGTGACTGGGTACCCGTTGCACATAGTAGGGGATAACACCTCCTGACGGGATCCATATAGTACCAGTCCGTGAAATTACTGTGTCGGGAATCAATGTATACAATTCTAGAACATGCATATATACAATATTATGAATTAAAAATAACCAGAGAAATATACTCGCCTGTGGTCTAGAGCAATGTATGTCAAACTGTCCGAACTGGTGTCACACAGACCTATATATAGAATATTGCATTAATATAAAGTTCTGGAAAGAAATTAAGTTAAACTAGTCAACATCTAGGTCAACAAGCCATTTCTAAGTCAAAAATAGTCAAACCAGGTCAACTCTACGCCAACTAGTAAAACTTAGTCAAACTAGCTATTTTTAGGTTACATGAGTCTATCTCAATGATATTGGGTTCGTACACTATGAATCTAGGTCAACAAGCTACAACTTAAGATACTAAGATACCGTATCTTAGGATACGCAAACAATAGATAAATATCACATATCTATAATAAAGCAATATTAAATATATAAATCATAATTACAAATGCTAAATGATTATCTTGGTTTTGAACCAACTTGGTATCACAACACTAAACCTCTATCTTGATACCCAAACCCAATACCTTGATTATTCTCCAATACCTTGATACTTACCTTGGTATCTCAAGGTAAATTCAAAACCTTATTTATACTAACTACCCAACAATAATTATAAACTACCATGTATTTAATATTTATACAATACTATATACCTTATTTTAGTCATCTTAATACCCACCAATAATTAGTTTACAACTATCCTATTACTATGCCAATACCTACTACTCATACCGTGGTATATCTTGATACTTACCTTGGTATCTCAAGATAATTGCCAAAACTTCATATACAATAATTACATATATCAATCCAATATAACTCTAGTATGTACTAATAGAATAAATACTAACTACCAACTACACACTAACTATTAATATATATATATATATATATATATATATATATATATATATATATATATATATATATATATATATATATATATATATATATATATATATATATATATATATATATATATATATATATATATATATATATATATATGTACATACATACCTACAAATATATAATATATAAAAGATACTCATAACAATTGATAACTAAAATATACTAACTTACTCAATAATATTATGTGCTACAACTAAATATATACATATATAGTATACTATAATACAAATAGCAATTAGGAACATATATATATATATATAAATTAATTACCATATATATATATATATATATATATATATATATATATATATATATTAATTACCATATATATATATATATATATATATATATATATATATATATATATATATAAATATATATATTAATTACCATATATATATATACATATATATATATATATCTATATATATATATTAATATCTAATATATTAAAAACTGCCAAACTGTCGCTAACTACTATCGCTGAAAAGCTGCTGCCGCTGCTGCTATTTCTCCGCTGTTTCGACGCTCGCTGCTGCGACACTCTCCTGCTGTCGCTGAAACCTATATGTATACAATATATATAATACCATATATATATATATAACCCAATATATATATATATATATATATATATATATATATATATATATATAAAACCCAATATATATATATATATATATATATATATATATATATATATATATATATACATATATATACTACCATAAATATACCTACACTCTCATAATATTATTATGTACAAATAACTATACATATATATATATATATATATATATATATATATATATATATATATATATATATATATATATATATATATATATATATATATATATATATATATCATATGCATAAATACTACTAATAATTATACACACACCCTCACATAGTATTATGTACATAATACACATAGTAACATACACACACATACATATTAATATATATATATATATATATATATATATATATATATATATATATATATATATATATATATATATATATATATATACACCATACACATTATATAATTATAATTATAACAACTCATAATATCTATTTACATACTACCATATATAATTATACATACATATACAAGAATAGCTACTTACAATATATATAATAAATACATAGATCTAAGACACAAGAAGCATAATTATATATACCATAATATATCTATCTATATATATATATATATATAATTACATCCTCCATGAATTTAGAACACAAGAAATAGATCTATATATAATTTGCACAAAAACATGGAGATTATCACACCGTATCCCACTAGATCTAGGATACGCATGTGACACGAGTCCCCCACACATCCAAACATATCCCGAAGGACACAAACAAGTCACATATACTATTTATGAACAATACGAAGAGTCAAATACAAATCTACGTGTCCGTGTCAAAATATGACATGTACAAAGTCCCGTGAGGAAAAACCTCCAAATCAACACGTATCACCAAATTTATGGAATACGACCTACACGTACCCAATTGTTGATACGACACTAGTCCCAAACACACAAGCATATGCCAAATTGATCTATAGGACCAATTGACACACACCACAAATGTCAAACTCGAAATTCTCCCAAAATTGACACAAAAAAGTACCATAACTCTCTCAATAGGCCTCCTATAAACACAAAACCAAATCCTATGGGTAGCCTATGCATATGGGTTAATTTTTTATGGTTAAATCTCAGATTTAGAACCTAAATTAAGGAGAAAAATTAAATTGTATCTATTGGGAGATGGATTCCCAATAAAACCTTCAAAATTGGTGAAAATTTGCCTCCAACTTGTAGATCCTTGTTCCTCTTTGTAGATCCATGCTTCCTCCTTGTAGATCTATATTTCTTTCTTGTAGATCTATGCTCTAATAGCCTCTAATGGTGATTTGGGAAATAATTGGGTGAAAATTTGGTAGGGATTTGGTTGATGAAATATTTTAGATCTATATTTGGAATAAAAAATAAAGAGAGAGAAAATTTTTATCCCCTTTATATAGGCCTCACTTGCCCCCTCCCTTAAGCTACTATGTAAAGTCTAAAATATCCCTTGGGCCTCTCATGAAGAAATTAATTAAGGAGGAAAGCTTCTAGTCTAATGGTTTAATTAATTTAATTATCCTCCTAATCAATGGACTTTCTAGTTGGGCTCAATTCTAACAATTAATACATGTTGGTCCATGAGTTTAAACTAAACTAGTTAGGTCTACTAACACAAGTCCAAAAATAAATCTAACATGCTAATAATAAATAAATAATATAATAAATAAAATTTAACATGCATAATATTTAATTAATTACTAAAAGACTAAAATATCCTTTCCTAGAAAATGTGGTAGTGACACCGTATGAGGCATTGTATGGGCGAAAGTGCAGATCCCCGATCTGTTGGAACGAAGTTGGAGAACAGCAGATCCTTGGCCCTGAGCTCGTGGAGCAAACCGTTCAAAAGATTCGTTTGATTCGGGAAAGACTAAGATAGCTCAAAGCCGCCAAAAGAGCTACTCAGATTCGCATCGATGTCCACTCGAGTTTCTAGAAGAAGACCGTGTATTTCTCAAGGTTTTTGTAAACACCAAGATTTTTCAGAATAAATTTTAATATAATTTTTTCTGGATTTTTCGGCATTTTTCTGGAGGAAGAACCAAGGTAATAGTGATCAAAGGATTTTATAAATGCAGTTTATTGGTATTAAAATATTATAGAAATAATATTTTATGGTGTAAAATGGAAAACCGGACATGTGGTAATTTTCGGCGAATTTATTGGACTCCGGAGTAGCGTTTTAAGCCTAAAATACTATTGGTAGTGTAAACCGAAACTAAACCCAGATTAAACCAAACCAATCCTGATTAGACTGAACCGAACCCGTTTGGCAGAACCAAACCGCTGCTGAACCAAGCCCACCACTTGACGGGTCGGGTCGGATCCGAGTCAAACCCGACCCGGATCCGAAACCCATTAGGTAAACCCTAACCACCACTGTTACTGTAGCTATAAAACCTCGTGAACCGAGCCCAGCCGCCGACTCCACCGCGCCGTCACCCGACCCCAACTCATCGCTGCCAGAACCCTAGACTACCGCTCATCGACTACTCCCTCCTCCCGCACACACGGCCGTCGAGTCGACCCCGACTTCCCCCTCAACACCCCGCCGCCGCTGCACATCACCCATCCCCGCCGATAGATCCAGAACCCTCGACCCTTCCCCGCGAGCGCCGCCCGCGTCCGCCCTCGGCTCCTCGCTTTGAGCCGCCTCCAGAGTCCCCCTCGCCGTCGATCAGCCATGCCGACTTCACCGCTCCGCCGCATCCCCGAGTCGACCCAACAATCGACAGACCGAGGCGGCCTTCCCCGAACCGACGACAGTCCCTGGACCCCGCCGCCGCCAGGTCGTCGACACCCGAGCCCGACCCCTTCGGCGGAACTCCGTTGTCCCCTGATCCGAACCCTAGCTCGGACTCACAAGGACACGAGGACACGGGAATCCTCGACCAGGACACAAAGTGACTCTCGGACACGTGAAAAACAGATTCACGGGGCCCTGTTCAGGTACCGATTTCTCTCACCTCGCAACTACGTTTTCGATTCCGTCAGTTGCTACGCGTAGACTGTATAACCCTTTCTGTGCCCGTGCAACCCGCTTGGAGCATCGCGTCCTGTGGTGATCGCACACCGCAATCCAAAAATAGGAAAAATAACGCCCTATTTCACCCCGGAACTGAGTGCGCCCCGCCAAACGGGACGACTTGGTCGCACGCGGTCTTTACCAAAGCATGCGCTTCGTTGATACAGACGTGTGGGATTTCGCAGAAGTCGATTCGGATGTGCGTGCACCCCGGAATCAACGCGTATCCGCGGACACCGTCCCATATCCGTCCTTTCTGGAACACGCTGTAACTTTGTGTACACACGTCGGATCGAGACGAAACTTGCACCATCGGACTCGTAGCAATACGCTGGTCCTATGACCCAAGTTTGGTTTGATTCTGAGAACGTTGACAAAATCTGTTTTACCATACTCTGCAGTATTGTTACATATTTTTCTTGCTTTATTATATTGCTGTGCATGCTTAACCTAGGACCGTGTGACGTACTTAGCATCCAATTATCAGTCGGGTGCCAACACCGTACGTGGTGTTGTGTATTGTCATCTAGAGATGGATATTCGTGACACTTTATCTTCTCGTACTTGTCTTACCAAGTACACTTTGACCCAGGACACTTGACACTGTTCATGAGACAGGATCTTCTTGAGATATTCGTGGTGATTCTGTATAGGATACAGGACGTGACAGAGATACTATATTCTTAGATATATTATGACTTGTGCATTAGTTATGACCCCGCTGACATGGACATGAAACGTTATGGTCATGATATGCATGGTTACATTGGGTGGGGAGAGACACACAGACTACAGGCTGATCATATATATACACCCCTACTATTGTGAGGCACAAGACTCTGAAGCCCGAGCTTGGCCCATTACTCATTATTACTGCTGCTACTGGCTCCCCGACACAGAGCTTGTAGTGGCTTCAGCATGAGTTCTAGTGCTGCTCTCATCTTGCATATCACTTAGCTGGTTATTTAGTATTCCCTTATTGTTCCATCTATTGCTGGAGAGACCTACAGGCTACAGGTTGATTATGTTATGCCGACTACTCAGTCTCCCGTTGAGCTAGACCACCTCATGATATCACTGCTACCGGCTCCCCTACACAGAGCTCGTAGTTGTTTCAGCCTGAGCACTATTGATGTTCTCTCTTGCATTTCACACAGATGTTTACATACTTGCCCTATTTATTCTATTTATTTTCTGCACTGCATTTATTTTGGCTTGAGCTTTCTTGTACCTTGCTATGTCCCCTGAGGACCTGGATCCGGATTATGTCCCCAGGATTTGAGGACGAGATCTATCCCGAGGTATACGGGACCGCAGCAGGAGTTGATCCAGGAGCTGTACCGCCATCCGAGGACGAGATGTTGGCCGAAGACTTTTCCTGAGCATCCATGTTTCATGCTCAGTATTTACTTATTTATTTCAGTCTTTTATATTCTGGTCTGTTGAACCATTGTATCAGATATTTATCGGGTTGTTCCCCGAAGTACTTTGTTGAGACTAGCTGATGATTTATATTCCTTATTTATTCTGTGGATCATACTTTTATACTTTGTGTGGATGAGATTAGTTGTGCCATATTGTCATAGACTTATTTTTACAGCTTAAGTATTCCCTGATGGATCCATTTAATTGGGTTTGTCCATCGGTGCGTACTGCTGGCCATTGCCACGTATCTGGTCCCACGATATTTTGGGACTGGGGCGTGACATAGTTTTTGTGGTGGCCCATGCAGGTCTACGACTAAATCGTTCGGTTTCAACTTAGGGACCGAACTAGCCTGCCCTAAGAATATGATAAGTTATAGGATCTCATCCATTATTTAAACCATTATTGAACTCTATATCGAACTCAAAATTGTCACTTAATTTGTATCCTGTTTGATTCCTCTGAGCGTTCTACAGTTTACTTTTTGATTGCAGAGTAATGGATCCCAGGAACGGAGACAAGATTCTATTGGATACGCCACACGACGCTGTGGTTACGTATATAGACGGAGTGACCCCAGGGAATGGAGGACAAGCATCGCAGAGCGATCAAACCGGTCAGCCTAATCCAAGGTTCCAGAGAGATGACATCCCACCTCCACCACAGTTCACTCCCCAGATGCCAGTTTTCCCGCCAGGGCAAGCCATGGACGGGCAACAGATATTCCAGATGATGTATGCTATGATGCAAGCCCAGCAGCAGATTCAGCAAGAGGCCCATCGGCAGGAGGTCGAGTATCTGAGAACCAGCCTGGTATCCGCATTGGAGCAGGCAAATCTACCAGCGAGGCGATCGACGACGGGATCTATCACCGACTTCCGTCAGCTCAAGACTCGTACATTTTCTGGTAAAGAGGGGCCAACAAAAGTTCATGAATGGCTCACAAACATTCAGCATCAGTTGGAAGCCGCTGAACTTCCGAGAGAGAAGTGGATAACTACAGTCAGAATACAGTTAACTGAGAAATGCACATCACTGGTGGTTAGCAGAGGAGAGGAGGCTCGGGCAGGACCGAGTCACTTGGAAAGAGTTCTCCAGACTCTTCCGAGAGATGTATATTCCCGCAGTAGCACGGTCAGAGCTCAGAGACAAGTTCAACCGCCTTATCCAAGGCAACATGACAGTGGAAGAATACAACGCAGAATTCATTCGACTCAGTCGCTTTGCCCCAACCTTGATTACGACAGAGGAAGAGAAAGCTGAGAAATTCTTTGACGGGCTGAAGTTCGAGCTTCAGAGATTGATTGGATCGGTCGCATCTACATCTTATACCGACGTTCTCGCAGCAGCACGACGCATGGAGCGCGTCACTAGAAGGGAGTCGAACCTGAAGAGGCCTATCAACTCAGCACCATCCAGGATAGCACATGGAGATTTAGTAAAACGGCCCCAGAGGAGTATGCCAGAGAGGACAGCACACAGGGCCATATCTCTCCCTACTTGTCACCACTGCGGCAAGATAGGTCACATTGAGAGAGAATGCAGACGCAAGTTGGGACTCTGCCTGGCTTGTGGGTCCAACCAGCATCAGACCAGAGACTGCATCGAGCGCAGAGAGGGAGCACCGAGATTAGCTTTGCCTGCACCACGACCAGCTTATCCAGCCGTAGGAGCACAGCAGGCAGGAGTTGGAGGCGTCAGGCCACCAGCCCCAGGAGGGAATCAGCAGAGACCACCCCTGGCACCACAGGCAGCTCTATTTCAGCAGGCTCAGCAGCAGAGAGGCCAAGCTCAGGGACGAGGCCAGGTATTCACATTAGCTGTTAAGGAGGAGGCTACAGCGGGCGAGGTCATCGCATGTACTATTTTAGTAGCTTCATTACCAGCTGTAGCATTATTTGATTCTGGAGCATCGCATTCATTTATAGCAGCTAGCTTTGTAGCCACCTATAGAGTAGCTACCGCACCCCTTCCGAAGATGAAGAAAATTCTTACGGGAGGTAAAATTATTCTGGTTAGTGACGTCTGTAGATCATGTTCTGTAGTAGTTTGTGGCAAAGAAATGCGAGCTCAATTTCTGATCTTTTCCATGCCGGATTATGATGTTGTACTTGGTATGGACTGGTTAAGTCAGTACCATGCAACTCTTGATTGCCGACTTGGACGGGTTATATTTAGACCTCCTGGACATCCAGAATTCGAGTTTCTTCGAGGAGCAGTGGAGCAAGGAGTTCAGCCTACTCTTAGGGTACTCTCTGTAGAAGGGGAGACAGGTTACCCAAGAGTCATATCAGAATTTGTGGATGTATTTCCTGATGATCTTCCAGGTTTACAGCCTGATCGAGAAATAGAATTCACAATAGACTTAACTCCAGGAGCAGAGCCTATCACTTCCTCAGTATATCGGCTGGCACCTAAGGAGTTAGTGGAGTTGAAGGAACAAGTTGATGATCTTCTAGAGAAGGGTTTCATTCGACCCAGTGTTTCACCTTGGGGAGCACCCATATTATTTGTGCCGAAGAAGGATGGAACATTACGGTTATGCATTGACTACAGGGCACTGAATGCTGTGACCATCAAGAACAGGTATCCCTTACCACGCATTGATGATCTATTCGATCAATTGAGTGGTGCAAGGGTATTCTCGAAGATTGACCTTCGATCCGGCTATCATCAGATCAAAGTGAGGAAGGAAGACATCCCGAAGACAGCTTTCAGGACCAAGTATGGACATTATGAGTTCTTGGTGATGCCGTTTGGTTTAACCAACACACCAGCAGTGTTTATGAGCTTAATAAACAGAATCTTTCATCAGTTCTTGGATAGATTCGTGGTGGTGTTCATTGACGACATTCTCATATATTCCAAGAACTACGAAGAGCACGAGGAGCATCTCAGAATCGTGTTAGAGACCTTGAGACAGGAGAAGTTATATGCCAAACTTAGTAAGTGTGAGTTTTGTATGGACAAAGTACCTTTCTTGGGACATATCATCTTAGGAGAAGGACTTTCAGTGGATCCAGAGAAAGTTGCGGCAATAGAGACTTGGCCTACACCCACATCAGTTGCAGAGGTGAGAAGTTTTCTCGGACTTGCGGGATATTATCGAAGGTTTGTAGAAAATTTCTCGAGGATTGCAGAACCGATGACGAAGCTGACACATAAAGATCAGGAGTTTATATGGACAGAAGACTGCCAGAAGGCCTTCGAAGAGTTGAAGAAAAGATTAACAACAGCACCTGTCTTGACTCTTCCTTCAGGGTCAGGAGATTTTGTTGTTTACAGTGATGCATCAAGTAGTGGATTGGGATGTGTTTTGATGCAACATGGCAAAGTCATTGCTTATGCATCGAGACAGTTGAAGGTTCACGAGAAGAACTACCCAACACACGATCTGGAGTTAGCTGCAGTTATATTTGCATTGAAGATTTGGAGGCACTACCTTTATGGGAAAAAAGTAGACATCTTTACAGATCACAAAAGTCTGAAGTATGTATATACTCAGAAGGAGCTTAACATGTGGCAGAGGCATTGGCTTGAATTGATGGTAGATTTTGACATCGATCTGCAGTATCATCCGGGAAAGGCGAATGTCTTTGCAGATGCGCTCAGCAGGAAGCCTACGGCTTATTTCTTGACGATGCAGCCCGAGTTATTGAGAGATCTATAGGAGCTTCAGATAGAGGTTGTCTTACCAGGACATAGTGGATTACTGGTTAATCTTGAAATTAAATCATCCCTCGTGGAGAAGATTAAGGAGGCATTGCCCACCGATGCTAGATTTAGAAGGTTGAAAGAGAGGACAGAAGCAGGTATGCAGACAGGACTTCGTATACACGAAGATGGGACATTGAGGTTTGGAAACCGCCTGTATGTTCCAAATAGAGAATTGAGGCAGGAGTTAATGACTGAAGCACATAGCTCTATGTACTCTGTCCACCCAGGAGGAACCAAGATGTATCGAGACTTGAGACAGTATTACTGGTGGCATGGAACGAAAAGGGAGATTGCAAAATTTGTGGCCAAATGCTTAGTCTGCCAGCAAGTAAAGGCCGAACATCAGAGGACTGCAGGTATGTTACAGCCGCTTCCTATACCAGAATGGAAGTGGGAACATATCACGATGGATTTTGTCACAGGATTTCCGAAGAGCCCCAGCGGAAGAGACACAGTATGGGTTATAGTGGATCGACTCACTAAATTGGCATACTTCTTGCCATTTAGAGTTGGACAGTCCACAGAGGTACTAGCCGACATGTATATGCGACAAATCATCAAATTACATGGAGTGCCTGTTAGTATTGTATCGGATCGAGATTCGAGATTTATCTCTCATTTCTGGAGAAGCATGCAAGAGAGTCTGGGCACCAGACTCAAATTCAGCACGGCTTACCACCCACAGACAGATGGCCAATCAGAGCGCACCATTCAGATCTTGTAGGACATGTTGCGATCATGTATGCTAGACTTCGGAGGATCTTGGGAAGATCATTTGCACTTAGTGGAGTTCTCCTACAATAACAGTTATCAGGCCAGCATTCAGATGGCACCATTCGAGACATTATACGGAAGGAAGTGCAGATCGCCTATATGTTGGAGTGACGTTGGTGAACGTCAAATACTGGGTCCAGAATTGGTAACGCAGACAGTGGAGAAGGTGAAACAGATTCAGAATCATCTTTGAGCAGCTCAGGACAGACAGAAGCATTGGGCAGATACGCACAGACGTCCTCTAGAGTTTAAAGAAGGAGAGCACGTGTTCTTGAAGATTTTGCCCACTCGTGGTACTATTAGATTCGGGAACAGAGGCAAGTTGAGCCCAAGGTATATTGGGCCATTTGACATTCTAGAGCGCGTTGGTGAGGTGGCTTATCATCTTGCATTACCCCCATCCTTAGAGAGAGTGCATGACGTATTCCACGTCTCACAGCTGCGAAGGTACGTGACCGACCCAAGTCACGTAGTCGATCATTCAGAGATCGCAGTAGGCCCAAGCTTGAGATATGAAGAACAACCAGTTGGCATCCTCGACGTAAGTGAGAAGACATTGTGGGGACAGACAATCAGACTGGTTCGTGTAGCTTGGAAACATCATTCTCCTGGCGAATCGACTTGGGAACGAGACGATAGTATGCGCCAGCGATACCCCCACTTGTTTGAGGAGGCAGTTGTAAACTAAGCAATCTTGTATTTCCATAACTCTTTCTTTAGTAGCTTATTCTTTGATTGCGAGGACGCAATCCTTTTAAGGAGGGAAGATTGTAAACACCCGGATTTTTCAGAATAAATTTTAATATAATTTTTCCCGGATTTTTCGGTATTTTTCTGGAGGAAGAACCAAGGTAATGGTGATCAAAGGATTTTATAAATATAATTTATTGGTATTAAAATATTATGGAAATAATATTTTATGGTGTAAAATGGAAAACCGGACATATGGTAATTTTCGGCGAATTTATTGGACTCCGGAGTAGCGTTTTAAGCCTAAAAGACTATTGGTAGTGTAAACCGAAACTAAACCCAGATTAAACCAAACCAATCCTGATCAGACTGAACCGAACCCGTTTGGCAGAACCAAACCGCTGCTGAACCAAGCCCACCACTTGACGGGTCGGGTCAGATCCGAGTCAAACCCGACCCGGATCCGAAACCCATTAGGTAAACCCTAACCACCATTGTTACTGTAGCTATAAAACCTCGTGAACCGAGCCCAGCCGCCGACTCCACCGCGCTGTCACCCGACCCCAACTCGTCGCTGCCGGAACCATAGACCACCGCTCGTCGACTACTCCCTCCTCCCGCACACACGGCCGCCGAGTCGACCCCGACTTCCCCCTCAACACCCCGTCGCCGCTGCACATCACCCATCCCCGCCGACAGATCCAGAACCCTCGACCCTTCCCCGCGAGCGCCGCCCGCGTCCGCCCTCGGCTCCTCGCTTCGAGCCGCCTCCAGAGTCCCCCTCGCCGTCGATCAGCCACGCCGACTTTATCGCTCTGCCGCATCCCCGAGTCAACCCAACAATCGACAGACCGAGGCGGCCTTCCCCGAACCGACGACAGCCCCTGGACCCCGCCGCCGCCAGGTCGTCGACACCCGAGCCTGACCCCTTCGGCGGAACTCCGTTGTCCCCTGATCCGAACCCTAGCTCGGACTCACAAGGATACGAGGACACGGAAATCCTCGACCAGGACACAAAGTGACTCTCGGACACGTGAAAAACAGATTCACGGGGCCTTGTATAGGTACCGATTTCACTCAGCTCGCAACTACGTTTTCGATTCCGTCAGTTGCTACGCGTAGACTGTATAACCCTCTCGGTGCCCGTGCAACCCGCTCGGAGCATCGCGTCCTGTGGTGATCGCACACCGCGATCCAAAAATAGGAAAAACAACGCCCTGTTTTACCTCGGAACTGAGTACGCCCCGCCAAACGGGACGACTTGGTCGCACGCGGTCTTTACCAAAGCATGCGCTTCGTTGATACGGATGTGTGGGATTTCGAAGAAGTCGATTCGGATGTGCGTTTACCCCGAAATCAACGCGTATCCGCGGACACCGTCCCGTATCCGTCCTTTCTGAAATACGCTGTAACTTTGTGTACACACGTCGGATCGAGACGAAACTTGCACCATCGGACTCATAGCAATACGCTGTTCCTGTGACCCAAGTTTGGTTCAATTCTGAGAACGTTGACAAAATCGCATATCGTGGGCCCCACAAGCTCCATTTGGCGGGCGATTTTGTGATCGGCACATCGGAATCCAATTCTGAAAGTTTCGTTGGGTTTGTATCATCGTTCCTAACTTGTAGACACTGAGTTTGAGGAATTTGGAGACCTTTGACCCTGACACGCTTTTCGGTGCAAAGTGGCCCACGTGTGGACCCCGCTTTGGCCCGAAAATGACCTTTTTGCCCCTGTGTCCAAATTGGACGTAAGGACAAACGTTTCTAGCTATTTGACATCTTCTGAGACTATTGGTGATGTTTATTACAGCTTTTGGAGGAGTACCCACCGGATCCACTGATACCGGGACGATTGTGGATATTCAAACATCAGGCAAGTGTACCTTGCCAAACTCTGCAGTATTGTTACATATTTTCCTTGCTTTATTATATTGCTGTGCATGCTTAACCTAGGACCGTGTGACGTACTTAGCGTCCGATTATCAGTCGGGTGCCGACACCGTACGCGGTGTTGTGTATTGTCATCTATAGATGGATATTCGTGACACTTTATCTTCTCGTACTTGTCTTACCAAGTACACTTTGACCCAGGACACTTGACACTGTTCATGAGACAGGATCTTCCCGAGATATTCGTGGTGATTCTGTATAGGATACATGACGTGACAGAGATACTATATTCTTAGATATATTATAACTTGTGCATTAGTTATGACCCCGCTGACATGGACATGAGACGTTATGGTTATGATATGCGTGGTTACATTGGGTGGGGAGAGACACACAGACTACAGGCTGATCATATATATATACCCCTACTATTGTGAGGCACAAGACTCTGAAGCCCGATCTTGGCCCATTACTCATTATTACTGCTGCTACCGGCTCCCCGACACAGAGCTTGTAGTGGCTTCAGCCTGAGTTCTAGTGCTGCTCTCATCTTGCATATCACTTAGCTGGTTATTTAGTATTCCCTTATTGTTCCATCTATTGCTGGAGAGACCTACAGGCTACAGGTTGATTATGTTATGCCGGTTACTCAGTCTCCCGCTGAGCTAGACCACCTCATGATATCACTGCTACCGGCTCCCCTACACAGAGCTCGTAGTTGTTTCAGCCTAAGCACTATTGATGTTCTCTCTTGCATTTCACACAGATGTTTACATACTTGCCCTATTTATTCTATTTATTTTCTGCACTGCATTTATTTTGGCTTGAGCTTTCTTGTACCTTGCTATGTCCCCTGAGGACCTGGATCCGGATTATGTCCCCAGGATTTGAGGACGAGATCTATCCCGAGGTATACGGGACCGCAGCAGGAGCTGATCCAGGAGCTGTACCGCCATCCGAGGATGAGGTGTTGGCCGAAGACTTTTCCTGAGCATCCATGTTTCATGCTCAGTATTTACTTATTTATTTCAGTCTTTTATATTCTGGTCTGTTGAACCATTGTATCAGATATTTATTGGGTTATTCCCCGAAGTACTTTGTTGAGACTAGCTGATGATTTATATTCCTTATTTATTCTGTGGATCATACTTTTATACTTTTTGTGGATGAGATTAGTTGTGCCATATTGTCGTAGACTTGTTTTTACAGCTTAAGTATGCCCTGATGGATCCATTTAATTGGGTTTGTCCATCGGTGCGTACTGCTGGTCATTGCCACGTATCTGGTCCCACGGTATTTTGGGACTGGGGCGTGACAATTTTGCCCATGCGAGGAGTCACCAGATTTGGAGCAAAAGGAAAGCTAAGTCCAAGATTTGTCGGCCCGTTCGAGATATTAAAGCAAGTCGCATCAGTTGCATATCAGGTTGCCCTACCGCCATCACTATCCGAAGTTCACGATATTTTCCATGTTTCCCAACTTAGGAAGTATGTGTATGACCCGATCCACATGGTAGATCTGGATCAGCTGAATCTTCAGGCAGACTTGACATATATAGAACAGCCTGTGCAAATTTTGGATCGAAAAGAAAATTTGCTCCGAAGTCGTTCGGTTCCTCTCGTGCGCGTGCTTTGGCGTAATCACTCAGTCGAAGAATCCACTTGGGAGCTTGAATCTGAGATAAGGGAAAGGTTCCCCTCATTATTTCCTAGTGGTAGGTTATATTCCTAAGTTTCAAGATAAAACTTCCAATTAGTTGGGTAGGATGTGGTACCCCGTTCCCCCTACTCTGGGAGCGCGGTTAAGAAATACAAGACGGTATCGTTCGATCGGGATAGATTGAATCAAGAACTCATCCTCGTTATGGATTTGTCTCTTCAAAATCGATTTTCATATTCAGTGGACCGTGCCCCTAGGATCGACTTAGCGGCAGAGTCAGGAGGGACCTCTCCGCTGCATCTTTTGCTGCCTAGTTTTCGCTGTCGTTTGTTGCTTTCATGCCTTGAGTTAGTTTTCGGATTTGCTTGAATTTTCTTGAATGGTTTTGATGGATTTCATTATTTTTGTTTATTGAATTGTACTTCGATTCCAATATTAGAAATAGTAGAAGAGGTATTGATCAGCTGTTCATGGTAATACAGGTGAACCAGCAGTAGACAATGCTCGAACGGACTCCTGAAATACCTCTTTTCTTCTTCCTTCCAACAAACTAAGTGAGTGGCTTATATTCAATTCAGTTGGCTCTTCTTCCAAGCCTTCACACCTAAAATCTTGCATTCTTGTTTGCCCGATCAAACGATACCAAGTAATAACTAAAAAGATTTCAAGATAAAAAGGGAATAGACTTGGATTATTATTGCTTGTCAATCAAACTTATGAACGGTTACTTATTTGCATGCTTGTTCGTTTAGAATATTCATCATATGTATAAATACAAGTTAGAATGTATACTCTTCTTTAAATTGTGCTATGTATGAAACCCATCTAGCAATGTAATAAACTGAATAGGAGGGCTATGAAAAAGTAGATCTTAACTTGTTACTGTCCTATGCCTGAATTTGCCCTGAACTGCCTGATTGATAACTTAGTTGACTATGTTGATCACAGACAACTTGTGAACAAGGTCTTAGTTCCTGTGGATGATCGCTGGGGAACTGGCACCGATCCGATCTGGACGGAACTCCTGATAGTCGCCTGCTATAAGACAAAATGGCCTGTGATGCCCTGAACTATACATTGTATGTCATTCTGTACTGAGACTAGAACCATTCATTATGGCAACGTGCCAGTGATCCCCTCATATATTTAAACCTGTTGCAAACTAACTTGTGTCTTCGTGGCAGGGAAGGACATGGTAAGTATTGTGCAGGTGGTTTAGACGGGCATGCAAATATCACCGAACGGTGGCAAGTATATCATTGATTTCTATATCTATTGTTTGCTTGTAAAATAAACTAAGACAAGATAGAAAGACCACAATAAATATGCATGCTTCATCTAAATAACGTATTGATTGGTATAGTTGGGTTAGCTTGCCTTTACCAGTATGTTTCGATGTACTGACCCTCGTTGAAACAGGTTTCCCACACTAAGGAGAGCTGAGCAAGGAACAGAAGCTAATCCCCAATCCAGTCCAGTTGTAGGCACATCCTTAGCGTGCCACCTTTTGAAGCATCTTTTGAAGACATGAGTTAGAAACCAAGCAAGAATGCAACTCCGTGGAAAGGCCATCATTCCACCAGGAGGTCTTTATATTTTGAAGTTTAGTAGGGATGTAATGTACATGACTGCTATCTCATTTTGTGTCAATACTTTTGTAAGCCCGAGTGGCAACCTTATGACTCAGTTCAAGAGTTTGTAATAGATGTTCATATTATCAATAAAAGAAAACTTTTTCATGTTTCAAATCTGTATTTCAATTTATCTGCGTACTCTAAATATGTGCTCGCTATGCAAAATAAAATGCCTTGGCCTTGTGCGGTACGCAACCTAGGCCCGTACGGCGGTCATGCCCGGGGGACGACTATCGATTCCACGGAATCGGGGCGTAACATCAAGGGGGTTAGGGATACACTTAGTCTACTAGTCCACAACAATTTATAAGTTATTCTATGGTATAAATTCTCACATGTTACAATCATGGTCATAGTTCGGATTCGTGTAGGTGCTAAGTCGCACCTCTATCATATGGGTACCAGGTATCCTAATTATTTCTAGGACACGTCTGATGTGGGTAGCCATCTAGGTCTCCTTGTACGGGTACGTCATGACTCAGATACCGTGCACAACGAAATAATTACTACCAAAATATGCTAAAATAACAAATAACCGCTCACACAAAATACCAGTCCTAATTGACAGGGTAATATGCACAAGTCCGTTTTCTAGACACCTTGGTCAACACAAGTGTACCATATTAAATAACCCTAATTTCTAAGAGGTAAAATCTAACACAAATATTATTCTAAAATATATGTACACCTATACACAAATTTTTATTCTAAATACACATACACACATAGCACTTAGGGTTCGCAATACACATGTAGAAAGGAAGGGGATGTGTATATACCAAATCGATTGTGTCCGGTGGGTGTCCGCTGCACGAGGGGGCCGGTCTCCAGGTTGTACAGTAGCTGCGGTGGCTACAGTGTCAATAGGGTAGTCTGGGTCACAGCAGCACGTAACAACAGCAGCTCCGGCAGCAGCTGCAGTTGCATCGGCAGTGGCAGGGTGGTCGTGGTATGGTGGCGAGTTGCTGGCAGTGGCCGTACGGTGGCTAAGGCGGTAGTGGAGGTAGTCGGATCACTGTGGTGGTGGTGGGGGTAACTGAGAATGATGATAGTGTTGTTGATGGTGATCGGGTCGGTGATGTCGTAGGGGGGGAGGGATGGTAACGACGGTGGCAATGGAGATGATGATGATGGCGGCGTATCACGACCCGTACCAGAAAAATCGAACATGAGTTGTGGGTACGTCCAGCCTACGCCACAGAATCGACGATAGAACGTTGTCTAGGTCATAACTATCTATATCTTACTATAACCTATCAAGATAACCTCTCCAAAAGGAGGACAACATTATAATATATACATAAACTCAATCACAATAACTAGGGAAAGAGTAAAAGCACGATAAGATATCAACAAAAGAAACAAAGAACCAAAGAGAGCAAGTACAATATCCAAAATATACAGTCCAAGTCTAAGAGTCTACAATATCTCACAGCAGTAGCAAAATAAAATAATACAGTCATCCAAAACCAACTGGGAATAAATCCAGTGAAACCCACCTAGCTATATTAGGGCGCTAGCAGCGTCTCCTCAGCTAGGACGGGCTCCTCCTCTATCTCAGGGTCGCAATAATCGTTGACACCTGGCCCGTAGTAAGTCGGGCAAAAGTCCTCAGGATCCTCTGAAAAAATATATATCCAGTCAGGATTGGAGCAAAGTACATAACTCTGAAAGCAACTCCAAATACATGGTAAGGTGTATATGACTAGCAATATAAAATAATACAAGATGCACAAGAAAGTAAATACATGGTAGAACTGATAAAGTAACTGTATTATAAAACTGGGAAACAATACAAGTAGTAGAGAAGTAACTGCATGTGAGAAAAATAGGAATACTAGCTAAGTGCCTTGAGCACAAGTTTGTTATGTGATCGGCTTGGGTTGTACATAATTTATTCTACGATAACTCCTTTATGCGTGAGTTGCATAACCGACATACATATAAATACTGTTTGTATTTGATCATATAACCAACTTCTACTCCCCTCCTCCACTAATACTCTTGGATCCAACCACGATACGCTACGTACATGATAAATAACTCATGCACATGAAAGCGAGAGCACACGAAGCACATGAAGCATGTGAGAATCAATACTCGAAGCACATGATGAAATACACATGATAGAGTACCCGCTAAACACGATAAGGGAGATAACATCTCATGACAGGATCCAACTAGTACCAGCTCATAAAATAATATGTTAGAATCAAGTATTAACAGTTCTAGAATAGGTAATATATACGCTATCATGAAATAAAAATAATCAGAGGTAGGTACTCGCTTGACGTCCTGAGCAACTGGTGAGGATCGAGATCCGGATTGGCGTCACAAAGATCTATTACGAAAAGCAAGATTAAACAGGGTTCTAAAAAGTTAAACAGATATAGAATAACTAAAAACAAGCTTCTAGGGTTGTTCTAGGTCAAACGGGTCAAACCGGTAAAATCTGGGTCAAAAGTCAACCCGAGGTCCAAAAAGTCAACTTTAGGCCGAAACTAGGTCAAATGTTGACTTTGGCGGTCAACTGGGGCAATTACGGTCAACTCTAGGTCAAACTAGGGTGCCCCTAAAATTTTAGGTCAAAACTACCTCATTAAGCCAGTAAATCCTCAAACTCGCATCTTTGAGATACCGGGATACCCTCGGTATCCGATATATCAACCTACGCTATACACCCCGCCTATACCCTCTAATATATATCCTAACATGTATATATATATATATATATATATATATATATATATATATAAGCATCACTTATCCCATACACGGGCAAAAATCCAATACCTCGCCCTGATACCCAATACCTTGAGTATCTCAAGGTATTGAGATATCTCTAGCCTTACCCCTCTCTAACTCTAACTAACTAGCTAACTATCTATATAAATACTTATATATACTACTATATGTAAACATCAATATATATATATATATATATATATATATATATATATATATATATATATATATATATATATATATATATATATATATATATATATATATATATATATATATATATATATATATATATATATATATATATATAACCTAGTATATAGGCAATACCTCAATACATCATTTCCGATGCCTCAACTTACCTTCAATACCTCAAGGTATTGAAATCCAATACCTTACCACACCCTTCTCTCTTATCTCACTATCTAACCTATATATATACTTATCTATACTAGTATACATATATAAATATAAATATATATATATATATATATATATATATATATATATATATATATATATATATATATATATATATATATACTCATCCGTTACCTATTTACCTATTACCTATTTTAACTTATCTATCTAAATACCTATCCATCTATCTATACTAACTATATATCTATATATATAACTATATATATACTTACAAATCTCTCTCCCTCTTTCTCATCTCATTGCTATTAGGGGGTGTTATTGTGCTATTGCTGTTGTTGCTGCTACCTGCTGCTGCTACCTGCTGTTGCTGCTGCTGCTGCTACCTACTGCTCCCTCTCCCTCTCCCTATCTCTCTATTTGTCTCACTCTCTCTCGATCTCTCTTAACTCACTCTATCTTCCTCTCTTCCCTTCTTCCAATCTCACTCTCTCTTCCTCTTTTTCCCTTCTTCCAATCTCACTCACTCACTCACTCACTCACTCACTCACTCACTCACTCACTCACTCACTCACACACACTACACACATATATACAAATACCTATATGTATATGAGATATATATATATCCACCAAAAATGTGTCAGAATTAAGTATTAACAGTTCTAGAATAGGTGATATATATGCTATCATGAAATAGAAACAATCAGAGGTAGGTACTCGCCTAACGTCCTGAGCAACTGGTAAGGATCGAGATTCGGACTGACGTCACAAAAACCTATTACAAAAAGCAAGGTTAAACGGGGTTCTAAAGAGTTAAACAGATATAAAATAACTAAAAATAAACTTCTAGGGTTGTTCTAGGTCAAACGGGTCAAACCGATAAAATCTGGATCACAAGTCAACCCGGGGTCCAAAAATTCAACTCTAGGCCGAAACTAGGTCAAATATTGACTTTGGCGGTCAACCGAGGCAATTAAGGTCAACTCTAGGTCAAACTAGGATGCCCCTAAAATTTTAGGTCAAAACTAGCTCATTAAGCTAATAAACCCTCAAACTCGCCTCTTTGAGATACCGGGATACCCTCGGTATCCGATATATCAACCTACGCTATACACATACATATAAATACCTATACCTATATATATATATATACACCTCGCCTATACCCTCTAATATATATGGGTTGTTACTGATGGCGGGGATGCTGGCGGTGGTGGAGACGACCGGGGTCGACGGTGGCTAAGGGAGTGGAGACGGGCGAAGGGGAGTCGGATCGAGGGGAAGAAGGGTCGGGTGGTGATGATGGTGTTGTTGGTGACGACAGTGGCGGTGGTTACTAATGGTGGGGATGCTGGCGGTGGTCGAGGGCGGGGACAAGCGGAGGAGAAAGTCGTGCTGGTGGCGGTTGAGCTATACAGAGGCGGTAGGAGGAAAGAGTGGCGGGTTGGTGATGGTAGTGGTGATGTAGTTTTCTAGGGTTTCTTTAGGTAGGGTTGGCTGTGAGTTGGTTTTAGAGAGAGAGAGAGAGAGAGAGAGAGTAGTATATGTAGGAGAGAGAGAGGGGGCTCTCCTTGGGATTAGGGCCGGCTGGGATATATTTTTGGGGAGGTAGGAAACCTCAACATGATGAAGGAATTGCTAGGATGGAGGGATTTTAAAATGGAAGGTGAGGATGTAAGAAGAAAAAGTTGTAGGAAGTACAACAAATAGGGGAGAATATTGGTGGACCGGTCAAAGAGGGGGGATGAGGTTCTTCATGAGAAATCAGACTGCAGCTGATCACTGTCATGTAATTTTGTTACTCTTCCAGCTTCTTATTTGTCACAGTTAGTCTCTATAACATTTTGAGAAAGTATTTGGGATGCCTTATTGCTTTATCATATATGCTCTATGTTTACTGTTTCTTGTTTGAATGATTGAGAAATATAAATTCTTGACCATAGGAGACTTGATTGTTGCATGCACCCCTTGTTTTATTACAACCGTGATCGCCGTACGACGTATAGTACCTTGTACGGGATAGCTGGCCATATCCGTTTCCGTATTTCGGTACTGGGACGTGACTAGGTTTTAGTGGTGACCCTTGCATGTCTGTTCTTCAAACTTGTAGGTTGTCATGGTCATAGGAGTCTCAATCAAACATGATCATTTTTAAAATTCTGAATTCGTCATCTTCGATAATCAACTTTTATTTTCCCAGATTGGTTGCTTCTTTGTTCCTTCTCGTCCTATACTTGATTGTTTCTTGTGCTCTTCTTTAGGTCTTCTTCTTCCCACGATGATGCAACAACATGTGAGGCAGAGTTACCAGTGGAATAAGATCCTGTAGAACCCCGGCCAAGGATCCGAGTTGAGCCCATGATAAATGGGACAGAGCAGCAGGCTCCCGGTGTTCCCATACCTCCTGCAGTGCCGGCAATACTGGATACCCCGGCCTTGCTAGAGATTATCCGTAGATTGTTGGCTGTCCAATAACACCAGATGATGGTGCAGTAACAACAACAACAAAACCAGCAACAACAGCTTCAGCAGCAGAAATAAAATATCCTGCTAAACCAAGGATTGCAGATGGCCCTATAACGAGGCAGGAGAATAGATTCTGGGGCATCTTTGTAGACTGAACCCCAGATATTTTGATGGCACAGAGGATGCAATCACGGCAGATGATTGGCTCTAGGATATTGAGACCATTCTGGCAGCAGCTATAGTTTCGGTCGAGGAACATGTTGACCTGGTTCGCCTACAACTCCAAGATCTAACAAGGGATTGGCGGACCACGATAGAGGTAGGATTGAGGCATCCTATTTTATGGAATAATTTCAAGATCCGGTTCAGGACAAAGTACTTTAGGATTGTGGCACAGTATGAGTTGCAGCAAAGGTTTATTAACCTTAAGCAGGCTAGAAGGATAGTAGACGGCTATGCGGCGGAGGTTTGCCGACTGAGCATGTTTGCTCCAACCATGGTGGCAACAGAGTTGGAGAGAGCAATAAGGTTCCAACAGGGACTTTACTTAAAAATCTTACATATGATAGAGGTTCATGAATACCAGACTTTTGAGGTGGTATTGATAGTAGCCAAGAGGGTTGAGCTTACTTCACAAATGATGGCATCAAGAAAAGTGGATCGAAAAAGGCGTCATAGACAGAGTAATGAGGGAGGACCAATACCGCGAACGTCAGCACCATCCCATGGCATTCACATCCATGATGTGACATAAAAGAGGCTAGTAACCTCGACAGTGATGGCACCAACTCGGCAGCAGCAACTACATCAACAGCGACGGAGAGCGTCGACAGGTTGTACCTATTATGACAAAGGAGGTCATACCCGGGATATTTTTCGGGCAGCTAACAGACTATGCTTGATTTGTAGGAGCCCTAATCACAAGATTTCCACACGCCCATTGATACAGAGGCTAGGAGGGCCAGTACAATAATTTCCTGCATTGCCAGCTCCAACGACGATACAGCAAGGAGGACCACCACCACCAATACAACCTTTATTTTACCGTCCGTTGTCGACGCAGGCCCACCTTTATAGACAACAACAACAGACTCAGTAGGGACCACAACAATGGTAACAAGGAAGACAACAACAGGGAGTCCGACAAGGCCAAGGGCAGGTGTTCACCTTGTCTTTGGAAGAAGCTATGGTGTCGGGCGACATAGTGGCATATAATATTTTTGTTACAACCTTTCTTGCCATAGATTTAATTGATTTTGGAGCTTCGCACTCATTTATATCTGCACAATATACGACACGTATTGGGTTAAAGTTTGAGGCTTTGCCAGAGAGGCTGAATATACTCACTAGAAATGGGATCGTAGAAGTTAGTAGGGTATGCCTAGCATGTCCAGTCATAGTATGTGGGCATTTATTACCTACAAAGTTGATTGAGTTTCCTATAGGTAACGTTGACATTATTTTAGGTATGGACTGTTGAGAGACAGTCATGCAATGATAGACTATCGTAAGGGTTGAGTGTTGTTTAGAATTTTCGGTCTAGAATAGTTTTTTCTTAGCAGAATAGCAAGAGACCAGCATAAGGGATGAGTCGCAATAGTAGCAAAGGAAGAAGACCCGATAGCCAAGATAGTTGAAAAATTTATGGATATCTTTCCTAACGAGCTTCTTGGATTACCCCCTATTAGAGAAGTAGAGTTCTGCATAGAGTTGATGCCAGGAGCAGAACCAATATCCCAAAAGGTATACCCAATGTCACCATCGGAGATTGATCAGTTATATCGACACGTAGAAGAATTGAAGGCAAAAAAATTTATTCGGACCAGTGGATCACCGTGGGATTACCAGGGGTATTGGTGAAGAAGAAGGATGGATCGACGCGGTTGTATATGGATTACAGGTGGTTGAATGTAGTGACCGTGAAGAATAAGTACCCATTACCTAGGATTGATAATTTGTTTGATCAATTAAGTGGAGCAAGAGTCTTCTCCAAGATAATTTACCATCAGGATATCATCATGTGTGAGTTTGAGAGCAGGATATATCAAAGACAATATTTAGGTCACTATATGGGCATTACGAATTCCTAGTTATGCCATTCGGACTGACTAATGCTCCAGTGGTATTCATGGATTTGATGAACCATAACTTCATGCCATACTTGGACTAATTTGTGGTAGTATTCATCGATGGCATTCTTGTGTATTCTTGTAATGAGGATGAGCATGAAGAATATCTCAGGATTGTACTGCAAACTTTGAGGGAGTACCAGTTATATGTGAAGCTTAGTAAGTGTGATTTTTGGCTGGATCACGTATCTTTTCTTGGGCACATTATTTCTGGAGAAGAAGTGTCAATTGATTCTAAGAAGGTAGATGCAATAGAGAAATGGCTAGTTTCGAAGACAGTAGCAGAAGTACGTAGTTTCATAGGCTTGGCAAGATACTACAAAAGATTTGTGTCCAACTTTGCTAAGATCTCGGCACCTTTGACTCGGTTGACGCATAAAAAAGTTAAATTTGTGTGGTCAGCGGAATGCCAAATAGCCTTTGAAGAGTTGAAGAAAAAGTTAATCTCTGTACTAATCCTTACTCTTCCAATAGGCTTTGAAGGATTCATATTGTATTATGATGCATCTGGCAAAGAACTTGGATGTGTTTTGATGCAATAAGAGAGAGTAATAGTGTATGCTTCTCGGCAGCTCAGAGATCACAAAAAGAACTATCCAACTCATGATTTGTAGTTAACAGCAGTAGTGTTCGCACTTAAGTTGTGGAGGAACTACTTATTTGACGACCGAGTAGAAATATTCACGGATCATAAAAGTTTAAAGTATGTATTCACGTAGAAGGACCTGAACATGAGGCAGAGAAGGTGGCTAGAGTTGTTGAAAGACTATGATGTGGAACTTTAGTTCCATCCAGGCAAGGCTAATATAGTAGCTGATGCACTTAACAGAAGATGTGTCAATTTTATGCTGACTACTAAGAGACACATCTTAGAAGACTTATGAGAGATGGATATCGAGATAGTACTTTCACAGAGTACATGAGTTCAGGCTAGCCTATAGATTTAGTCAACTTTGGTAGATAGAATCAAGCTAGCTCAGGCAGAGGACCCGAAGATTCAAAAGCTACAAGAAGAATATGAGTCCAGTCTTCGAAAGGAGTTGACAATACATGCAGATGGAACACTAAGGTTTGAAGATCGTCTATGCGTATCAAGCGGGGATATTCGGCAAGAATTATGATTGTAGCATATAGTTTTCAGTATTTTATTCATCCGGGAGGCACGAAGATGTATCCAGATATCAATCAACACTTTTGGTGGAATTGAATGAAGAGAGAAATAGCACACTTCGTATCACAATGTCTGATATGCCAATAAGTGAATGCAGAACGACAAAGACCGACAAGATTATTGTAGCCGCTCCCTATTCTAGAGTGGAAGTGGAAACACACCACGATGGACTTTGTGATCGGTTTACCTAAATCGTCGATTGGTCACGATGCGGTCTGGGTGATAGTGGATCAACTCACGAAAGTGGCATTTTTTTCCCTTCAGAATATGACAGTCTACAGAGCAGTTGACATATTTGTATATGCAACAGATTATGAGACAACATTGAGTGTTAGTAAGCATAGTATTAGACCCAGATACAAGATTCACTTCTCATTTCTGGAGAAGCTTGCAAGAAAGATTGGGTACCAAATTAAGATTCAACACAGTTTATCACCCCCAGACAGACGGACAATCAGAGAGAACTATCTAGACCTGGGAGGATATGTTATGATTCTGTACCTTAGACCTTGATGGATCTTGAAAAAATCACCTTTACTTGGTAAAATTCTCGTATAACAATAGTTATCAGGCCAGTATTCATATGACACCTTTTGAAGCACTGTACAACAAGAAGTGTAAATCACCATTATCTTGGGACGACATTAGTGAGCAAAATATATTAGGCCCCAAAATGATCACACAGACAGTAGAAGTTGTCAGGCAGATCAGAGAGCGACTTTGGGTTGCGCAAGACCGGCATCGTCATTGGGCAGATCAACATCATAGACATTTAGAGTTTCGTGTCAGCGACCACATATTTTTACAGATTTTATCTACCCGTGGAGTCATTAGATTCGGGGTTCGCGGAAAGCTTAGTCTGCGAAACGTTGGGCCGTTCGACATTCTCGATCGGGTAGGCGATATGGCATATCGTCTTGCCCTTCCACCTTTGCTACATGAGGTGCACGTTGTATTTCATGTATCTCAGTTGCGTAGGTATATCCCAGATTCGAGTCATATCCTCGACCTCTCCAAATTAGTCGTTGGTACTGACTTATCTTACGAGGAGCAACCCATATCCATTCTAGATCGAAGAGAGAAGGTACTCAAGAATCAGACTACTCTTCTTGTCCGAGTTGTCTGGGGACATCACACTCTTGGAAAATTAACGTGGGAGCGCGAGGACGATATTCGATCTCAGTACCCGCATATGTTCGATTCAGAAAGTATATTCTACCATATACCTTCGTATCTAGATTCGAATTTTGAGGATATAACTTTTCAAAGGTGGATAGAGATGTCACTCTCCGTTCCCAAATATATGTATTTGGAGCATTTATTTTTCTTGCTTGCATGATTAGCATATTGCATGAGACTAGACCCATTCTTTGGTTTATTTTGGTTCATGGTTTATTTGTTGGATTGGTTTAATTATGGGTTCACCAAGGTCTAATCCTCAAACCACTATGTATATAAACCAAACCTTCATTAATTCATTTTCTCTCCCTCTCGTGTTTTCTCCCTCAAAGTCTTAAGCAAATATACCTTACATGAGAAATGGAGAAACCCTCAATATTATTGGTTTATTATGTTTTTTGTGTGTTTCTAAGCACTTTTATTACTTGAAGTTTTCTGTTTTGATGGGTGGTTTTAAGTAGATCTATATTTTAAGTTAGGGTTTTCATGGGTGCTATATGTTTTTCATAGTTTCGATCTATTAAAACATATTATTTTAAAAAAATAGTTTTTGGGGTTGATGGAGCACTTCATTTCGAGCATTTTAGCTTTTGGTTTACTTGATTCAGAGTTAAAATGAAGTTTTTATGAAGAAAATAATTTTTAATTTTTGGAGCTTTTTCGTCTGGGCTAGACCTGATGTTGGAGAAGACGAAGTTCACATATGGCCAGCGAGCTATGCGGCTAATAGTGCTATGCGGCCTGAGAGGGTTATGCGGCCTGAACTCTTTGCCGTATACTGACATGATGCGTCGATCTTGTTGGATGTATGACTCCTTATTTACACAAGTGTCCTTAAACTCCTTGTGTTTTCACTCGCTGAATGAATGAAAAATTCGCTAAGTCCAAATGACATCCATGCGGCCGAGTGACTTTTGTGGCAAGCAGAATATGCAGCCAATTTCCTTGGATGCATAACTCTGAACCATTGGCACATATTTATATAATTTTGTCCTTTCTCTCTGATATACTTTATTCTATTGTCACATCAGTCACATCAATCACTTTATGTCATATTACTGATACTCTATCTATTGTCTTTCACTTTAACACTTTTCCCAAGGAGTAGACTTTAACCCTAAGCATGCGATCTGGACTCCATATGCGGCCAAGTGGTTCATGATGCTTGGACTCCATATGCGGCCAAGTGGTTTATGTGACCCTGACTTCATATGCGATCCTGACTTCATATGTGGCCTAGAGATATATGCGAGCAGGACTTTATATGCGGCTTTGATTGTTTTGATTAAATATTTTTCTTATTCTTTTATTATTTATAATTGGATTAATGCTTATGTTATGATTCTAAGGAAGAATGGATTTAGTAACCAGACTTTGTGTCAGACATGACCATGAGCTAAGATTGGCTATGAACATGACATGAGTTGAACTGAGATTTCAGTATGAACCAAACTAAGTTAACAGTGACTAACCGACTATGTGTATGGTATAAGCTTTATGTTATAATATGATCTTGATTCATGTGACCCAATATATAATTTGTAATTAGACTCGAATACTGTCTCCGTGCTGATACAAATTATTTCCTGGAAGTATATATGATCGGATATGCGCTGAGGTGCGATACACCGTGTCACATGTTAAGTGATTTATATTTGGGTTGTGCATCAAAAATGCCTCCAAATTCCTGAACGTGTGATATATATATATATATATATATATATATATATATATATATATATATATATATATATATATATATATTTTCCCCCCAGCACGGGCATGATATGCGAGTCAACTACCAAAGCGTGGCCAGGATATTGATTGACTGAATATTGCATACACTCTCTGGTGAATCCAGATTGAACTTCCATGAATTTTTATCTAGCGTGCCCATACTTTGTATAACATCTTAAGGGAAATTCTCATATGACCACGCCTTGAGATTTTGAACATAATATAAGGCTAATTAGGTAACTAAAAGTGGTAGTAACATTTGGAGGAGACGGTATCCCGAGATCATGCCAACGAACCTTCCCATAGAGATTCATTCTAAGTGCACTGTGGGATCACCACCACAGATACTGTATATCATTCACCTTAGTGGAGTGTAGACCTATTATAAATAATGCCGAGCCATTGTCTCCTTATAGGAGCACTAGAACCGCTAATACCGTATTTTAGCACAGTGGCCCTACGGAGAACTAGTGCATCATGAAGTGCCTATATATTCCTTATTTGTTTCGGTTAGCTCATGTTCAACAATGGAGTGATCTGAGGATACCTACTATGCATTATTTCTAAGATAATCTCAGACTCCACAAATAACAAGCCGTACAAGTGATTGGCCGACATACAAAAAATGGACTTGGTTGTGATTGTATCATTCGGTTAGTAGCCTAGGGAGATGGACGATCATAGTATGATGGTTTAACCCTTATCCTTGTTTGTTATAGGGTTTGGCCTTTGCGCTAGGGTATGCAATTGACCTAAGTTATGACACTGAACCTATATATTATTATATAATTATTTCTTGGGTTTTTGTTTTTCTATTTTGTGCTTCCCTTGTGGTACTTGCTATTTTGGGGGGTCTAACCCCACTAGTTTGTATGGCTAAGTTTTGAACTAGCACCCGAGGATCCAGCATACTATCCCCCAACTCATGGCGCATTCCAGAAACATGGTCGTAGAGAATAACGAGTAAATTTTTTTCTTTTCTGCTCGTCATGTACAATTATTCTTTTGGGCGTTTAGCCACCAACACTTGTTAGCTGGAACATCTGGACATTAGTCTCCTTACATGATTGTATTAAATCCTGCAGCTGATCACTGTCATGTACTTTTGTTACTCTTCTAGTTGCTTATTTGGCACAGTTGGTCTCTAGAATATTTTTAGAAAGCATTTGGGATGCCTTATTGCTTTATCATATATGGTCTATGTTTACTGTTTCTTATTTGAATAATTAAGACATAGAAGTTCTTGACCATAGGAGACTTGATTGTTGCATGCACCCCTTATTTTATTACAGTCGTGATCGTCGTACGACGTATAATACCTTATACGGGGTAGCTGGCCATATCTGTCTTCGTATTTCGGAACTGGGGCGTGACTAGGTTTTAGTGGTGGCCCTTGCATGTCTGTTCTTCAGACTTGTAGGATATCATGGTCATAGGAGTCTCAATCAAACATGATCATTTTTAAAATTCTGAATTCGTCCTCTTCGATAATCAGCTTGTATTTTCCCAGATTGGTTGCTTTCTTGCTCATTCTCATCCTATACTTGATTGTTTCTTGTGCTATTCTTTAGGTCTTCTCCTTCCCCCGATGCTGCAACAACAAGAGAGGTAGAGTTGCCAATGGAACGAGATCCTATAGAACCATGGCCAAGGATCCGAGTTGAGCCCTCGATAAATGGGATAGAGTAGCAGGCTCCCGGTGTTCCCATACCTCCCCTGTGCCGGTAATACTAGATACCCCTGCCTTGCTAGAGATTATCCATAGATTATTGGCTGCCCAGCAATACCAGATGATGGTGCAGCAACAACAACAACAACAACACCAGCTTCAGTAGCAGGATCACAATCATGATATTTGTTAGATTCTGGGGCATCTGTTAGATTCTAAGGAGAATAGATTTTGGGGAGAATAGATTCAGCAGCAGAAACAACAACACTATCAACAACAACAATGACAACAATACCAAATGACGGCCCTAAAACGAGGTGGAAGAATCGATTCTGGGGCATCTGTTAGATTTTGCAGACTGAACACCAGATATTTTGATGGCACGGAGGACTCAATCACTGCAAATGATTGTCTCTAGGATATTGAGACTATTCTAGAATCAGCTAATATTTTGGCCGCAGAACTGGTTGACCTGGTTTGCCTATAACTCCAAGATCCGGCAAGGGATTGGTGTGCCATGATGGAGGTTGGATTGAGGCATCCTCTTTCGTGGGATAATTTCAGGACCTGATTCAAAGTGAAGTACTTTGGGAAGAAATCCTAACCCTAATACTGGCCGCCAACCCAATCTGGAAATATATGAATTAAATAAAAATTGAATCCCAAAAGACACAAATTGATTTAATTTGATTTATTTTCCCTATTTTTCCAAATCCCACAATCTATAGAATATGTATGCATCTTGTGCTATCTACGCATAGGCGCATACGAGAATACTCGCATGCGCGCATGCTCATAGCCGCTCATGCGAGCATATGTGCAATAGCTAATGCGCGCATGCTCACATACGCGCATAGACATCATAGCCGTACAAATCTCGCAGATAGCTATTTTCTTGCTCGAGAGACATGATCAAAGGTTGAAAACAAATTTTAATTAACTTGTCGTCTGACCGAATTACAAAGAGGGTGTAAGTACAATGGCATGATGACAAGCGCGAGATTCTGGAAAAGTGACGGTGGAGGTCGAATCAGAGCGATCCCTTTATTCCGTTGATATTCGGACACAACTATGGGATGGGAAGTGTAGCAGGGGGACGGGCAGGAGCTTGGTGTCGAGGCTGCTGTTTTGCTGTCGCGTTAGCCGTCCTTTGAAAAGTTGTGAAGTACCAAATATTAATAGAAGGATGATCGTCCCGTCATTACCGTTGAGTGGGGAGCTTCCAAAGGTTCTGTAACCACCTAAAATTAGGAATAGAAGTATTTTGGTAATTTTACTTATGGTTGTTAATTATATACCTATATTTATTAAGTGTTATTTATTGCTAATTAGTGTCAGTTTTGACTTTAGTTAATTAGAATTGATTAGTTAGTATCATGGATAGAATATTCCTCTACATTAGTTAGATGCCATCCTAACAAATTAGATTCCATTCATTTAGATCTAGAATTTAATTAAGTGGAGAATTGCAAACTTATGAATGACTCAAAACCATCGCTACAAATGACCGACCACTTCCCCAAGCCTTCTTCATTTCATTTCTCTCCACTCTTTCTTTTTACCCACTTTATCTTCTCCACTTCTCCATGAGCACCAAACCATAATTTCCCTTTTCAACCATTAAAAATTCACCAAACTTCTTCCATGGAGAGCTAGTGCTTGGGGAACCAAGGAGGAGCAAGAAGGAGCGCTATCAAAGATGATTGGTGTCACTTCTTCTATTTTTTACCAAATTTGTAAAAATTTATTGGGATCCAACTCCCAATAGGTAAATCCCTATTTTGCCCAAATTTCTATTGTAAGAATCCAATGGAACCAATAGGAATCTTCCCACAGGTGGAAATAATCTTCTAATGGTAGATTTAGGTGTTAGAGGACTCAAATTAATTAGATCTAGGTTTTTGTAGGTTGGAATTGTTACGCCCCAGTCCCAAAATATCGAGGGACTAGACACGTGGCAATGACCAGCAGCACACACCGATGGACAAATCCAATTTAATGGATCCATCGGGGCATACTTAAGCTGTATTACAATGATCAGGGTTTACTAATCTCATCCATAGAATAAATATAACAATATCAACAAAAAGAAATAAACAACATCCAGTTACAAGTAATTAAAATCGGGAAACAATCCGATATTAAGTCTGTTACAATTATTTATTTAAACAAGAATAAGAGAGTTTATTTGCCATTTAAAATTGAGCATAGAAGAAGCAGATGTTTAGGAGAAATCCTCAGCATAGAAGACAAGTAAATATGTATCAAGAACTGCAAGCTTTGGCAAGGTACACTTGCTTGGGGTTTTGTCTCCAACTGTAGCTCTGACCTCAGCGGGATTTGCAGATAGTTCTCCGGTTGTTGAAATAGATATTACCATCAAATCCAAAAAATATCAAATAGCTAGAAACGCCTGTCCTTGAGTCCAATTTGGACACAGGGGCAAAAAATGACATTTTCTGGTCAAAGCGGGGTCCACATGTGGGCCACTTTGCACCGAAAAATGTGTCAGAACCAAAGGTCTCCAAATTTGTCAAATTTAGTGTCAACAGGTCCAGAACGATGATACGAACCCAACGGAACTTCCAGAATTGGATTCCGATGAGCCGATCACAAAATCGCCCGTCAAGTGGAGCCGTGGGGCCCACGATACGCGATTTTGTCAACGTTCTCAGAATCGAACCAAACTTGGGTCACAGGACCAGCGTATTACTACGAGTCCGATGGCGTAAGTTTCGTTTCGATCCGACGTGTGTACACCAAGTTACAATGAGATCCAGAAAAGATAGATACGGGGCGTTGTCGGCGGATACGCGTTGATTCCGGTGCGCACGCACATCCAAATCAACTTCTGCAAAATCCTGCACATCTGTATCAACGACGCGCACGTATCGGTGAAGATCACATGCGACCAAGTCGTCCCGTTTGGTGGGGCGTACTCAGTTCCGGGGAAAACGGGATAAATATTTTCCTATTTTTGGATCGCGGTTTGCGATCACCACAGGACGCGATGCACCGAGAGGGTTACACAGGCATCGAGAGGGTCATGCAGTCTACGCGTCACAACTGACGAAACTGAAAACGGGTCAACGAGGAGAGAGAACTGGTTACCTGAACAGGGCTCCGTGAACCGAGAATTTCACGTGTCCGTGTCGTCTCGACACGAGCTGTGTCCTGTGTTCGGCTGAGTCGTGTCCTTGCTAGGGTTAGGGTTCAGGCGCTGGGTCTTCGCCGGAGGAGCTCGCGGAGGTGGTTGGGCTGGAAGGCGGAGATGGCTGAGCGGCCGGGCCACCACAAAAACTATGTCACGCCCCAGTCCCAAAATATCAAGGGACTAGACACGTGGCAATGGCAGCAGCACACACCGATGGACAAACCCAATTTAATGGATCCATCGGGGCATACTTAAGCTGTATTACAATGATCAGGGTTTACTAATCTTATCCACAGAATAAATATAACAATATCAACAAAAAGAAATAAACAACATCCAGTCACAAGTAAATAAAATCGGGGAACAACCCGATATTAAGTCTGTTACAATTATTTATTTAAACAAGAATAAAAGAGTTTATTTGCCATTTAAAACTGAGCATAGAAGAAGCAGATGTTTAGGAGAAATCCTCAGCAATCACCTCGTCCTCAGGTTCTTGTACTGCTCCGAGAAGTGCTCCTGTCCCGTATACCTCGAGGTAGATCTTGTCTGCTAATCCTGGGGACATAATCCGGATCCAGGTCCTCAGGGGACATAGCAAGGTACGAGATAACTCATGCCAAAATAAATGCAGTGCAGCAATAAATAAAGCAATAGGTTAAATAAATAAACCAGCTAAGTGATATGCAAGTGAGATTTTTAATCATACTCGGACTGAGACTACTATATGATCAGTGTCAGAGAAACCTATAGCAGTATTCTCTCGAAGGGTCAGAACTTGCGCCAAAGCTCTATATCAGAGATTAAGACACCTCCAGATGACATTATTTATAATATAATCAGCCTTTGATATGGTAATACTCTTCCCACCCAATGTAATCACACGTCTCATGTCCATGACACGCAAGATCAAAACTAATGCAGCAAGTCTGAATAAATTCTAAGCATGTAAAAATGTATATGTCATAAACCTGTATCCTATACAGAATTACCTTGAATATTTCAGGAAGATTCTGTCTCATGATTCGTGTCAGGTGTCCTGGGTATAATGTACTTGATATGGCAAGTACGAGAATATAAATGTCACGATATCCATCTCTAGGTGACGTTGCACAACTCCGCGTACAGTGTTGGCACCCGACTATTAATCGGACGCTAAGCACATTACACGGCCCTAGGTTTAAGCATGTATAACAGATAAATAAGACAAGTAAATATGTATCAAGAACTGCAAGCTTTGGCAAGGTACACTTGCCTGGGATTTTGTCTCCAACTGTAGCTCTGACCTCAGCGGAATTTGCAGGCGGTTCTCCGGTTGCTGAAATAGACATCACCATCAGATCCAGAAAATATCAAATAGCTAGAAACGACTGTCCTTGAGTCCAATTTGGACACAAAGGCAAAAAATGATATTTTCTAGTCAAAGCGGGGTCCACTTGTGGGCCGCTTTGCACCAAAAAATGTGTCAGAACCAAAGGTCTCCAAATTTGTCAAACTTAGTGTCAATAGGTCCAGAATAATAATACGAACCCAACGGAACTTCCAGAATTGGATTCTGATGAGCCGATCACAAAATCGCCCGTCAAGTGGAGCCGTGGGGCCCACGATACGCGATTTTGTCAACATTATCAGAATCGAACCAAACTTGGGTCACAGGACCAGCGTATTGCTACGAGTCCGATGGCGCAAGTTTCGTTTCGATCCGTCGTGTGTACACCAAGTTACAACGAGATCCAGAAAAGACAGATACGGGGCGTTGTCGGCGGATACGCGTTGATTCCGGTGTGCACGCACATCCAAATCAACTTCTGCAAAATCCTGCACGTCCGTATCGACGGCGCGCATGTATCGGTGAAGACCGCATGCGACCAAGTCGTCCCGTTTGGCAGGGCGTACTCAGTTCCGGGGGAAAATGGGATAAATATTTTCCTGTTTTTGGATCACAGTTTGCGATCACCACAGGACGCTATGCACCGAGCGGATTGTACAGTCTACGCGTCACAACTGACGAAACCAAAAACGGGTCAACGAGAAGAGAGAACGGGTTACCTGAACAAGGCTCCGTGAACCGAGGATTTCACGTGTCCGTGTCGTCTCGACACGAGCTGTGTCCTGTGTCCGGCTGAGTCATCTCCTTGCTTGTATTAGGGTTCAGGCGCTGGGTCTTCGCCGGAGGATCTCGCGGAGGCGGCTGGGCTGGAAGGCGGAGCTGGTTGAGCGGCCGGGCTCGCTGGTGGAGGCGGGCGGCGTTCGGGTGCTACGGTTGGTCGATGCTCGGGGGAGGGAGGCGACGGATCTGGAGAAGGAGGAAGTCGAGGGAGGCTCTGCGGGAAGTGGCTCAGTGGAGGCTGCGAGGGAGATGGAGGCGGGGAAGGAGATGCGGGGCGCTCGGGGGCGGAGGCTTCCGGGAGTGGAGGCGGAGGAGAGGGGGAGAGGGTTTTATAGGAGAGAGGGAGGAGATGGAGAGGCGGCCGGTACGGGAGGGGAACCGGAGCAGCACGGGCTGCCGGAGCAGCGGCCGTTACGCGGAATGGTCGGGGAGAAGAGAGAGAGGCTGGCCGGGTCGGGTCGGGTCGGGTCAGGCGGATCCGGCCCGATCCAATAAGAAATGAATGCGGGTCGGGTCGGGTTTCGGGTCGCGGGTTAGACCCGAAGCCGACCCGCTAAGGTTGAGTTGGGTTGGGTTTGCTAAACCGGTCTAGGTTGGATCGGTTTGGTTTGGTTCAATTGAACTGGGTTTATTTCTAGGTTTATTTTGGTTTAATTATAACTTAGTTTTTAGGGCTTTAAAAATGCTTCCGGGGTCCAATAAATTCCCAAAAAATTAACCTATGTCTAATTTTTTTTTTTACACCAGAAAATATTATTTCTATAATATTTTAATATTATTTAACATCATTTAAAAATTATTTAATTATAAAATACCTTGATTTAAATTAATAAAAATTCCAAAAATTACAGAAAAATTGTGAAAAATCCATTTAAAAATTCCTGAAAAATCAGGGGGTTTACAGGAATAATATTTTCTAGGTTTTATTTTGTAGAATTATGAATTATGTCCACCAAGTGTGTGTGTTATGTCCTAAGTAGGACTTTTGGTGTCTAATTGAGTTGTGCTTAATTCCAAGTATCCACAATTGGATACTTAGTTGTTGTGTCATGAAACATCATGATATTTATGACTAGATTTAGTGATTTGGGTATTTTAGTGTCTCTTTGTGTCCATTCCCCATATATTGTATTTTATATATATATATATATATATATATATATATATATATATATATATATATATATATATATATATTTATGTCATATTTATATATTTTTGGTGATCCATTGGTTTTTGGAGTGTAGTATCATGGAGTATTTGGTGTAGGGATGTTATGCCCCAGTACCGAAATACGAAGATGGACATGGCCCATACAAGGTATATAATATCGTACGACAGTCACGGCTGTAACTAATTAAGGGGGTGCATACTACAAGCAAGTTACTTAGGATCACATAGAAAATCTTTTGTCTCAATCAGTCAAGTAAGGGTAGTAACATAAAACATGTATGACAAGGAAGTAAGGCATCCCAAATGCCTTGCCACAATATTCTAGAAGCCAGCCACATAAAATAATAAGCTGGCAGAGTAGCAAAAGTACATGGCCATGATCAGCTACAGTCTAATTAATTACAATCATGTAAGAAGACTAAATATTTACGGCTAACAAGTGCCGGTGGCTAAATGTCCAAAAGAGTAAAATATGCAATAATGAGCAGCGATCAAAAAATCTACTCGTGTCCCTCAATGGCCATTCGCCTGACGTGTGCCATTGTTCAGGAAGAAGTACGTTTGATCTTCGGGTGCTAGCTCTAAACATGGCCATGCAAAACTCGTGGGGTTAGACCCCAAATTGCAAGTACCACAAATGAAGCACGAATGAAGAAACAAAACTAGGATATATATATATATATATATATATATATATATATATATATATATATATATATAGTCATGTCTCGTAGTTTCGGTTCATAGCCTATCGTGATACAATAATCTAACCTACAATCAAAACAAGGACAAGGGTTAGAACTTCGCACCATGATAGTCCATGTCCCTAAACTATTTAACAGAAGGTATAATGCATAATCAAGTTTAGTTACATAATCGGCCAATCACTTGTACGACTTACTAGGTAGAGTCTGGGTTATCCCAAAAATATTATGCATAAAATAGGAATCCTCAAGTCGATCCATGTTATAGCAGGGGCTAGCCGAGCCATGAATTTTCGTGTAGCATATAGTAGTATGCATCGGTCCCTCGGAAGGCCACTGTGCTAAGATCACATAGAACGCATAGTATATTATAATAACCGGATATTGCCATATAATAATAAGGATTCAATATCCATGGGGCCAACCTTCACTCCCCATATGATTAAGGGTGGCTAGTTAAGCACGATCTCGGGATTCCGTCCCTCCCAATGCTCTAAATATTTTAGTTGCCTAATTAACCCTATGGTTAGCTGAAATTAGATGGCTTGGTCACATATTATTCTCCTTACATATCATACCATAGTACGGGTATGCTAGATACGAATCCACTTTATCACTTGGCAGTTCAATTTGGATTCACCTTAGCGTGATACAATAATCAACATAAGTTCTAGCCATGCTTGGTTATTAACCAACTATCATGTTCATGCTGGAGAAATTGTATTATATCACTTATCACATAGCACATAAGTATACCTCGGTGTAAAACATATAACATAATTACGTAGGAACACTTAGCACGTAAAAACATATTACACGTAGTAAGTGTATCCACACGGATACCAATAGTCGAGTCAAGTCCCCAATTATTGGTAAATCACATGAGTTATAACATATAACAATACATAGGTTAAGTCAGGTATATTGGTAGTCATAGTTACTTGGCCACATAGTATATTTCTACTCATAGTCGGGTTAGACATATAGTCAGGTATAATACATGGTTACTTAGTTCTTATATATTTACAATCATTTATAACACACATAGAATCATAAAATCTAATAAACATCCAACTAAGCAAACCAATAAAATATGCATATGGGGCCGTATAAGAACCAAGGATGCATGGGATCAATGTTGCGTAGGTCAAGGCCGCATAAGAGTCAAGCCGCATAAGGGTCAGTGCCGCATAGGAGTCAGGCCACATAAGGGTCGATGCCGTATAGGAGTCAGGACACATGGTTCAAGAAAAAGTCTACTCTCCGGGACAAGTGTCGAATGACGTGCATTAAATGTGTGTCAGTGAAGTGACTAAAGTGATGGATGTGACAAGTCATAAAGTGAGTCAGAGAAAAGCCAAAATTATAAAAAAATGTATAAGGACGAAACAGAGTTATGCGTCAAAGAGAAGAGGCGCATAGTGCCAATGCCGCATAAGTTTGCTTGCCGTATGTTCTGTTTGCCGCATAGATGTCTCTTGGAATTAGCAAATTTTTATTCATTCAGCAAATGAAACACAAGGAGTTATGTCACTTGGAAAACTTTGTGTAATAATCAATCATGCATCCAATAAGATGGACACATGCTGGAAGGAATATGCGGCACATAGCTCAGGCCGCATAACACTCAGGCCGCATAACACTCTTTGCCGCATATGGTGCTGGCCGTATGAGCACTTTGTCTTCTCTAGATAATAACTAATTATTCACTAAGCATTAATCTAGCCATAATACATAATATCATGGGATACCACTTCTAATATTAATGATATTCTATGGTTCTTGGCCATGGACATACTATCACACACTACCCAGGATACTCTACTAACACTTCTATGATACTATATTCTGGTACTAGAAGGGTACTCTACCAATACTCAGATTTTTTACGTCCTTGTGAGACACTTGAATGCATTCACTAGTATGTCAATTCTTATTCTAGCTCACCCTTTAACTCACATATAGTCTTCTATCTGTCTCAGTTTCTTGCAGTCATCTGTACACTGCTTAACACTTGTATACGCTCACGCTCATATACCTTATTACTACACCCTTACCAATCAAGAATACTCTCTATAGGGTGCCTACCATAGTCTTGACACTATATATATGGCACTAACTCTATTATGTGGCACTTAGATGATACTCTCATACCAGGATACTCATGTCTCTCATCTATACTTAGTATACTAGCCACTAGAATATTTATATCCTAAACCTTCTTAATACTTGAGGTACTCTGATCTTAACACTATGGTACTCCTCATATCTTGACATCTGGTAAAAACTCATATCTTACACCGAACAATCACCCTAGGTTATTTAACTGTATATGTTATCAATGCACATACGTAAATACCTCCTATCCACTACGATACTATGATATCTTATTGGTACCATTATACCCATCATACGGTTCACTGATGCATAACTAACTCCCTTACTTCCAATACACTAGCAAGGTACTCACACTACTAAAATTTACTCCTATACAGGTTTCTTCTCTTCCAATTGTCTAATACACCTGCACCTTACGCTCCATAACTCATCTTTTATATGTCCTACCTCAATATCGTACTGGTACACCTAGCTAATATTATCACCTAAAATAATACTTACTGAAATCAGATTGACACATATCATATGTTACTTATCCAAATCTTGGCACACCCTTCTCTACAACTAAGAAAATATTCTCTTCATGACAACTAAACTTAATTAATTCTAATTACTAAAGTTATAACTAACAATAATTAGCACTAACTAACACTTGCAAATTTTAATTGGCTAGCTACTAATTAACACTAATATAATTTTAGACAATCACTAATATAAAATAATATATAAAATTTTAACATACAAAATTACTAAAATACCCCTATGGTGTAAAATGGTAGTTACAGTCATCTGGCCCAGAGTGTAATCACCCTGATTTTTTAAAAAATTTTAAAATAATTTTACACAATTTTTTGTAATTTTTTGGGATTAAAAACTAAGGTATTTTGCAATTAAATAATTTTTAAATGATGTTAATTAATATTAAAATATTATAAAAATAATATTTTTGGGTGTAAAATGAAAAATATAAGGTAATTTTCCGGGAATTTAATGGACCCCGAAAACATTTTTAAAGACCTAGAAACTAAGTTGTAATTAACCCTAAATAAACCCTAGAATTAAACCCAATTTATTTTGAAATAAACCAAACCAACCCGAACCGAACCAAGGAGAACCGAACCGAACCGAACCGAGCTCTTAACGGGTCGGGTCGGATCCGAATTGAACCCGACCCGGACCCGTTAACCCGGCCGAAACCCTAATCCTAATCCTAACCCCTTTACTATTCCGGCGCCTATTTAATCCCCTCGATCTCCTCGTTCCGCCGACCGGAACCCTAACCTCTCTCCTCTCTTCTCTGCCCATAACCCGCAGTGCCCCGCTCCGACCACCCTAGCCCGCTGACACCGCCTCCCTCCTCCAGAACCTCCTCCTCTCGACAAACCGACCCACAGCCCTCGGCCGCCCTAGCCGTCTCCGCCTTTCCTCTCCACCGTCTCTCCCGACGAGCTTCGAAATCGCCTCGACCACCACCGTCTGAACCCCTCGCCGTCCTCCGCCCTTTCCCCGACCCGCAGCCGCTCGACCCGAGCCCCGGCCGCTCAACACCCCGTCTTTCTCCTCCGCCTCGACCACGAGCAGCAGCAGCCGCTGCTCTCCCCGCGGTGCCTCCACCTAGCCGTCTCCGCCTCTGTCGGGCTGTTCTCCTCCGGCGAAGCCCTGAGCAGCCACGACGAAGCTTTGGTGAGTCTCCGCCTAAACTCTGACCCGGACACAGCAGAACCCGGACACAGCAGTACCCGGACATAACAACACTGTGCAGTTGTGTCGTGTCGCCTCACGGACACGAAGAAACCCCGTTATGCGTAGCTCCGTTCAGGTAACCCTTTCTCTCTCTTTGTTGCCCTATTTTCCATTCTGTCAGCTATGACGCATAGGCTGTGTCACCCTCTCGATGCCCGTGTAACCCGCTCGGTGCGTCGCATCCTGTGGCGATCGCAAACCGCGATCCAAAAATAGGAAAAGATAACACCCCATTTCCCCCCTGAACTGAGTATGCCCCGCCAAACGGGACGACTTGGTCGCGTGCGATCTTCACTAAAAGGTGCGCGCCGTTGATACGGACGTACAGGATTTCGCAGAAGTTGATTTGGATGAGCGTGCACACCGGAATCAATTCGTATCCGCCGACAACGGCCCGTATCTGCCTATTCTGGAATATGTTATAACTTCGTGTACACACGTCAGATCGAAACAAAACTTGCTCCATCAGACTCATAGCAATACGTTGGTCCTGTGAGCCAAGTTTGGTTCAATTCTGAGAACATTGACAAAATCGCGTATCGTGGGCCCCACGGCTCTACTTGACGGACGATTTTGTGATCGGCTCATCGGAATCCAGTTCTGGAAGTTCCGTTGGGTTCGTATCATCGTTATGGACTTGTTGACACTAAGTTTGACGAATTTGGAGACCAATAGTTCTGACACATTTTTCGGTGCGAAATGGGCCACATGTGGACCCCGCTTTGACCAGAAATGGTGATTTTTACCTGGTATCCAAATTGGACTCAAGGAAAGGCGTTTCTAGCTATTTAATATTTTCTAAACCTGTTGTTGATATTTATTTCAGCTTTTGGAGGAGTACCTGCAGGATCCACTGATACAGGGATAGCTGTTGTTATTCAAACCCTAGGCAAGTGTACCTTGCCAAACTTTGCAGTTTTGTTATTTATTTCTTTGACTTAAATTAATTATTGTACATGCTTAACCTAGGACCGTGTGACTTTACTTAGCGTCCGATTAATAGTCGGGTGCCAACACCGTACGCGGAGTTGTGTAACGTCACCTAGAGATGGTTATCGTGACCCTTTACATTCTCGTGCTTGCATTATCAAGTACGTCATACCCAGGACACCTGACACTATTCATGAGACAGAACCTTCTTGAAACATTCAAGGTGATTCTGTGTAGGTTGCAGGATTTTGACATAGATATTATATTCATAGATACTATATGACTTGTTGCATGAGCTATGATCTCGCGTGACATGGACATGAGACGTTATGGACATGAGACGTGTTGTTACATTGGGTGGGGAGAGACACACAGGCTACAGGCTGTGTTATATATATTTATTATTATTGTGAGGCCGTAGAATCTACAGCAGAGCTAGGCATATTACGTGTTATTACTGCTACCAGCTCCCCGACACAGAGATTGTAGCGGTCTCAGCCTGAGTACTAGTGATGCTCTCACTTGCATTTCACATAGATGGTTACATATTTACCCTATTTATTTCATTTATTACTGTACTATAATTATTTTGTCTTGTATTATTTTATACCTTGCTATGTTCCCTGAGGACCTGGATCCGGATTATGTCCCCAGGATTAGCAGACGAGATCAATCCCGAGGTATACGGGACAGCAGCAGGAGCAGGAGCAGGAGCAGGAGTTGATACAGGAGCTGTACCGATTCCCGAGGATGAGGTGTTGGCTGAAGACTTTTCCTGAGTATCTGTGTTTCATACTCAGTATCTACTTTATTCAGACATTTATGTTTTGGTCTGTTGAACCATTGTATCAGATTTATATCGGGTTGTTCCCCGAAGTACTTTATTGAGACTGGTTGTTGCTTTACATTTCTTATTGCTGTTGATCATATTTATCTTCTATGGATGAGATTACTTGTGGCATGTTGTAGTAGACTTTATTTTACAGCTTAAGTACGCCATGAAGGATCCATTAAATTGGGTTTGTCCATCAGTGTGTGCTGCTGGCCACTGCCACGTGTCTAGTTCCTCAATATTTTGGGACTGGACGTGACATAGTTTTTGTGGTGGCCTATACAGGTCTACGACTAAATCGTTCGGTTTCAACTTAGGGACCGAGCAAACCTGCACTAAGGATAAGATAAGTTATAGGATCTCATCCATTGATTGAATCATTTTGAACTCTATATCGAATTCAAATTAATTACTTGATTTGCATCATGCGTTGATTCCTCTGCGCGTTCTTATAGTTTATCTTTTTGGATGCAGAGTAATGGATCCAAGAAACGGAGATGAGAATCCCTTGGGTACGCCACACGATGCTGTGGTTACCTATGAAGACGGAGTGACACCAGAGAATAGAGGATAATCTTCTCAAAGTGATCAAGCCGGCCAGCATAATTCAAGGTTCCGGCGTGATAACCTCCCACCTCCGCCACAGTTCACTCCACCGATGCCTGTTTTTCTACCAGGGCAAGCTATGGACGGGCAGCAGATGTTTCAGATGTTATATACCATGATGCAAGCCCAACTGCAGGTTCAACAAGAGGCTCAGCGTCATGAGGCAGAGTATTTGAGAACCAGCCTAGTAACCGCATTGGAGCAGGCGAACCCACCAGCTAGGCGACCAGCGACGGGATCTATCACTGATTTTTGTCAGCTTAAGCCTCGTACCTTTTCTGGCAAGGATGGGCTAACTGAAGTTCATGAATGGCTCACGAACACACACCACCAGTTGGAAGCAGCTGAACTTCCGAGGGAGAAATGGATTACTGCTGTCAGGATGCAGTTGACTGACAATGCACATCATTGGTTGCTATTAGAAGAGAGGAGGCTCGGACAGGACCAAGTCACTTGGAAAGAGTTCTCCAGACTCTTCCAAGAGATGTACATCCCAGTTGTTGCATGGTCGGAACTCAGAGACAAGTTCAACCGCCTTATCCAAGGCAATATGTCGGTGGAAGAGTACAATGCTGAATTCATTCGCCTGAGTCGCTTCGCCCCTTCTCTAATTCCTACCGAAGAAGAGAAGGAGGAGAAGTTCTTTGACGGACTTAAGTTCGAGCTCCAGAGGTTGATCAGATCTGTTGTACCTACATCGTACACCGACGTCCTTGCTGCAGCACGACGCATGGAGCGTATCACTAGAAGGGAGTCGAGTCTGAAGCGGCCATTCACCTCAGCACCATCCAGGGCATCATAGGGGGATTCTGCAAAATGATCCCAGAGGAATCTACCAGAGAGAGCAGCACCTAGGGTCATATCTCTTCCTACTTGTCACTTCTGTGGCAAGGTTGGCCATATCGAGAGAGAGTGCAGACGCAAGTTGGGACTATATCTGATTTGTGGATCCAACCAGCACCTATCCAAGGACCGCTCAGAACGCAGAGAGGGAGCACCGAGACTAGCTTTACCTGCAACAAGGCCAGCTTATCCAGCGTTGGGAGCACCACAGACGGAAGTTGGAGGAGTCAGACCACCAGCTCCAGGAGGATATCAGCAGAGACCACCACTGCCACCACAGGTAGCACTATTTCAGCAGGCTCGGAAGCAAAGAGGTCCAGCTCAGGGACGAGGACAGGCATTTGCATTGGCTGTTGAGGAGGAAGCTACTGCAGGAGAAGTTATAACAGGTACTATCTTAGTAGCTTCATTACCAGCTGTAGCTTTATTTGATTCTGGAGCATCGCATTCATTTATAGCTTCTGGCTTCGTAGCCACCCATAGAGTAGCTACCGCACCCCTTCCGAAGACTAAGAGAATTCTTACGGGAGATGAAATTATCCCAGTTAGTGACATCTGTAGATCTTGTTCGGTAGTAGTCTGTGGAAGAGAGATGCGAGCTCAATTTCTGATCTGTTCCATGCCGGATTATGATGTTATACTTGGTGTGGACTGGTTAAGTCAGTACCATGTGACTCTTGATTGCCGGCTTGGAAAGGTTATATTTAGACTGCCTGGTCATCCAGAGTTTGAGTTTCTTCGGGGAGCTATAGAGCGAGGTGTTCAGCCTACTCTTAGGGTACTATCTGAAGAAGGGAAGTCAGGTCACCCAAGAGTCATATCAGAGTTTGTGGATGTATTTCCTGATGATCTTCCAGGGTTACCACCTGATCGGGAAATAGAATTCACAATAAACTTAACTCCAGGAGCAGAGCCTATCACTTCATCAGTATATCGGCTAGCACCTAAGGAGTTGGTAGAATTGAAGGAAAAAGTTGATGATCTTCTGGAGAAGGGTTTTATTCGGCCCAACGTTTCACCTTGGGGAGCACCCATACTATTTATACCGAAGAAGGATGGAACAGTACGCCTGTGCATTGATTACAGGGCACTAAATGCTGTAACCATTAAGAACCGGTATTTCTTGTCGCACATTGATGACTTATTCGATCAATTGAGTGGTGCTAGGGTATTCTCGAAGATTGACCTTAGATCCGGCTATCACCAGATTAAAGTAAGGAAGGAGGATATACAGAAGACAGCCTTCAGGACCAAGTATGGACATTATGAGTTCTTAGTAATGCCATTTGGTTTAACCAACGCGCCAGCTGTGTTCATGAGTTTGATGAACAGAGTTTTTTATCAGTACTTGGACAAATTTATGGTTATGTTTATTGATGATATTTTAGTTTATTCCAAGGGCCACGAAGAGCACGAGGAGCATCTCAGAATTGTGCTAGAGACGTTGAGGCAGAAGAAATTATATGCCAAACTCAGTAAATGTGAGTTTTGTATGGATAAGGTGCCTTTCTTGGGATATATTATCTCAAGAGAAAGACTTTTAGTTGATCCCGAGAAGGTTGCTGCAATAGAAACTTGGCCTATACCTACATCAGTTGCAGAAGTGAGAAGTTTTCTCGGACTTGCTGGATATTACCGGAGGTTCATAGAAAATTTCTCAAGAATTATGGAGCCTATGACGAAGTTTACACGTAAGGACCAGGAGTTTGCATGGAAAAAAGATTGCCAGAAGGCCTTTGAAGGATTGAAGAGGCGATTGACAACAGCACCTGTCTTGACTCTTCCTTCAGGGTCAGGAGGTTTTGTTGTTTACAATGATGCATCAGGTAGTGGAATATGATGTATTTTAATGCAACATGGAAAATTTATCGCTTATGTATCGAGACAGTTGAAGGTCCATGAGAAGAACTACCCAACGCATGATCTTGAGCTAGCTGCAGTAATATTTGCACTGAAGATTTGGAGGCACTATCTTTATGGAGAGAAGGTAGAAATCTTTACTGATCACAAGAGTCTGAAGTATGTATATACTCAGAAGGAGCTCAACATGAGACAGAGACGTTGGCTTGAGTTGATGGTAGACTTTGATATAGATCTGCAGTATCACCTGGGAAAGGCGAGTGTCGTAGCAAACATACTCAGCAGGAAGCCAACGGCTTATTTCTTGACGATGCAGCCTCATCTATTGAAAGATCTACATGAGCTCCAGATAGAGGTTGTTTTACCAGGACAAAGTGGCTTACTGGCTAATCTCGAAGTTAAGTCATCACTTGTGGAAAGGATTAAAGAGACATTGCCCACTGATGCTAGATTTCGAAGACTTAAAGAGAAGACAGAAGCAGGCATGCAAACGGGACTTCGCATACATGAAGACGAGACATTGAGGTGCGGAAATCGCCTGTATGTACCAAATAGAGAATTAAGATAGGAGTTAATGACTGAAGCACATAGCTCAATGTACTCTATTCATCCAGGAGGAATAAAGATGTATCAAGATTTAAGGCAGTATTATTGGTGGCATGGAATGAAGATGGAGATTGCACGATTTGTGGCAAAATATTTAGTATGCCAGCAAGTAAAAGCCGAGCATCAAAGGACTGCTGGTATGTTGCAGCCGCTTCCTATACCAAAATGGAAGTGGGAACATATCACTATAGATTTCGTCACAGGATTTCCAAGGAGCCCCACTAGAAAAGATGCGATATGGGTTATCGTGGATCGACTCACTAAATTGACACACTTTTTGCCATTTAGAGTTGGACAGTCCACGGAGGTACTAGCCGACATGTATATACGACAAATTATAAGATTACATGGAGTGCCGGTCAGTATTGTGTCGGATCGTGATTCAAGATTTATATCTCATTTTTGGTGAAGCATGCAAGAGAGCCTTGGCACCCGACTCAAATTTAGCACTGCTTACCATCCACAGACAGATGGTCAATCGGAACGCACGATTCAGATCTTGGAGGATATGCTGCGATCGTGTATGCTAGACTTTGGAGGGTCTTGGGAAGATCATTTGCACTTGGTGGAATTCTCTTACAACAAAAGTTATCAGGCCAACATCCAGATGGCACCATTCTAGGCGTTGTACGGTAGAAAGTGCAGATCGCCGATATGCTGGAGTGATGTTGGTGAGCGTCAAATACTGGGTCTAGAGTTGGTAATGCAGACAGTGGAGAAGGTAAAAAAATTCAGAATCATCTTCTGCAGCTCAGGACAGACAGAAGCATTGGGCTGATATACACAGACGTCCCCTGGAGTTCAAAGAAGGAGAGCACGTATTCTTGAGGATTTCGCCCACTCGAGGTACTATTAGATTTGGGAGCAGAGGCAAGTTGAGTCCAAGGTACATCGGGCCATTTGATATTCTGGAGCGCATTGATGAGGTGGCTTATCGTCTTGCATTACCTCCATCCTTAGAGGGAGTGCATGATATATTCTATGTCTCACAGCTGAGAAGGTACGTGACTGACCCAAGTCACGTAGTCGATCATTCTGAGATCGCAGTGGGCCCTAGCCTGAGATATGAAGAACAATCAGTTGGCATACTCGACATCAGTGAGAGGACACTGCGAGGACAGACAATTAGACTGGTTCGTGTAGCTTGGAAACATCACTCTCCTGGCGAATCTACCTGGGAACGAGAGGATATCATGCGCCAGCGTTATCCTGACTTATTCGCGGATGCAGGTATAACCTAAGCATTCTTGCAATTCCCATAGTTCTTTCCTTTAGTAGTTTATTCTTTGATTGCGAGGACGCAATCCTCTTAAGGGGGGTAGATTGTAATCACCCTGATTTTTTTAAAATTTTTAAAACAATTTTACACAATTTTCTGTAATTTTCTGGGATTAAAAACTAAGGTATTTTACAATTAAATGATTTTTAAATAATGTTAATTAATATTAAAATATTATAAAAATAATATTTTTGGGTGTAAAATAAAAAACTAGATATAAGATAATTTTCCAGGAATTTAATGGACCCCAAAAATATTTTTAAAGACCTAGAAACTAAGTTGTAATTATCCCTAAATAAACCCTAGAATTAAACCCGATTTATTTTGAAATAAACCAAACCAACCCGAACCGAACCAAGGAGAACCGAACCGAACCCAGCTCTTAACGGGTCGGGTCGGATCCGAATTGAACCCGACCCGGACCCGTTAACCCGGCCGAAACCCTAATCCTAATCCTAACCCCTTTACTGTTCCGGCGCCTATTTAATCCCCTCGATTTCCTCGCTCCGCCGGTCGGAACCCTAACCTCTCTTCTCTCTCCTCCGCCTAGAACCCGCAGCGCCCCGCTCCGACCACCCTAGTCCGCTGACACCGCCTCCCTCCTCCAGAACCTCCTCCTTCCGACGAACCGACCTACAGCCCTCGGCCGCCCTAGCCGTCTTCGCCTTCCCTCTCCACCGTCTCTCGCGACGAGCCTCGAAACTGCCTCGACCACCATCGTCTGAACCCCTTGCCGTCCTTTGCCCTTTCCCTGACCCGCAGCCGCTCGAACCGAGTCTCGACCGCCCAACACCCCGTCTTCCTCCTCTGCCTCGACCACGAGCAGCAGCAACCGCTGCTCTCCCTGCGGCGCCTCCACCTAGCCGTCTCCGCCTCCGTCGGGCTATTCTCCTCTGGCGAAGCCCTGAGCAGCCACGGCGAAGCTCCGGCGAGTCTCCACCTAAACTCTGACCCGGACACAGCAGAACCCGGACACAGCAGTACCCGGACACAGCAGCACTATGCAGTTGTGTCGTGTCGCCTCACGGACACGAAGAAACCCCGTTCTGCGTATCCCCATTCAGGTAACCCTTTCTCTCTTCTTGTTGCCCCATATTTCGTTCTGTCAGTTATGACGTATAGGTTGTGTAACCCTCTCGATGCCCGTACAACCCGCTCGGTGCGTCGCATCCTATGGCAATCGCAAACCGTAATCCAAAAACAAGAAAAAAATAACACCCTATTTTCCTCCGAAACTGAGTATGCCCCGCCAAACGGGATGACTTGGTCGCGTGCGGTCTTCACCAAAAGGTGCGCGCCATTGATACGGACGTGCGAGATTTTGCAGAAGTTGATTTGGATGTGCGTGCACACCGGAATCAACACGTATCCGCCGACAATGCCCCGTATCCGCCTGTTCTGGAACACGTTATAACTTCGTGTACACATGTCAGATCGAAATAAAACTTGTGCCATCGGACTCATAGCAATACGCTGGTCTTGTGACCCAAGTTTGGTTCAATTCTGAGAACGTTGGAAAAATTACTTCGTGGGCCCTACGGCTCCACTTGACGGACGATTTTGTGATCGGCTCATCGGAATCTAGTTCTGGAAGTTCTGTTGGGTTCGTATCATCGTTCTGGACTTGTTGACACTAAGTTTGACGAATTTGGAGACTATTAGTTCTGACACATTTTTCGGTGCGAAACGGACCGCATGTGGACCCCGCTTTGACCAGAAACGGTGATTTTTGCCTGGTGTCCAAATTGGACTCAAGGACAGGCGTTTCTAGCTATTTAATATTTTCTAAACCTGTTGGTGATGTTTATTTCAGCTTTTAGAGGAGTACCTGCAGGATCCACTGATACAGGGATAGCTGTTGGTATTCAAACCCCAAGCAAGTGTACCTTGCCAAACTTTGCAGTTTTGTTATTTATTTTTTTGACTTAAATTAATTGTTGTACATGCTTAACCTAGGACCGTGTGACTTTACTTAGCGTCCGATTAATAGTCGAGTGCCAACACCGTACGCGGAGTTGTGTAACGTCACATAGAGATGGTTATCGTGACCCTTTACATTCTCGTGCTTGCATTATCAAGTACGTTATACCCAGGACACCTAATACTATTCATGAGACAGAACCTTCTTGAAATATTTAAGGTGATTCTGTGTAGGTTACAGGATTTTGACATAGACATTATATTCATAGATACTATATGACTTGTTGCATTAGCTATGATCTCGCGTGACATGGACATGAGACGTTATGGACATGAGACGTATGGTTACATTGGGTGGGGAGAGACACACAGGCTACAGGCTGTGTTATATATATTTATTATTATTGCTATGCCGTAGACTCTACAACAGAGCTAGGCACATTACGTGTTATTGCTGCTACCGGCTCTCCGACACAGAGATTGTAGCGGTCTCAGCCTGAGTACTAGTGATGCTCTCACTTGCATTTCACAAAGATTGTTACATATTTACCCTATTTATTTCATTTATTGCTGCACTGCAATTATTTTGGCTTGTATGATTTTGTACCTTGCTATGTCCCCTGAGGACCTGGATCCGGATTATGTCCCCAGGATTAGCAGACGAGATCTATCCCGAGGTATACGGGACAGCAGCAGGAGCAGGAGCAGGAGTTGATACAGGAGCTGTACCGATTCCCGAGGATGAGGTATTGGCTGAAGACTTTTCCTAAGTATTTGTGTTTCATACTCAGTATCTACTTTATTCAGACATTTATGTTTTGGTCTGTTGAACCATTGTATCAGATTTATATCGGGTTGTTCCCCGAAGTACTTTATTGAGACTGGTTGTTGCTTTACATTTCTTATTGCTGTTGATCATATTTATCTTCTATGGATGAGATTAGTTGTGGCATGTTGTAGTAGACTTTAATTTACAGCTTAAGTACGCCCTGATGGATCCATTAAATTGGGTTTGTCTATCAGTGTGTGCTGCTGGCCATTGCCATATATTTTGGGACTGGGGTATGACACAGAGTCTTGAGCTCCATAAGGCTGCGCTCGAGTGTATCAAAATGTGTCATGATCTTCGCATCATCCTTCCATGGCTGAGACTGGGGTCGCTCCATAATCTTCCACAGAAACTCGTCACGCAGGTCAGCAATCTGACGGTCAACACTCTTTGGGCTCATATCGACGCCTGTAAAGGCTGGAAGGAATGCACACTGACAGAGGGGGCCCTAGATGATTGTGTCACAAAAAGGTGCCGTAGGATCCCTTACCGTAGTACATAGACCACCAACGATGGTCAACTAGAGCTTGTCCTCCGACGGAGAAGGGGGATGGGGGTTTCGAGAAAGTACCAGCATGTCCCTTGGTAGGTACAACAACAGTCGATCGTTCACGGAGCCTAAGATGCTCATCCTAGAAAAAATATGTATCTCTCGATTAGCGTACTTCTTACTATCTACTCATCGTAATTGCTAATGTCTAAGCTACTTATTACTAACTATATAGATATTTACTAACTACATGGATATTTATTTGGACATTTTCTAAGTTATAATAAAATTTATAAAACGTAAAGTAATACTTACATAGCTTTGCATGGCTCTCTCATATATCAGCTTTTCGTCCTTCCGATGGGTGGCCAAGAAGACGGTCACCATATTAGTATTCTCACCCCTCTGTACCTGTTAAAAATATATATTATTTATTAATAAAATTGAAATTTGTTTTCTACTACATTTTATTCTACTTTTATTTAAATAATATATATTTAATAAAATATATACTAGACGACGAAAATATTCTGTCATGGGAATCTAGCTACCGCATCACTTTTCTACCTTCATCCTAGACACCTTTGCTTTCTTCGACTTTTCCTGTACTTGGGATCATCAAATTTAGCCCTCATCGCAGTCCACTACTCAGGCGTGATCCAACCTTGGATCGAGTTTTTGAAGTGATCACGATCCTTTTGATCGTTGATCGCATCCCGGATTAGTTTGGCGGTTACGACAGGAAATTGATGCTCGATCTGCTCAGCCCAGTATGGTGGATAGAAATATGTTCTCTACAAGAAGTAAAGTAGTAAGTTAAATAATATACATAAATTAGATGATTGATATTAAAACCAAATATACTTTTACCTTAAAGTGTACAAACCAAAATGCCTTCCTCTCGCCCGAAGCATCCAAGTAGTTGATCCAAGGCCTACCACAGTTCTGCCTCATAAACTTCCTCAGTTCTCTATGTATCTTCGAGGGACAATATCTAAACAATGATAATGAAATATATAAAAATATGAATATATAGACATGCATCATCAAAAATGTTAACTAATTAACTTACTTTATAGGCCTGTTGGCCCAAATCTCCATCATCATCTCGTCCGGAGACGTGCATGGAGGATCGCTCTGATACGCAGACGGATCCGGCTATACCTCATCCATGTCCTCCTTCGTCCCTATGGTCCATTCAACGTGAGGAACGCTGGATGGAGTACGCTGCTCCCTGGAATTATTAGTCTCAAGAGTCTACTACGTATCGTCGTCGCAGTCAGAGATGTGAGAGGTCGAAATACTAGAGTACTTGGAGACAAGGGTCTAGAACCTGTATCATTTACTGCACCAGTCCATCATTTAGAGCCTCTACCTCCGAAAGATCCGCGTCGTCCTGTCTTACCTGTTAATAACATATGATGATAGAGCACACACACACACACACACACACACACACACACACACACACACATATATATATATATATATATATATATATATACAAGTCCAAATATAATTGCAGATAAATAACTAGTACATGTCGCAAGTCTAAAATGATGGTACGTTCTACAGCCAAAATATAATACATGTTTAAATATATTTTATTTTATTTTCAATCATTTTCTGAAAGTTTATATTTTTTATCTTCCTCGTCCTCCTCTTCCTCTTCCTCATTCTCCTCATCTTCACTTTTATCTACTTCGTCATCCTCTTCGGATAATTTTATCTCTTCTACATGATTAGACGTATAATGAGTAACTTTCGTTGAGTTAACATCTACAATATTTGCAACTAGAGGTAAATCGTGTTAGGTTTATATAGTAAAAGTATTACTTTATTTTAACTATATTTTCTTATTTTATAATAAGAATTATATTCATAAATATTTGTATATTATATTAATGCAAGTGTCTGATATTCTATATTGTAGATAATATGGTATGTGTTATCACACAGAAGATCATATTATCAGTTTCCTGTAGAATATATAATTAGTTTACAACCTAGATGGATTTGGGCAAACCATTGGTAATATTGTAGTATAATCTGGTATTAGTCTATCTTGACTATAGGTTTACACTAGTACACTTTTTGTGTATTGAATATGACTACTTGTGGTTATTTTCTTTGTACTGACTATAAAGAGAACAAACACCTATGTTATTATGGATGCTTGTGCTCTTAATTCAGATATAATAACAGACATATATATATATATATACAGTATGCATTACTTTGACTCATAAAAGAGTGAGATTTATTATGGGCCAATAACCTCTATAAATTGGGTAATAATATTGTGTCTATTATAGATTATTGATTATAAAATGAATCCATGTCCCGATACGTCGGGTTGATGATGTACCCTTAAGGAACTCATTAGGATTGTCATGTAAATCCTGCAAGTGGATTATATTCGACATGACAAATAAAGTTGAGTGGTAAAGGATAAAAGATGTCGATCAATATAGTTGTCAGTAACTTAATTTGATCGATGGACATTCAATATCTTAACATAGGGAGATGAACGTGCATATAATAAGAAGACACCCATAAACTTAATTTGGTATTATGAAGGTAGTGCAACGATAGTTTTTTAGTGGACTGAGCTATTATTGATGTGCCTGGGTTGTGTGTTCGGGCTGAACATGGGATACCCAGATCCGTCATGGTCCCTGTCGTAGCCTATATATATATCCTCTATTCTCTAACTGTCATAATACATCAGAAGCGATCAACTTTCTCTAAATTTTTCTTTTATATAAGAAGAGAAAAAGGGTATGCCAAGGAGAAGAAAAGTTTAAAAAATCATCGCCCATATGACATCTAATCCGAGGAAGAAATACATGCATAAGATCTTATGGTCGCTGGTTGATCGAGTTTTTTGGAGATCATCTTCTATGTCTCATTACTTGAGGTATAATTCGTGAACCCTGGTTTTTGCCTTTGAAGGGTTAGATCATATATTAAACCTGTTAATACTTTATCGATCGATATATACACCAATATGCGTTCCTGGGGATCTCCAGTTCTATCAGCTCATCCTCCTGATAAGCTATTTCGTCAACGTCAAAGGTATTTTTAGCTTTAGTCTTGCATACTGCCCACCAGTTCGACCTTAATGTTTCCCGTCTATGATAACACGAGCTGAGACTGACTTGATAGGGCAAATGGTTCATAGCCTTGATATCGACTTTGGTAGTTTATATCCACAAGACCATGCTTGTCAATTTTTCAACCTTGATCTTGGACCGGATCGAACCAATCAAAGTTGAATAACATGATCGTAGCAGGCTCTGTGCCATAATTATATGCCAACTCTATAATCTCTTATAAGACACCAAAGAAATTATTGCCTAGATAGACATCTTTATAGTTCAAAGATTTGATACACAAATAACTATATTTCGTAGAATAGAGATCCAGTAAGCAGTCTCTTATCGAGGTAGTTGTTGAATTGAACATAAATCCATTCACACAGTAGCTTGACCATATTTTTACGGCATAAATTGGTTCCTTGGCTAGAGTTCTAATAGACTCATTCTTAGGTATTGTGTGTGGATGATCGACCTAAAATAATTACTGAGATCCTCACATATGTGCTTAACCAGGAAGAAAAATAATGTCTTATTCCTGTTCTACTTCTTTATATGTTATTTATGGTCTACTCGACCCCACATCATCATTAAATGTACTGAAAAATAATAAAGCATCGACCAATCAGTGTAATAATGTTAGTGTATACTATTAAATTGAGACAACATAAATATTGACGTATTTAATTACTTACCCCTCTAGCTTCTCCACTTCATCATCGTCATAGTTGAGTAATATATACAACTGAGCAGCCCTTAGCTCGCCGTCCTTCAGAAATTTCTTATTCAATTTTCCTGAAGGCTTACCAAAAGCATTGAATACTTTCAGTATTGCATCATTATATTCCTGATATCCGTTATCGTTTCTTGAAGCTCTTGATCTATTAGTAACAACATGCGGCTCGAAATATATAAGCAAAATTTTGTAATCTCCTCAAGAACATAGTCTTAACAAATAGAACCCTCGACCTGTGCCTTATTTTTCATCTTTCTCTTTAGGTGGTTCAGATGTCGCTCGAACGAGTATATCCACCGATAACCGATAGACCTACCAACATGTGCCTCATAGGAAAGATGAATCGGTAAATGCTTCCTGGAGTCGAAGAATCCAGGAGGGAACACCCTTTCAAGCTTGCACAATATTACCACAATGTCCTTCTCTTGCTTTTCTAGACGATCGACGATCAACTTAGTAGAACAAAGATCTCTGAAGAATATGCTAAGCTCTGTCAATGGATCCTAATCTACATGTGGTAAGAATTTTGGAAATGTAATTGAAATTAAGCTCTCCATAAATATGTGACAGTCGTGGCTCTTCATACCCGTCAGTTATCCTTCGGGATGATGCATCTTCTTATATTCGATACATACCCGTCTGAAAATTTTAGGTCCTTAATCCACCTACAAAGTCTTCCTTTATCCTCCTTGTCCAGTAAGGAAAATGCCTTAGGCAGCTTATACTTCCTATTCCCTTCCTTTATCAAATACAACGTAGGGCATCTGCATATTTCTTCTAAGTCCAACCAGGCATTGGAATTGTCTTTTGTCTTCCCCTTTACGTCCATCATAATATTAATTATGTTGTTAAACATATTCTTCTCCATATTTATGACATCAAGGTTATGTCTGATCAGATTGGTGCTCCAATATAACAGGTCCCAAAATATTCTCCTCTTCGTCCAGTTATGAGTGTGACCAAATCTATCACACTTATATCCCATAGTAGCTTCTTCGATAGTACTTGGTAAATTTTTTACCTCTTTCTATATCGTCTCTCTGGGCCACCTTGGAGGCGGATTTGCCTTCTCCACAATGTTAACACGAAAAGTATTTTTGTTCCACCGGAACGGATGATCCGATGGCAAAAATTGTCGATGACAATCAAAAAGCACAATTTTCTTCCGTATTTCAAATGAAAAGCCTTATTGCGGTCCATGCAATATAGACATGAGAGATGACCATGAGTGCTCCATCCAGATAACAAGTAATAAGATGAAAAGTCGTTGATGGTCCACATAAGTGCTGCCCTAATCTAAAATTTTTGCTTTTTAGAAATATCGTACGTGTTGGTGCCTACTTCTCGTAGCTGATTCAACTCATCTATCAACAGCTGTAAGTACACACGATGTTTCTTATCGGATTGTTCAGACCCGGGATAATGGCGGTTAAGAACATATATGGAGTCTTCATGCACATCCAAGGTGGTAGGTTGTATAGAGTAAAGATCACTGGCCAACACGAATACTGGGAGCCCAAAATTTTGAATTGGGTAAAACCTTCGGAGGAGAGCCCCAACCTTATATTACACAGATCCAAAGTAAAATTTGGATACTCTCGATTGAAGTGCTTCAACGCTTCTCCATCGGATAGGTGATCCAACACTTCTTCAATCTGTATCCGCTTATGCCAACTCATATTTTCTGTAGTCTCCTTGACCATAAACAACCTCTGCAATCATGGTGTTAAAGGCAAGTAGTGAATTAAATCAGTCGGCTTTCTTACACCGACATGCCTTCCTGTACCAGTTGTCTTGTAGTGATCAGCACCACAAAATCTACATATGTCTTCATCCTTGTATTCTTTTAGTACAATATGCACCCGTTGCAACATGCATTAATTTTTTTGTATCTCATCCAGAGCGATCTCACCATTCTCTTAGACCGGTAGAAGTCTATAGGTAACTTGGCACCCATCGGTAATATCTTTATAATCAACTCTATTTATCAGTTGTAGTATTCTTGCGACATGTTAAAATCAGATTTGATGCTTACATTCTTGTAACCACCTCCAAAAGAGAATGATCATCACAACCAGGATATAATAGAGTCCTTGCATTCTCCAGTAACTCCATGAACTTCACAGCATCGGCATTCGGTGCATTCTCAGATGCATCATGATTGTTTAGATTGAAACTAAGCCCTGCAGCATCGAAATCCATGTTCACCTACTAGTGGTCATAATTAGCGTGGTCATGGACATTCGTATTCGGCTCCACGTAAGGCTCCGACTCTGATTCTAAAGGCATAAGTTCTCCATTTGAGGTTTACCGATAGTAATGCATGAAACCCCTCGAGTACAAATAATATGTCACGTCCACTTCTGGATGATATTTCAAGTTGTGATATCTCACACATTGAAGCTTAATTTTGGTGTCGTCCATGTATTGAGGGAACGCCTTGGTAAACTGCAGGAACTGCTCTACCCTATGTATGAATTCATCTCATACACCACATATGTCCAGGATGATGGTTGTACATCCAGTCATGATGTCATAGGTAATAATTCATATTCATGTTTAGATACTACTGCAAAGATGGATACGCATTGTTCAAGTATATTGTTCAAATAGATGCAAAGATGGATATACATGTTTATCAAAGTAACAACTTCTATTGATGCATGAGTATCCGAGTTGTGATGCGTGAGTATTTATATTGTGATTCATGAGTATCCGTATAATAAGTAAATAGATAAGTTTGATATTGATTTCCAAACCTTTTAGACATATGGACAACTCCGATTTAAGGATAAGGGTGTCGTCACGTATTCCTTGTGAGTCATTCTCTGAATTTTTTTTTTACTTCTACAAGCCTTTTGAGGCTATTAGAGTTCTACCAGAAAGATCTAAGAATGAAAGACTGAGAGGCTTTCTTTACTCCTCTCAAAAATATCTGAAAATACTTTTGCAAACTAGTTCTCACTATAAGTCTTTTTTAGATATTTAGATCATTTCGTTCTTAGCCTTTTCTAGTTGAATTATAATAGCCTCAAAAGGCTTGCAGAAGTAAAATTTATTTTCAGACATATGGCTCACAAGGAATACGTGGATACTCATATACTCAAGATACTTACTTGTATCTTGACACTATACCTATCATACCTACACTTGATACTATACCAAATCTTATATCTATGTACACTACACTAGGATACCCAACTCAACTCTAATACCTTAATACCACATAGGTACATATCTACCTATAGGATACTCACTCATGTATCACTGATACACATCATAATCTTCTTTTAGTTATGATACCTTATCCCCATTCTTTGACATACATGTATGCATATTGTAGAAGCATAAAAAGTGTGCCTCATGAAGATGGCATAGTTTCTTACAAATAAACTAAACATAGGAAGAATGACAAACTTTTTCTCTATTTCAAAGGATAGCGCACTTTCAAGCTACTTCCAGCAACAAAGACAGGTGCCAAATCACGTGTCTGCTTTTTCCTTCAAACACTAAATACGATGAATCTGACAGCTGAACAACAGTCGAGGATATCAGAAGCCATTATTACAGTTGAACTATGGCACATAGACCCAGGTTGTCCTTTACCGGCTAGTACGAATCAGCTTCTTCAAAGTGCGCTGTACGGCCAATTTCTATAAAAGTGCGCCATCATGGCCAACTTCTCAAAAGTGCGCTATCACGACCAACTTTCTCAAAAGTGCATCATCATGACTACTTCTTCAAAAGTGCGCCATCAAGGCTACTTCCTCAAAAGTGTGCCATCACGGCTACTTCTTCAAAAGAGTGCTTGTATAGCCAATCTTTTCAAAGTACGTCAGTCTCCAGACCACTTCTAAAGTGCACCTATGATCCTAACTAACAAAGAGAAGTTACAATTACGTGTCCTACATGCTATGTTCCTAGTAAAATATGCATAAATAACTTTTCTATGACCTAGGCTTTCCTCATATTGGAAGCCACGTGTCAAGTAGGCAACAAGTTGCTCACAATGCGGATTGTCCAAAGTGTGCACACACTATCATAAATGCTTTAAAATCCTATAAATTTAGGACCATTATGTATGTTACAGAGACTGGAATTTCAAGTCTTTGAAGTTCAAGAACAGAAGGAGATAAATAGAAGCTTGCCGTGCGATTGTTGTCCAAGCTTTCTCTTTATCCAACTCTTCAAGTTGTTCACAACATCATTGCATTTCTTTATCGTTATGTAGTCCAGAGTAAAGTGATAGTTTGTAAATTAGATCTCTACAGCTATAATTTCCTAGAATCAATTATACTTAGATTCTTGTTTAAGATCTTTTGTACTTTTCTTTCTTTAAATAGTTTGTAACACAACAATTTTGTATAAACCTTTGTTCATCACAAACAATATGGCGACTCTGCTGGGGATTACTTTCTCCTCTGACGAGAAAGTGATAGCTCAACGCAATATTGTGTCGGTCGGCTTGATGCAGAAGACCTTGGTTGTGAAGTTCGATCAACAAGCATACAAAAAATGCTCCATTCTAGGAGTAGTGCCCACCCCTCACCCGCAATCAAGTCAAGAAAGACCCACAAAGTATGGGAACCCAAGACTCATCACACATATCCCGAAGTTACTTTCAAGAGGAAAAAAATCATTCTGATTGACGACTCCCTTGTCAATTCTGTCAACCAAGTTCAGTTCAATGACTTGGTGGACAACTTCCTTGCGTTAAACGAGGGATAAAAATTACACAACTCGCACAATATCAAGCAAAGGGTGATCCACTTCCAAGCTTTTGAAATAGCACATATTCGTTATAATGACGGGAAAATCATGACATGGACACTACTATCCAAGCTAATCTCTCTACAGGGCGCTCTTCAAAAAGAGATAAAAGTTTCTCTAAAATTTACGCCAGTAGAAGAAAGACTACATGCGCACTAATGAAAACTAATGAAGCGTTAGTCAGTGGAAATCATTCCCCTAACTGTTTGTGGAAGAAAGTTTAAATAAAACTTTTTATTATAAACTATTAAAAAGAAAGAAGAGTATGAGAGATCCTAAACAAGAATCTAAGTATAATTGATTCTGGGAAAGTATAGCTATAGAGATCTGATCTGCAGGCGATCACTTTACTGCTTGGACCACACGACGATAAAAATGCAGGGATGCTGTGAACAACTTGAAGAGTTTGGCAATATGAAATCTTGGGCAACAATGACACAACAAGCTTCTATTTCTCTCCTTCTGTTCTTAAATTTTGAAGACGTGAAAATCTCCAGCCCTGATGCCGAAGAAATGAAAGGATACTGTGAATAACTTAAAGAGTTGGGCAATAAGAAAGCTTTTGCAACAATGATACGGTAATATTCTATTTCTCTCCTTCTGCTCTTAAATTTCAAAGAATTAAAAATTCTTCCCCCGCTGCCCCCTTTGTAACATACACAATGATCCTATATTTATAGGATTTTAGAGTAGTTATGACTGTGTGCACGCACTTTGGACAATCAGTACTGTGTGCGCACTTTTGGTGGACTCACACCCCACTGTCTCAATGAGTGGGTGCCCAACTTGCTGCCTGCTTGACATGTAGCTTCCTATACGAGGAAAGCATAGGTTGTGTAAGACAGTTATTTATACATATTTTATGAGGAACATGGCATATAGTACATGTAATCGTAACTTCTCTTTGTCGGTTAGGATCATAGGTGCACTTTAGCAGTGGTCTGGCAATCTGGCGCATTTTTGAAGAAGTTGGCCATATGGGCACACTTTTGATGAAGTAGCCGCTGTGATGGCACACTTTTGAGGAAGTAGCCATGATAGCACACTTTTTTAGAAGTTGGCTGTGATGACACACTTTTAAAGAAGTAACCGTGATGGCGCACTTTTGATAAAGTTGGTACAACGATGCACTTCTGAAGAAGTTGGCACAACGACACAATTTTGATAAAGTTGGCACAACAATGCACTTTTAAAGAAGTTGGCACAACAATGCACTTTTGAAAAAGTAGCCGTGATGACACACTTTGTGAAGAATTTGCCATGATGGTGCACTTTTAAAGAAGTTGGCCTTATGGAGCAATTTGAAGAAGTTGATTCATACTGGACGATAAACGATAACTTGGATTTGCGTGTCGAAAATCTTCTGCAATAAATGAATTGATCTTTTTGGTATCTGCAACTATCAGCTGTCAGTCTGTTGTATTAAATGTTGAGAGCAGGATATGACCATTATACGTTAATCTTCATAGCATTAAGATAGCGCACCACATTAAGAAAGTGCACCATAGTGTTGAGAATTAAGAAAGTACGACTTTCTTCTGTTGGGCTCTTTATGGTTAATGCGCCATCTGTGTAGGCGCATATTTTTATGCTTCTACACTAACGTTATGATCAGGTGCACATTGGAGAAAAAGTTATGCGCCATTCCAAGACCTTCGTGTAAAATTAAATACATGTCGGGAAACTATGCCAATTCTGTCTGTGCCATATAAAGTGCGCCAAAAGGGTCAACCTCTTCATAACGTGTTATTTGTGCGTGTGTACATAAGAAGACTGCTAGAGACAAATTTCTCTCATTCATGAAGGAAAAATAATCTTGAGAGATGACGAATCACTTGCCAATCAAGCCAGCACCTCACTCTATATACAGGGGACCAAAAATGTGTATAGAAGATTCAATGTAAAGAGGCAGAGTCTACCCTCTTCCTTCTCTAATCTTCCCTCTTCTGATTTACTTGAGCTTATTATACAAAAGCGTAAGGAGAGAGATCCTTCTGATTTTGCAACGGTGTTTCCTAATAAACATTTTTGCAATTGTCATAAGGTTGTAATCAAATGTTGCTATGCATCAGCAAAATAGTATGTGTTTGACCGATTGACTTATACTATGTCTTCCAAACCTGGACATGCAAAGCAAGCTGACAACTAGGAGTATGATGATGACGAACAGTTCTTTACTCCAGCATACATTGTCATGCCCCAGTCCTAAAATACATAGGATTAGGACACGTAAGCATGCCAGCCGCATGTATATGACAACTCCAATATATAGAAACCATAACACATGCGTACGCTGTATAATGAACAATATTTCATAAGTGGTAAAAACTATCGCAAGTCACATGGTATATTCTAAATCTCATCCACATAATCAAATATAAATAAACAAATAACCAATATCTATATAACTAGATCTCAATATAAAGTATCTAAAGATGATAGTTGGATGGAAATAAATCCACTACCAAACTAGAATATATAAGTGCAACACAACAAATACAATATAAGAATATCAACTAACACTCACTAAGACTCGAAGAGAAGACCTCTTCGAAATATAAGTAAACAGTCCGGATATGCGCTCCTGCTAATGCTCATAAATATCTATACCTGGAAAGGGACCAGGTCCTCAGAGGGACATAACAAGATACATAAAAGTATGCCAATAAAGTACTGTAAATAAATATCCAATGGGGTCGCCTAACCGTCTAAGTGAATGCAGTTTAAGAACAACTTTCCAATAAGTGGGCTATCTGGCTAAAATGGGATTGGCATGGTTCTCTTGGAGATCCAGGGGCCTACAAAGCATGTCGTCTTTTGAACGACAGAGGCCGCCTGATAATATATAATATATAGTGGTCATCATAACTGCGCATCTCCGGCGGAGCGTACGGGTTACACAAGAAAAGTGCAAAGGAGCCCAAATGTCTTACTTGTTGTTCTCCCCACCCCATGCTCTAAGTATGTCACATCCATGACACGATTTGGTTCATAGCCTATCTTTAGTACAATAGCCCAACCCTGCAACCAAACAAGGACAAGGATTGGACCACCGTACTACAATAGTCTATGTCCATGGACTACTAATAACTGCTAAGTCTTCTAGCATGCAAAGTTTCTATCAACAATTATCCCTAACGCACGTCCCATACGTACTGGAGGCCAGATCTGTCACGCAGTCCGTGATCTATATGAGACTCACACTCATGTAAGAAATGTGTCACAGTCAATGAAACCTAATGATGCTTCATGATAATGTGGCAGTCTCATAAACAAGGTCAATGCATATACATAACAAAAATAAATCACGATGACACCGTTATTTGCACCCAAGTTTCCTTGGACGCGCAGTTTATATAGTAGTTAAAATATATGAACTAATGACAAAAAATAAAGATGCATGCAATATATAAAATATGAATAACAGTACAATGACAAGGTATGCTTGCTTGGCAAGAAGTTGCGTAGTACCAATAACCTGCTCCAAAAATCGCGCAGAACAATCTAATAGGTCCTATATACATATAATATAATACAATACAACATCAGCCATTACACTAGCACAAATACAACCATAATACACTGGACTCCGAGGGTATGCTAGAGGTGATACTGGTCGACTAACATGGTCAACTGTGCGTCTAATTACGCGGGTGTCACGTCTTCAAATGCTGTGCACAATCAGATAGTCAAACTAACACATCTCTTGCCAGTATGTCAGTATACACAAGGCAGTCAAATCCCTAATATTCAGGTCACCAAGTCATATGAAAATATGCGGGCAAAATCTATGGTGTCCTAGGGTCGTACACATATATAGTCATAATTATTATTTAGCATTTAATTATGTACTTATATATATATATATATATATATATATATATATATATATATATATATATATATATATAACCAATAATTTATATACATACCTATTTGAATACATATACTATATATATATATATATATATATATATATATATATATATATATACCAAATAATAATATACTAATGAATAACTAAATAAATATATACTAAATGTATATATATATATATATATATATATATATATATATATATATATATATATATATATATATATATATATATATATATATATATATATATACAAAATATAAATATGTATATATATACCAAATTGAATAATATACGCATACGCGTACGTATACATATACGAGTTGGGTTCGCCGACTCCGGGTCTGGACTTATAACCACTAACTGAACCAATCAGCTAAAACCCTACTCACGAGCACACATACTAAACAAGAAATGAGAGGGACATGTTCAAACCTCGGTGTGCACGCACGGGGACGAGGATCAAGGGTGACTGCTGCAGGTCATCTTTGGCGAGGGTGACGGGCTATAATGACGACGATAATGACGATGTTGTTGATGATGATAAGGGTAATAATGATGGTGATGATTATGGTGATCAGGTGATTGTGAGATGTTGAGGTGATGATAATGAGTTTGCTAAGGGTGATGGTTAAGGGTGATAATGACTATGGTGATTAGGTGATGAGGATAATAGGGATGATATAGATGGTGACTGGGATGATGGTGATGACGAGGATGATGATAGGGGTAATGATGTGGATGGTGATTGGGATGATGGTAGTTATGGTGATTAGGGTTGGAGATGATGATGATGATGATGATGATGATGGGGGTAATGGTTAATGGTGAAGAAGATGATGATGGTGAGTTGCTGGCCGAAGGCTGCTAGAGTCCGACAGGGAGGGAAAGGATGAGCAGGGAGAGGGAGGAGGAGGAGTTTAGGAAGGAGAAAGACAGGGAAGAGGGGCAAATGGGGTGGTCGTGCTGGTGGTATGGTGGTGTTGGCCTGGGTGGCTCGGCGGGAAAGATGATGGTAAGGGGAGTCATCTCAGGCGGAGGTGATGGTCGCGGGTCGAGGCTCGACGGGGTCTAGATTCAGGTAATGACAGCAGGAAGAAAGGTGGTGGATGGAGGAAGATGACCAGAGGGAGAGGAGGAGGTCGTATGGAAGTCGAGGATGGTGAGCAGCGGTGCTTCAGCGACTAAGAAGATGACTGGGACAGGGCTGGCAGCGGTGGAGACGATGTAGACGAAAGTAAAAGGAGATCATGGTGGTGTACTGGTGGCATCGTTGTCGAGTCCGACGGGGAGGAGTTGCTCCGGGAATGACGAGGTGGTGGTGAGCGATTGAGGAAGAAGGAGAGGACAGGGAGCAGGTGGAGTTCAGGTGAGCGGTGGGCTCAGGCGGCTTCCAGCGAGTCGACTCAGCTGCTCCGGAGGTCGGGTTCCAAGGAAGGGAAGGAAGAAGAAGGTGAAGATGGTATGGTGAGGGTGGCGTTAATGGCGGCTCAGCGGAGTCGGCTCCGGCGGTCTGTGAGCAGGAGATGGTCGGAGGAGAGGTCCACGGCTGAGGCGGGTGGTCCGGCGAGGTTGAGGTGGCCGAACTCGGTTACGGGAAGAGGAGGGAGAAGATGAACAGGAAGGGGAGGGGGATTCGGCTAAAATAGGTTGGGGTGATTTGTAAAATAAAGAAAAAAGAAAGAAAAGTTGTTTATATATATGTAGGACCTAGGGTTTGATATTGACCTAGGGATTGGGCTTGGTCAACATCTCCTTGGAGTGGGCCTTGGCTTGACATGGAGAGGTTTGGAGGGCTATAATTTGCCTTGTTTAAAATACAAGGGTAGGTTAAATGAGGGGCGATGTTGTGTTGCACATTTCAAAAATTATGGAGAAAATTCATATGAATGAGAAATAGATTTCTTCGTGTGTCATGTCCAATGGTGTGGACACCTCAATGCACTTTTGCATAAAAGCGCCCAAAAATTGAAAAATTACACAAAGATAGAAATTAGATTAAATTAATAAATGGTGTTATTGAATTAATTAGAAGTACATGGAGATAAAATTAGGTGGGACACAAGTGTCATGGACATAGGAGACTCAGAATAAAATATTACCCTAATTTGGGGTGCACGAAATGGGTTGAGATTGTGTCTCCAATTTTGATTGAAACGCACAATAATACAAAGTTGAAATTATTTAGAATTAAATAATAACGTCTGCGACGGATATTATGCGACCAAAATGTAGCACAAGAGAGCATAATTTTAAGTCACGCAAAGGTCAGAATGGATGACTGGCACGTCTAGGACAGGGGTATGAAGTTTGTAGAAAGGTAATGGCTAGTGTAGTACTCCAATTATCGAAGCAACGATAAGGTACGCTAAGTGATATAAATATTGCAAATTAAATAAAATACCGTGTTATATTTCTAATTGGATTCAAACTAGACCTAGTTTCTCTTTCTAAGCCAGGTAGGCCTAATTTGGGTGAGGGGGTTTACATACATGGCTTTGCATCTTCCCGTGGTGGGAGACAATCAAGACAAAGTTCTTCAAGAATACCCAGATAGAGAAGATTTGACAAACTCGTCGACTCCTTTGAAGGAGTATACCAAAATACTCGTTCACAAAGACGGAAGCTCGTTCTTTACCCTGATTCTGAAACTGACAGTATAGACTCCAACTATACGATTTTTTCTTCCAATCCCTCTGTTGTACACTGAAATATTAGCATCTATGCCATTGGTAATGAACAAGATGCTCCTTTATCATGAAGCACCAAACAATGCTTCAACCCATTAGAAGTCACCCCCAGGGACATGCACACCATGGTATAAAATATGCATCCAATGATGAATGTCCAACATTCTACTACACTAGTTGTTATCCAACTGGCTCCATTCATACGTGCACAACCTACTTCTAGAATAACACCCGTGCAGGATAACACAAATCCAGAAGCAGTCCCAAACCAAGAGTCAGCAGCACCAACTCTTAATCCTCCTGATACTGGAAATAGACCTCCGTCAGTGGTAATACCTATTCAACCAGGATCATACCAATCAACTGTACCACTCCAGCCAAAAGATTCTCTCAAAGCCAACCGAGAATTACATGTACAGATCAATATTTTAAAGAACAAAGACCAAATCCGCTAGCTGGGGGTAAAATAACCTTAACCTCCTCATTGGGATAATATTCCTTTTTCTCCTAAATACAAACCCCAATTAATAATCTTGTTTGAAGGCAAGACATCATCTAGCTAATATATTAATTACTTTAATATGATGATGGCTCACCTGCATAAGGAGGATGCTCTCCTTACCATATTGTTCTTGGGATGCTTAGCCGGCATAGCCTATGATTGGTATTATAGTTTACCTGATAACTGCATATCCTCGTTTGATGACATGAAGTATCTTTTTCTCTCATAATTCTATAAGGGAGGCATGGATATGATGATGTCTTCTCTCATCGATATCAAACAGAAGGAGAATGAATCCGCTCATGAATTCATAGAGTATTTCAGGCAAGCAACTCTTAAGTTGCCTCCCGGTATTCCAGATACTGTATTCATCACTACTTGCCAAAAAAATCTACTGCCTATTATAGTGATCTGGATGGGCCCAACTCAATTTTTAGACTGGACGTCGTTCATCATCGGGGCCAAAGCTGCTAAAGGTAATGCAAGTGTGGCATGTAACTTAGGGATACAAATAACCAATATGGAAGGGAAGCACTCCTCCAATAACAACAATACGAATAAATGCAACAACAAAGGAAAGGAGGCCTTAGTAATAAATTTGGCAAAGCAACCCACCTTTCCTCCAGCACAAAAGCCTTCAGAATCTTCCAGACCTAAAAAGGAATATTCCTTTGATGAGAGCGATATCCACAGTATTTTTGACTGTCTGATAAAAAGAGACAGATTATAGTTGCAAGATATAAAATGACTGGAGGAGGCTGGTAAAACAGATGACCCAAATGATTGCTTATACCATTAGTATGTACATCATCCTACCATGGTTTGTTATGTCTTGAAAAGAAAAATATAACAGTTGATAGATGCCAAAACTATCACCATTCACAATGAGGAGAAGACACCGCCAATATGGTATCTCTTCAGTTTGGTAATTTTCCAGCACAAAAGGTCCTTAAAGGCGTTATTCCAATACCTTGAGCTACACTGGAAGTGGTAAATCTTTTGCCTCCTCAAAGTAAAATAGAGGGGTTGGTGCCTCTTATCATAGATCATGGTGAGATTATGTGGATTCATCCTGATCTACTGCCAGACTGGGACCAGAAAGCAGCATATTCCATTTCAAAATCCAAGAAGGGAAAAAAGTATAAATAATGCAATATGATTTTTTTGGATCATCACTCAGACAGAGAGCAAGATCAACCTCAACCAGCCTACTTGCTTAGCCCAGCGGCTGGCTCAGCATCCTTCGCTCGGTGTATCTCTTTATATAATATTTTAAAACCTAAAAATTTCTCCACCAAGCTCTACTCGTAATCTTTGCTTGACACATCAGCAATGGTGCATGATTGGCAGTATTCCGCTAAATAGGGCACAATAAATCTTTATTGCTTATGATGGTATTCTGACACAAACTTCTTCTCCTTCATCTATAATTAGAGTATGAACCTCAATTAGTGTGGCTGAGGAGAAGCATCCCCAATTTTATCAATATACCCAACAATCTATACGCTTGATGCAAAATATAGGGTATGATTTCCAGAAAGTTGAAGATTTAAATTTGGGCAAGGGACGACGTACTCCTCTACAACCCCAATGACAGTCTAACAAATCCCGTAGCAAATTGGGTTACGATCAAGTTAGCCCACAAACTCATTCCAAAAAGAGGCATGTCCAAAAGAAACTCAAGCCTTGTAATATGGCGCTTCTTTCTCCGATGCCTGAAGAAGAAGTCATGACTGGTACCAGGTCTGGGAAAGATAATCATAAAACTTATTAGTCTATGACAAAAGATGCTCCTGACATTTATTCTACTTCATCAACTCCGGTTGATCCGGTCATATCTGACCTGGTCCTTCGAAGCCTACTGCGACCAAGAAAGGGAAGCAAAAAGAAGTACACTTCGACAAATCCCTGAAAAAATGTACCTCAAGGACTTAAAAATCCCTACAATTTTAACATATTGGCACAACTCGCCAATACTCCAACTTGACTTTTCATATTCGAGTTGCTTCGGTTGTCGAAAAAGACTCGTGAAGCTTTGAGCGAAGCTCTGATACATGCAGACTCATGCTTATCTCAACTCAAGACTCCTGATGAAGAGCCACTAGCATGCGCTCAATGCCACAGTATGATTGAGAAGATTCCTAATATTGCTTTCTTGCAAGATGACATACTACTCAAGGATAACCGACATGGCATGCCTCTGTATTATATCGGTTACAATAGATCTATTAAAGTGAACCAAATTTACATTGACATTGGTCCTTCACTCAACATTATTCCAAAAAGTCTACTGAGAGGATTGAGGATACCAATGCACAACATGTCTGCCACTAGTACTACCATTCTAGGCTTCAATGCTAAAAGAAGTATCCCACTAGGAAAGATACGCCTAAAAATTCAGATTGACGATCTACGTATTGAAGTCACATGCTATTTGATCGACTCTGACGTATCTTATAATATTTTGCTGGGACGACCGTGGATATATGAGCATAAAATTATACCTTCCACCCTGTATCAATGCTTCAAATATGTGGATAGTCGACGAGAAGTCAAAATAGAGGTAGTTGACCTCAACCCATTCAAAGGTATCGAAGCCTATTTTGCTGACTCTGCACTCTATACACCGGAGTATATGAAAGAAGAAGCTAATCAAGTTGGTGATGAAGCTGAGAACACCCCAAAGGAAGAGCCTTTGATGATCCGAGTCAAATGACGTACTACTTGTCCAACTCCTTTGAAGTCTCTCGATATCAACTTGTACATGTCATATCCTTTTGTTATCAATCTTTGACGCAATGAACAACTGACACTGGAGAATGAGCTACTTGTTATCGAACTTCGTCGTAATAAGCAACCAACATTAGTAAATCAATCCCTAGTCATCAATCTTGCCAAGCCTCCTGTCAAGGCTGAAGTTTCTGTTGACTATGTGGAAGAAGAAGAGATCCTATATTTCATGAATAAAGAAGATACTACTTCGTACTACATTGATGTTGAACCATTTGATAAAAAATTGTTAGAAGCCCTTTTTCTTCACGAACCTCTATCTATACCCATGGCATCTCCATTTTAATATAGTTCATTATATGAACTATATGAGGATGCATACTTCATAGTCCCAGCAAGACAGGACAAGCAACGTCGGATAATTTTTGGCAAAGCTCAAAATAAAAGAGTCATGCAACTAATAATTCTGACAAAGATATTATGAAGATACAACTGTATCGTTACAACCAACCAACCAAGAACATTATGCAAGGGATGGGCTATAACTTAATCTGGTTTGGGATTAATTATGGAAAAGGCAGATCGGCACCTATACGTCACTTCTTTTTAAAAAGCAAGCCTGAAATATACTACCAGCGAACTGGTCATGGTTTGGGATATGTTACACCACCAACAAGTCTTGAAGGTTCAGAATCAGAAGAAGAGACACATTCTCATTCCTCTGACTCATCATTAAAGGATTCTAACAAAAGCATGTGTGACATATTCAAACATGCTTTCTCTGTAAATATGGTGTCAACTGGCCCAGATGATGAAGACGTTAAACTATTGGAACCATTCGAGAAAAATTTATAGGCACAACAGATGGATACTCAATGAGAGCTTCGGTTTGAGAAAACGTGAACCACATACAAAAGATAAAGTAGTCCAAATTAATATATGAGAAGAATCTTTTCCAAGACCAATCTTTATTAGCAAGAGTCTTCATAAAAAAAATAAACAAGCTTTAATCCAGCTAATAAATGAGTATATTAATGTCTTCGCCTAGAGTTACAAGGATATGCCTAGTCTGGACCCTCAAATAGCCACACACAATCTCAATATTCTTCCAAATGCTAAGCCGGTGAAACAGCAACAACGACAATTCCGCCCGGATATGATGGATGCAATTTAAGCAGAAGTTAAAAAACTGGTAGCATGCGGCTTCATTCGAGAAGAGTGGCATCCCGACTGGGTAGCCAATGTCATCTCCATTATGAAGAAGAATGGGAAGGTCCGGGTCTATATAGATTATCAAGATCCAAACTCTGCCTATCCAAAAGATAAATTTTCTCTCTCTATCATAGATGTCATGATCGACAATACATGTGGCTTTGAACGCATGTCCTTCATGGATGAATTCTCTAAATATGATCAAATTAAGATATCTCCTGATAATAAAAAATACCTCTTTCTGTACACCATTGGGAGTATACTGCTATACAGTCATGCCCTTCGGTTTGAAGAATACGGGAGCAATGTATCAATGAGCTATGAGTAAATTTTTTAGAAGTATTTATGAAAGATAGTAAAATGCTACGTGGATAATATTGCTGTCAAGAGTCATCTTAAAGATGATCACCTTCAAGATTTAAAGACTGTGTTCGAATTGATATGCCACCACCAATTAAAGATAAATCCAACAAAATTCTTTTTAGTAGTCTCCAGTGGCAAGTTCCTCAAATTTGTTATAATCTTCAAAGGTATTCTCGTTGACCCCAATAAAATCAAAGCTATCCTAAAAATGCGGCCTCAACATAATCTCAAAGAACTTCGTGATCTGCAAGGCTGTCTGACATAAATTAGGAGGTTTATTTCTAATCTATCAGGACGATACCGACCTTTCACTAAGTTACTGAAGAAAGATGTGTCCTTTGTTTGGAATGAAGCATGTCAACAAGTATTCAACGATATCAAATAATATCTCATAAATCTACCAGTTCTGGTATCTTCGATCGTAGAAAAACCCTTTTTACTGTAAGTTCGAGCAATATATCACCCCTAGAAGCTCTTCTTGCATATAAGAGTAATAAAGTCCATGAACAGGTGATCTATTATCTTAGTTATATGATGGTCGGTGCTGAACATCAATACAATCCTGTAGAAAAGAATATCTCGCATTGATGTTTGCTATTCAAAAGACCCGACACTATGTGTCATGTTAAATTCATGTCATATCTAGAGTGAATCCCCTCTGGGTATTGATGACCAAGCCGAGCACACTCAATTCTCGGTTAGCTACATTGGCAATGCTGCTATCGCCTTATGACATGGTATATGTCCCGTAAAAAGTAGTGAAAGGTCAAGCGCTAGCTGATTTTCTAGCAGCTCATCCTGTACCGGAAACTTTAAACTATACGACGATATCCCAGATAGTCTTAGAGTCTAATATGGTGATGGAAGATGACACCTGGCAACTATTCTTTAATGGAGCATCAAGAATAGGACTCAAAGGCAATATAGTAGTCGAAATGGGCAGAGTCCTAGTGTCTCCTGACAAACTACTCATTCATCGAGCATATTCTCTCAGCAAACCATGTTCCAATAATGTGGCAGAATATAATGTTCTACTCATTGGTCACTAATTAGCCAAAGAATTGGACATAGAGTCTCTAGAAGCCTACGAAGATTCCAAACTGATAGTAAATCAAATCAGGGGAGCGTATGAGGTTCGGCATGAAGACCTCATCCCTTATCATCAGGCGACAATCGAACTGACTTTTACTTTCAAAGGATTCTTCATCGAGCATGCACCTCAGTTACAGAATATTGAAACAGATACTTTGGACGGCCTAGCATCATCATTGGTCATTCCCCTAAAGAGACAATACTCTATTATTCTAATAGGTCGAAAGTTGTTCTGTACCAAAAATAATTTACACATTGAATATAGTTACGTCATAAATTCAACCTCTATAGAAAAATATTGGAGATACCCTTTCATAGACTATACTGCTTATAGAATTCTTCCAGAAGATCCGAAAGAAGCCACTTCTATTAAAAGATGCTCACTCTGATTCTACTATGATACCTTATCTAAAACATTATATTGTCGTTCTTATGAGGGATTGCTGCTATGTTGTCTTTCCAACCCTGAAGCAAGACTATCACACCGTGAAGCTCATGATGGCATATGTGGGACACATCAACCATGTCCTAAATTATAAGGCTGCCTCAGGAGAATGGGTTATTGTTGGCCTACAATGGTGACAGATGCCATAGATTACGCTCGTAAATGCAGTTCATGTCAAAACCTTGCAGATTTTATCCACCACCTTTTAAAGCTTGTAAAATAAATATTATAGGTCCGATCAGTCCATCTTCTTCTAGAGGAAATTAGTTCATACTTGCAATACTCGATTACTTTTCCAAATGGGTAGAAGCAGTCTCGCTCATAAAAGTAAAAATTTCCAACTAATTAGCTTCGTCAAATACTATGCGAAGCTCCGTGATTGTTTATGGTTTCTATTATAATTTGTCAGTTAAGCATTTTATCGGTTCTGTGATAAGAATCGAATCCAAAATATAGCATATGCGACCTATAATCCAGCAGTCAACGACTTAGCAGAAGCCTTCAACAAGGCCATAATTAAACTCCTTAAAAAGTTTATCTCATCCAATAAACACGATTGGAATGAGAAGCTCCGTGAGTGTTTATGGGCTTATCGTACAATAGTTCAAACTCTAACTGGTTGTATATCATTCTCTCTGGTCTACGAATGTGAAGCAGTTATTCTGCTCAAAATCTAAATTTTTTCTCTTAGAGTAGCTATTGCTAATGAGCTAATTGTACAAAATAATGATCGATTGCGCCTGCAAGAATTAGAAGCATTGGATAAAAAGTGCCTGCACGCTCAATAATGTATTGAGCTATACCAAGCACACATTTCCAGAGTTTCAATCAAAAAGTAAAGAAAAGAATATTCCAGGTCGGTGAATTGGCCCTTATAGTAAAATGACCTATAATCACAACCCATAAGAGCAAAGACAAATTCCAGGCTAAATGAGAAGGGCATTATGTGATGGATACAATAATCTCCAACGGAGCCTACAGGCTCTCTAAGCCTAATAGAGATTTGATAATGATGCCTATCAACGACAAATTTCTCAAGAAATATTATGTTTAGGCATGACATATTCTTCTCCATCTTCAGCAGAATAAGATATACAACAAGTATATTTTTTCCAATCCCTAACAACTTGTAGCCTACACGGTATTTCAAACTATTAACTATATTCATTCTTGAATAAGACATGTGTAATGGGTCCTCAAAGTTTGCCAGTAGGATAATACTAAGATCCAACGAAACACTCTCGTTGAGAACATCTAAATGATTCTCTCTAACAAAGATATCTCTTTCTTAAAGCCTAATTATTTTAAGGATATCCTATTCCTAATCCCCAGTTAGGTTGAAAATAATCTTACATGTTTCTTCATCAGTCAATAAGTGTAATGTGATTCATGTCCATATTACCTCTGAATTATATTCCATTTATTTTCTCTAAAAAATAAAACACTAGTGCCCTTGAACTACTCTTTCTTCTTTTCCCCGGTGGAGTAAACTAGCGAGCTATCACGTCCATATCACCTCTGTTAGTATTGCATCCTATAAAATTTGTTATTTGTATTCAACATAAGTATGCCACGGTGACAAATTCACCAAATCTCTCACATAATTATATTTTGCCATGCTCTTATACCTTTGAGCAGATATATTCGGTGGGATCCTGTTCGAAAATATATCATGTCCACATTGCCTTTGATTTATTTTTACTCTAACCTATTATTTGTACCTAATGTTTGATGCACAATAAATAAATGGGTCCACAAAAAACAATTATTCTTTGAAAATCTAAAAGTTTTAATTTATTTTTATTGAGAAACTTACAAGAAAATAAAACAAGGAAAAGCATAAGATAGATTTCTCTCAGTTGGAGTAGAAAGATCAAGGAGGAACTTTGTCAGTCGAGCTAGTTGCTAATCTTTATTCAATGTCGCTCTCCTATGTGCTTCAAGCATTCTTGAGTCGAGCCATAGAATCATATAACTCTATCATCTTGTTTTGAACGTGGTCAATTTTTTTCTTGTTATGTTCAAGCTTCAAAAGCTGTTCTTTTGCTAAGTCGCAATGTGCCAGCTCATCCCGATGTCGGTCCACAGTCACCTTTAACTCTTCTCTCGCTTGCTTAAGCTGGGTTTTGAGTTCTTGGATCTGATTTTTGAGCTGTAGCATCCTGTCATTATGTTCATTATGGGCAGAACGATACTTCTTTCACAAAAGTATTTATTTGGATAGTCTTCTCAACATGGATCTTCATATGCTCCTGGAAAGTGGTCTGGCTCTCCATAAACTCTGTAGTGATTGACTCATATTCAATCTGAATTAGAGTCAAGATGTCCTTAATGTTTACCTGCATATATTCATTAATAGGCTGCTCATGGCCTACCATGATTTTCTCAAGATCAGCAGCCCTATCCTCATCCTTGAAATTTTTGATGAGTTGAATCATAGGCAAGCTAGCATCTTTCACATCTTCAAAAGATAAACCTTTCTCAAGCTCCAGATTTATTAACTCCTTTAATGTTGTGTAGAAAGCAGATATATAAGCTTCTATTAAAGCATTAAAGTGAGTGTTTGAACTTAGAGTTATGGCAATTTCAGCTAATCCCCAACCATAATGCACGAAGACAATTGTCGTGACAGTTGCAGCCTCGACCGTGGAGACAAAAGATGAAGAACCTGCTGCTTGTTCTCTCGAGCTAACAATAGAAGCCATTTTGGCAGCATTGGTTATTTCTACCACAAGAGCAGTTGAAGCTACTGGTGGTATTGACACGATATCCGCAACTGAAACAGTGATATCAGTAACAAAAGTTATTTTAGCCTGTAAAACAACTGTCTCCTCGGCCCTCTCCGGAGCTACTCCTACCACAAGTTCATAATCTAAAAGAAATATCAAAAATAATATGATTAATAAATAACACATTATGATTAAGATATATACACATCGAGTTAAGGAAAGAAGTGACACCTTGACCTGTGCTAGTATGATTTATTATTACATAAATTTATAAGAAAGAGGCATGCAACTCAAGAACTTGTGGTATAGAAAGAATAGAGAGACACGTACCAGTACTAGTTGGTACATATTCATCTTCAGGAGTCTTTCCTTCTAAAGAATTCCTCAAGTCTGTCAATGAAGCCTCCACCTCAAACGAATAGGAATAAAAGAGGAAATTATCATAATCGCTCAAAGTCATGCTCGCTTCTAAAATTATAGTTTCAATATTAATCTGCTCTGTAGTATCTTCAAGACCATTTGTAACTATAGTAGATTAAGATTGAGCCTAAATTTCATGTTCATGCATATCTTCGGGACCTATGGCGACAATGTCAGCTGAAGACTCGATTTGCTCACAAACTTTAACTCGAGAAAGTTAAATTATTTCTATGTTAACATCTTCTTTGTTACTACAGACCGTGAGATCAGAACTTCCCAGAGCATGTTGATTCTTTGGATCCACTGATGGAGCAACATAATTCTTTGGATCCATTGGTAGAGGAGTTATGAATACAATTAGCAGGATAGATTGAGCCCATCATCGAGGATAGGATCTTCAAAACCAATTATTGTAGCAGCATGAGCCATACTTACTCCTATAGCAATAGTAGAGGGGATGGAAGTGCAAATCCTCTGCACCGATGGAGAGGCGACAGACGGTCCAGGCCGCTCCTGTGAACTAATCAACTCATAAATCAAATTCCTTCTTGAGGGGACAAAAGTCTTCGATTTTGGCTTCCTAGGCTTCACAACAACAACCCTCTTCTTGGCAGGCTGGCCCTCAGTAGGGGGCACAATCTTATACTTCTGATATTTTTGAATTACTATGGCAAGGACGGGTGTATCTGGTTGTACGTGCAAAAAATCTTCCAATATCTCATCCAGAGGAGCATCATCCTCCTCCTCGATTAAAGAAGATTTTATTGGCTCTAGAATGGCTCCTTCTACCGGGATTCAAAAACTAGTCCGTATATAAAATTTTCATAAAATTGGTTTATAAAACAATAAACTGGACAAAGGAATGCTATAAGCGTAAATGAGGTTTGGGTGCAGGCAGAGTAAAAGTAGCTCATATACAACCCATGTTAAATATCTCCATCCCCAGGAGCCATCGATTAAACCTCTAGAATTTGCTAAGTATGGAGCAGAATTTCCAACGTGCAATTGATCATAGTCAAATTATGTTGCAAAGCGGCTAGGTAAATACTGTTCGAAGGTGCAACCGTTGCTATTTTTATACACAAATTAATACGGACGGATAAACATCAGCCATGAAAATACTCCTAATGGCAATCTCGATGTGGTGGTCACCTCATCAGTAAAACTAAGAATATGGTGCTCAGTTGCTATGTCAGGAACAACGAAGTAAAAGCTCTAGCTGTTCCCCCTTTTTAAAGCTCATTGGTCTGAAAAAGTGTAGTATAGATCCATTTAGAAAGCCTATATCTACAGAGGAACATGTGTTCTTTTCTGTCAGCCTGAGTTAAGCTGGGAGTCATCAAACTCTGGTTGTGTAAAATCAACCAACCCATTAGATATGTAAATGGAATCTCTGTTCGAGAAAATTCTTCTCGTCGAGGATCTGCCGCCAAGTTATGAGCAAGTTCCCGTAAACCAGTATTCAAATGACACACCATAGTTGGTAACAGTGCCAGTCGATGCTTGAAAACCAGACGGACTATACAGAATAAAATAGTCATATGGAGACATTCTACTGAACCTAAACCTCCAGGGACTTCCCATCTTCGAACCATAAAGAGAGATATCCGGCCAATAAAGCTTCAAACGAGATCTCTGTACGAGTGTGTCTGAGATAGGTAATAGCCGGTGTGTTTGCTATAAAGTTTCCTATACGATCCGCAAATGACTTATCTTCAGCATCATGACTGGCCATGAGTTCTTTAACTTTGGTAGAACTCAAAGGTCGAAGCGGTCGAATCTATGTACATTTCTTCTCGCTTCTATCCTTGAAGAGATATTGAAACCAATTTCTGATATAGAAAGTGCTAGAATCAGTATTGTAGTAATGATTATAGGCCAGGTAGTAGCACATCAGTTCTTGATATACTTTAACTTGACGCGGCTCGGTCTTTGCTAAATCTGCCAGTTTTGCGTTGGTTGGCACATACTCCTCATAAGGAATTTTCCCTGTTGGTAGTGTAGATATGTATTTTATCTCGTGTAAGACAAACCCCAACTTGCCATGTGGACTAAAAATAGTTTTGGTGCTAGAGTTATATCGTTCTAACAAAGCCAAAAATATATTGGCTTTGGGTGCAATGGCGTAGCAAGTCGCTAATAAGGTATGAGATTCTCGTTGTATTGATCTAATATCCATGTTGTTGCTCGAAGCCAATAGATATTTTTATTGGTCAACCATCCCGAGAGTCGAACAATCTTCTAAGGATAAATGCCTCCAGTATCAGTATACGTGTTGGCAAACAAAGGAGACTGAATAGGTTGAATTAACGAATAATCTTTGCTTGGTACGTTCCCGGGATGAAGTTCTCGCATTTGAACTGGATGTCCATCGCTGAAACTGAAGAAAAGATCCTATTTATTGTTAATTTTTCTTTGCTTAGCTCCACTAGTAGAGGGAATCAAATCCTACTCCATCTTCCTTGGATAAATAGCATGGGAGAAGGCAAACATCAAAAAATATTTTGACATCTCTGGAAGATACATGATCCTACCATGAGCATTGAATAACTACTTCTCTTTCTTTTTCCTGGGCTGAGATGATTGATGAATAGCGTCACCAAACAAGAAAGATAGCTTAGAATATGTCTTATTCGTAAAGGAATTAAAAGGTTCGCTGCTTATCAGAGACATCAATATTCGTTCCCCTTATCCGACTATCAATAATTGGCGTGTGCTGGACATCTTCTTATCGGATTGGAAAAATTTTGTGTGCAATAAGTCCTCTAGATAATTGGTATGTAAAAGTTTATCAGTAGATCCCATCAGTTCAGCCAAATGATCCCGTGGAATCAAGAATAGGAGAAAGAGGCGCTAGAATCCCCTAATCTTTTCCTTATGCCTTTAGTTATACCCAAGTTAACTACAAAAGCCACAAACGAGGAGTCAATAAATCTCATGAAGAGGAGTATTTAAAAATAACACTATTAGGAGTCTTTGAAGATTCTAAAGGAGACGCATTTTTCCTAAATTTTTGGGAACTATGCGCATTTTACGAATACTCCAGGAGATCAGCACATTCTATGCTCAATTCTGTCAAAACAGACAAAAAGTGCGCCGACGCGCCAATATTGAGGAAAAGTTTGCCATAATGACCGTTTCCTCTTTGAACGAGGAAAAGTACGTCATAATGACTATTTTCTCTCTGAACGAGGAAAAATGCGCCATAGTGACTGTTTTCTCTCTGAACGAGGGAAAGTGTGCTATAAGGCTATTTCTGTTCTGAACGAGAGAAAAGTGCGCGTGTACGTGTGTCTCTGTGTTACATGTTTTTTTGTTCTCCTTCAACTTTCTTTTATTTTTTTCTATTATTGGAGCTTATATTATATTTGTAAAAGAAAGAAAGAAAGAAGACAAGGAGAAATAGTCAGTCGCCATGCCTATCAGTGGAGGGTGTACTACAACCCCTGATGCTACTCTCTACGACAACATATTGAGTTGCTCTCCGAGGGGCTGAACTACCATCGACCTCGTCGGCGGCCTCGTCGTTGTTACTCAAGAAGAGGAGGCCAATCCCTTTCCCTTGTTACCTTTCTCGGTTGCCTGAGTCTGCTTGGGGGCCATTACTATTGCTCGAGGAAGAAGAAGATAAAGAGATTGAGAGCAGTAGAAAACCTCTCTCTCTCCTCAACCCGTGTATTTATATATTTGGGGGGGGGACTCTTCTGCTACTGACTCTTCGAATCCTGCACATTAATCATGCTGATTAGCCACGTCAGCAAATTGTTGGGTTCTGTCCAGAGTGCACGCACAAATATCTTAACAACTTTTATGCTTCTAGTTCAAAGTATTCAAATTCTTCTGGATAATTCAAAAACTTTGAAGGGGGTCTTGTAGAAGCATAAAAAAGTGCGCTTCTTAAAGATGGCACATTTTTTATAAATAAACTAAATATAGGAAGAATGACGCACTTTTAAGCTACTTTCGTCAACAAAGACAGGCACACAATCTCGTGTCTATTTTTTTTCTCCGAGCATTAAATACGATGAATCTGACAGCTGAATAACAGTCGAGGATGTCAGAAGCCATTATTACAGATGAACTACGACACACAGATCCATATTGTCGTTTAGCAGCCAGTACGAATCATCTTCTTAAAAGTGCGCAGTAGTACGACCAATTTACACAAAAGTGTGCCATCACGGCCATTGTAAAACCCCTCACCCAAAAATAGGTATTTTGTGTGTATTATATATTTATTGTGTTTATTTAGATTATTTTTAAAATTATTTTAAATCTAATTGTTGTATTAGAATACTTCACCATAGTTTGAACATTAATGACATAGGACGACCCCAAAATCTATATCGTCCTTCGTAGGAAGTAGCATACACGGGAGACACTACCTGTAGGATCTTCATGTGACATAAAATTCGACCATTTAGCGTTAGTATAGCACTAGCGTAACAATCATAGATTATTGTGTTTAAAATTTAGATATTTATATAATTCCTATGTAATTATTTTCCAATCCAACCTTCTTCATTAAGCAACCCATAAATTCTACTTGCCAAATTAGGCCACTTCCCTCTTTTGTAGGATTTAATTATTACTATTTTAAATCCCATATAATCAAATTAAATCTTTGTCGTTAATTGGTTAGTTGGTTAGATGTTGACTTTTAAATAACTAACAAACTAATTAAAAATTCTCTTAACTAACTACCAACTAAACCTAATCCTACCTATCTCCCTAATACACTCCTACCCGTGGCTACCCCCTCAAAATCCACACGACCCCCTCTTTCTCTTTCTCTCTCCCCACCCACCCCCCCCACACACATATATATATATATATATATATATATATATATATATATATATATATATATATATATATATATATATACGTAAAATCTCTTTCTCACCTTCCCTTTTAAAAAATCTTAACCAAAATTCTCCTTCAAAACCCTAATTTCTTCCATCATCCAAGAGCCCTAGTTCTTCATCCTTCTTCTTCTAGTAAGTCTCCTTCTTCCTCAAAACTCTCTCTAATGTATATGATTGCATGACTAATTGTTATTATATATAAATAAATAATTTTTATATTTATTTGTAACCAATTGCCATGTTCTTAATAGTAGAGTTTTATTTGAGGGTTTGCATGTAAATAATTGAACTCATGAATGCGTGTATGCACCCATAGGTAGAACCCTTGATTAAACCTTATTATTAATGTAGAAATATGATGTTTAAATTATTTTTATTCATATTTTTACTGTTTATTCCAGATTATTACTTTATTAGTTTTTTTAGAATAAATTGCATGTATAATGGGAAGGGTGACCAAGTTTTATGTTTTTTTAAAATCCCGCATCGAACCCTTCTAAAAGTTTGTAAATAATTAAAATATGGTGTTATTAACCTATATTAAATTCAGTTTTAAATTTATTTTTCCAAAAAATATTATTTTTAATTTAAATAGATTTTATGCATAAAAAGTCACCTAGTTGACCTAGTTTTCATATAAACCTATTGTAACTTGTTCTTTAGCCATATATAAATGTCTTCCCTATTATTTATGATTAAAAACTTTTTTTTCAGAGTTAATTTTGATTTTAGAATTTATGCAAAGCATAATAGTAGGATTATAATAGCAAAATTTTACCAATACTATTGCTAGAAGACTAGTAGGTGTCCAATGGAAAGACCAATAAATAGAATTGATAATATTTTTTTATGATTTTAACTTTTTAGAACTTGCATGTCGAAAAAACCTTGTTTAGCACCTATATTAGTATGACTAGTTGACAACCCTCGTAGAAATCCTTTGTAGAAGAAAAGCCATTATTTTGTCTTTTTTCATGATTAATTTCAGAATTATTATTTTATTTAATTAATGTCTTTAAAAAGGATTTTGGTAATGATTACGTAGAATTAATAACTAGTTAATAACCTAATTTTTTACTAGATAGTAAGAGTCTAATTAGTGTAATAAATTGGTAGGTGTTCGTGAAGTTCCTGTGGAGGGCTGCGGACCAAATTTATTGTTCTCGTATTTTGGCTTGCCAGACAAGTACACCTTGCTTGTTTGTATTGTGTAGTTTACATTATGCCTAGTTCTTTTTATTGTGTTATTTGTGTGTACGCGTCCTAGAAGTAGTTGACCTACCTGATATGGTAAAGATACGTGGTATCTTTTGACCTGACACAGTTTCAAATATGTTTATTGAGTGAGTGAGTGCATGGACTGGCGGGTTAACTGGCCATCGGTACTTGAGTTCGCATCTTGTTTTAGCTGTTGGTGTTAGTTTGGGTTCTAGATTTTATTGAGGTCTTGCATTATGTCTGCAATACGTATGCGGTTTGGATAGTACATTGAGAGGAGAGAGTCTTCTAGTGAGCGTATAGAATTTTTGTTTCTAATGGTGTAAATGGTGTATATCGTGTACCCCTGAGTTTCGCGGACGCCTGGTGGGATGACTATTCTTCTATTTCTTCCCCCTCATGCGCCATTAGAGATGTCTCGAGTGCATATCACATAGATAGTTAGTTACCCTATTATTGTTTACTGCTTTACTTTCATGCATGTCGATTCTTGTGTACTTGTTATGTCCCTCTAAGGACCTGGCACCTTTTCCAGATTCCGATGAGCACTTATACCCGACGGGCTACGGAGTTGGAGATCTTGCTGTTAAGGACCTTGAGGTGGAGCAACTGGAGTTTCCTTGAGCGTCTTGGACGATAATTGCTTAGAGTCTTGGGTGTCATTATCTAGTTAGCTGATGCCCGGCTATTTTTATTATTTTTTTATTACTTAGTTGTATTATTTCAATAATTATTTGTACTCTTTTTTCATAGATTATTCTCTACTAGATATTCTTTTGTAGTAGACTTGAGACATCTATTTATTTAGTTTCTTATTCTGTGATGGTTGTGGATACTAGATTATACCTTCTTGTGTTATTGTGACTTAATTATATTTTACAGCGTACTACGACTAGTTAGGTCCATTAAATTGGGTTTCTATACTTGTTCGTACAGTTGACATGTGTACGTATACCTGATCCTACGTATCTTGGGACTGGGGCATGACATATTTTTAGTGGTGGACCATGCCTGTTGGCTGTTTTGGTAGTACGTAACTGTACCGTGTGGGCCTGTACTTGGATTAGATTTTTAATTCTCATCCATATTTGACTATAACTCACATTCCTTCCAATTCGTCCTATTTGAATAAATGCTTGCGTCCTGCTTGATTCATGTACTATTCCTAATATTTCGTTCATCTCTTGCTGAGAGATGAGTTTGCGTAACAGACATGCCGCTACCAGGGGCAACACATCTCCTGGGGACGAAGGCCACACTGAAGGAGAGACCTCGTCGACTCCTCTACTTCTAGGACCGGACGGGCATACTGATAATCCTGTTCCACCAACTCCTCCCGTAGTGCCTAATGGAGCTCCCCCAGCTGCAGCACCACAGGACGGCCAGACGCAGATATTCCAATTCTTCTAGATGATGATGCAGGAACACAGAGATAATAGGCTGCCGCACTGGCTGCCGAGCAGAGGCAGCAAGCGGTAGAGCAAAGGCAGAAAGCCGCTGAGATGAGGCAGGGATTCTTGGCAGTACTTGAGAGGATGGCTGTACCAGCACCCGCACCAGCCCAGGCATTAGCTCCAGTGCCACAAGCGCATGTTGGTTGAGTTAAGGATTTTGTGCAAATAAACCCCAAGCCATATAAAGGTAATGAGAGTCCAGAGGAGACCACAACTTGGATAACCAGTACCAAGAAGCTTTTAGAGGCATCATAACTGCCTACGAACTTATGGATGATAGGCATGAAGACTCAGCTAGAAGGGAACACTCATCACTAGTGGGAATTGATGGAGCGCCAATAGGGTAACACCAGACTTGTGAGCAATTCTTAGAGTACTTTATGAAGGAATACTTTCTGGCTACTGTGAAGGATGCATTATACAATCAGTTCCTCTATATTCAAAATTATATTATTTGATAACTATATTGTCACAACGCCTATGTACTACCCCTCTGCATACATGCTAGCAAAGTTTGGTTGCCAACCCTAATAGGATCAACTTGTAGATGGTAAAATCCTAATTATTTTTATATAGATAAAAAATTAGTATTTATTGTATTTATTACTAATTTTACCATATTTATTCATATTTAATTTTTATTTATAAAAATTAGAATTTTAGGGGTTTTATGTAGCAAGTTGACCTAGTTTTGATAAAACTTGCCCCCGACAGTTTCAGACTTAATCCCCGATTAAAAACCCATATTTTTAGCATTTAAAATTATATTATTATATTTTAATTCTAAATTTTTAAGTACTATTTTCGATTTGCTTATTTGTCAAAAACTGATTTCTATTGGCTAGTAGGTAACCCGTTATGTTCTAATTTTGGTTTTAACTTGGTTTTGGAGTCATAAAATTTATAGGAGACGACCCTATCAATAAAAACCCTATTTTTTCAATAAATTCTAGAATTATTAGTTTTAGTAATAATTATCTTTAAAATCATGTTTGGTAATGTTTAGTGGCTATTGATGTATTGGTGTGGAGTTACTTGCATGTTCAACCAACGTAGGATTAATAACTAGATATTAACCTAATTAAACTAGAAGATTAGAGTCTAATTAGTATAATAATTAATTGGTAGGTGTTCGAGACAATCTTGTGGATAGCTCCGGACCAGACTTGTTGTGCTCGCAGCTTATCTTGGAAGGCAAGTACACCTTGTTTGATTGTATTGTTCAGTTTACATTATAACTAGTTTTTATTTATCTAGTAGTGTGCACGTGTCTTGGAAGTAGTTAATTTACCTAGTATATTATAAAGATACATAGTATCTTCTGACCTAACACTATTTCAAATACGTTCACTGTCTGAGTAAGAGAGTGCATAGACTAGGGTGTCGACTGATCATCGGTACGAGAGTTCAAGTCTTATGTTAGTAGTTGGTATTGGTTTAGTTTTCTAGATATTACTTGACGTTATTGCATTATGGCTGCTCCGCGTATACTGCAAGTCCCTTCATTTTAGAATAAGAGTAATTTGGTAATTTATAATTATTTTTATTATTAGATAGATTTAAAGAATTAATTTATATAATATTTTTTAATATATATGACACTTTGCCATGGCTTTGATATTTTAAGCAATGCACGACCTTTTTTCTTCCAATAAAATTTATATTACTAATCTTGATTGTATCTAGTATAATTGGACCATGGGTGTTGTATTATTTTGATGTCACCCATGCTATAAAAATATTAACAACCATTTAGAACTACTGTTACAGTAAAATAACCTTCATTAGACTAGAACTTAACCCAATCGAAATCCAAACACATGTAAGCATGTAGTGCACCCAAATATCCTCATGTATATATATATATATATACATATATATATATATATATATATTATATATATTATATTTAAATTAATTTATTTTTATTTAGGAGAATTCTATTTATAGAAAGTGGTATAGGTGTCATCCTAGTTGGCAAATAACTACCTAACCAATTTCCTAACCAACCCAACAACCAAACCTTATCCAATCCTAACCATAAAAACCAACCCCCCTCTCATATTCATCCAAGAATAGTCCTCTTGTGGCCGAACCCTATTAGCAATAGGAAACCCCCTCCTATATTTAAATCTATTTAAAAAGCTCATATATATATATCAACTTAACACTAAACCCTGTCATGCTCCGATCTCCCGCAGGCTAATCGGCCATCCCCGCTAGGCGAGAATTACCGTGTCAGCGCTCCCGTAGGACGATCGTTTGACCCATCTGGACGTGATATCGCATGAGCGTAAGCTGAGCCCGTACAAGGCCGTAGTTCATGCTGGTGGTAAGAGGTCTAAGCTACAAAGTCGCACAGATTATCCTAGTGCAGTAGAATAATAAACGCATAAGCGATTGGTAACAAGTTCACTGAGTCGTCAATAGCGGAAGCATTGAATAACATAAGTATATAAGTAAAGCAAACTCTTTATTGATATAAAACAAGTTTTACAAACGGCGTATAACCGAGATTATAAGTCGCTCAAGCCTCTCTCTGTGAAACAGTAAAAGCATGCCAAGTGGCTATATTTGTGGAATAATGTATAGGCGATGTTCCAATATTATGTCTTGTATATGTGTTTCAATTCCGAACGCAATGCTCCAAGGCTCCAGAGTGAACTCTATGCCTTAGCACGCATGAAGAAGGCATCAGCACCGAACGAGGTTCTTTCGCACCCCGCAAGAAATCTGGTGGGTTATAAGTACATGAATGTACTGGTGGGGAGGCTACTCGCCCGCTCGATAAATCCAAACATGTTCAATAGGTTCCATGCACCATCTATTAAGTTATCTTTCTAATCTTGCCTTAGGATCACTTTTATGGCAATATTGAATAGATTATCTCGTGTGGCAGTGCGTTGTACGACCTAAGAGAAAATACGGCGAGACTTACCTGTCACGACCCGCACCCGGAAAATCGGGCATGAGTCGTGGGTACGTCCAGCCTACGCCGCAGCATCGGCGGTAGAACGCTGTCTAGGTCAACTAACTAAATAATAATCTCACATAAAAATCGGCCATGACCTCTCCAAAAGGAGGGCAACCACACAAACAATATAAACCTGTCAAGATCTCAACTCCAAACGGAGGAGCAAATATCTCAATGATAATCAAGTACTCAATCACGAATCTAAGCACGATAAGATAACACAGAGATCTAACAACTATAAAGTCTAACCAACAACAACTACTACAACAACCACAACATCAAATAATAATACAACAATATCCAAAATAATATACAAACAAGGTCTCAATCTAAAACCGGAGACAAATCCGGTGCTAAAAGCTAATAAAAACAACAACAAAGTCCCAATGATCCCGGCTACCAACCCGGAAATCACCCCAAAACTAGAGGGTCCCTGTCTGCACCATCGACAGGCTCAGGTCCATAAAACGTCGGACACCAATCCTCCGGATACTCTAAAAAAATATGTCCAGTCAGGACTGGAGCAAGTACATCTCTAACAGCAGTTCCATTTAAATGATAAGAACTATAAAACAGTTATAGCAAGTAGCAAGAAGAATGAAGCAAGTATGAAACAAGAAAATATGTATAACTGGTGCATAAAGGTAAAGATGCATGGATATCAGAGCAAGATAGTAATAACTGCAAGATACAAGAAATCTACACTAAGAGTAAGTCTGTGCACATGAACGTGTAGTGAGTCCAGCATGAAAAACATGTAGTGAGTCAAGTCCAGAAACATGTAAGTGAGACAAGTCAAGAAATGCATGAGAGTTCAGACTATAAAGAATGAACTCGGTGTCTTTGAAATACTTGTTTCGACATGTAAACGGCTAGGGGTAAGTACGGCTCACCGCGCACTGGGTGCCCGGCTGCTATCATTCCAGATTAGACCAGAGGGAGTGATTCCTGATGATTCCAGATGGGAATGTTTACATGTCTACTCGAGTATTTTCCCGCCCCGACTAATACAAGTGGATCCAAGACCCGACACGCAAATCAAGATGAGTCCAGCCTGAACATGAATGATGCCTGTAGGTGATGCCAGTATGTGATGCCTGTAGTGATTCCAGAATAGAGGCCAGAAACATGAAATGTACGTGTCACAAGTAAATGAATCCAGAAATACCAGTCAGTGTCCCGTGTTATGCCAGAATAATCATATGATGCTATACTAGAAGCTGAATCATAATAATCATCAGATAATGAAAACTATCAGAGAATGTACTCACCTGACGTCCTGAGCAACTGGCAATCCGAACCGGTGTCACAAGGACCTAATGCGAAAAGTAAGGTTAAACAGGGTTCTAAAGAGTTAAACAGATATAAAATAACTAAAAATAGGCTTCTAGGATCGTTCTAGGTCAAACGGGTCAAACCGGTAAAATCTGGGTCAAAAAGTCAACTCTGGGTCCAAAAAGTTAACTCTGGGTCAAAACTAGGTCAAAAGTTGACTTTGGCGGTCAACCTAGTCAACTACGGTCAAGTCTGGGTCAAACTAGGGTGCTCCTGAAATTCTAGGTCAAACCGAGCTCATTAAGCTAGAAAACTCACAAACTCGCCTCCTTGAGATACCGGGATACCCTCGGTATCCGATACCTCAACCTAGGCTACGCACCCCGCCTAAACCCGCTAAAACCTATGCTAGCACGCGTAAATACATACACATAAGCATATAAAAATCATTCAAATACAATTCCTAGGCTATTTCTCAAAAACCCCGCTCGAAACTCAATACCTTGGTGAGATACCTTGATATCTCAAGGTATTGAGATACCTCGGTATCTCAAGGTATTGAGGTTTCGCTCTAAAACCCTCTAACTAGCTACCTAGCTATTAATTATGCACCTAGTTATTAATCTAGGCTAGGTAATATAGATACCTATCATATTTATATATATCTAAATAGGTATCTACCTATATACATATATATCCACACATATATATACCCATTACCCATTTACCTTACCAAACATAACATATATATATATATATATATATATATATATATATATATATATATATATATATATATTACCTATCAAGATATCTATAGATATATATATATAAGTATAGGTATATAGATATCTATCTCTTAGGTAGATATATCTAAGTATCTAGCTATCTACCTATCTATAATCTATAAATCTAACTATCTACCTATTATCTAGGTAACTATCTAACTATCTAATCTATCTAATAACTTATCTAACTAACTATCAATGCATCTATCTAACTACCTATCTAACTATATGTATTTATATCTATACATATAGATATAAATATATATCTAATACCTATCTAGATATCTATATATCTATCTATCTAAGTATCTATCTATCTAAATACCTAGCTATCTAACTATCTATTTATCTTATCTACCTATTTATCTATCTAATGATATATCTATCTATCTAACTTATTATCTATCCATCTATCTATTTAATCTATCTTAGACTTCTATCTATCTATCTATCGCCAACACGCTGCTGCTGCTGCTGCTCTTGCTTGCTGATGCTGCTGCTGTACCTGTTACTGCTGCTGCTGTGCTCTTATTCCTGCTGCTGCTGCTCCTTCTACTGCTGTTACTGCTGCTCTATGCTACTGCTGCTGCTGATTCTGCTGCTGCTGCAGCTATTCCTGCTGCTGCTGCACAGTCCAGTCCCCCCCTCTCAACACACATACACACACACCTATATATATATATCACTATATATATATATATCTATATATATACATACATATATATACACATATATATATCTATATATATATAACTAGATATCTATATATACATTCACACTCATCTACACACTCTAACACACACACTAGCACACTCACACACTAATACACACACACACACTCACAACACTATCAACACACACACATATATCTATACATATATAAACATACATCTATATATATATACACACATATATATCTACACTCATATATTTATATATATATATACACATACACACTCACACACTCAAACATAAATACATATACCCTCACACACACTCACACTCACACACCCTCACACACTAACACTCCTACATATATATATAAATACATATATACATAAACTGAAACTCATATATGTATATATATATAGGCACTCACTCACACTCACACTCACACTCACACACACTCACCTACACACTAGCACACACTCACACAAGCACTCACCTACACACATACACTAGCACTCACTAACACACTCACAAACACACAACCACACATATATATATATATATATAAATATATATACATAAACACACATACAAATATATATATATAAATATATATATATAGACACTAACACTAACACAACACAACACACAACAACACACAACCCACACGCCCAACACACGCACAACGACCCCGACACTCACCAACACCCTAAAATATATATAATATAACTCGAAAACTCTAGCACACACTCCCCGATACTAACCCAACGCGCGCACAAGCCCGAAACGAGGAAACCAAGTCGAAATGGCCGTTCGGTCATTTCGACGAACACGTGGTGCGCGGCTCGGAAAATCTCCTGAAACGCACACCAAACGAATTCGGAATCGGCCCAAAATTTACCTACGCGCTTTAAACGATGTCTAGATCCTAGAAAATGTGCTCCCACGTCGATTCTAGGCCCGTGGCAGAAACGCACACGCACTTAGAATCGGCGACGACGAAAAGCCCCAAATTCGCCCGAAACGCCCGTTTCTCCGTGACACAGCTTCCCGTGTCCGAACGGAGACACACACTCACCCTCAAGACACCCGGCAACGTCTATCTAGGTCCATCTAACCTAGGGCATCACCCAAAATTGGGTCAAATTCGGATTTCACCCGAAATTGACATAAAACCTAATGTTAAAGTATCCAAACACTACCCAACTAGTTCCAACTTCCTCCCACGGGTAGCCTAAGGGTCTAGGAAGGTTCTAAACTATTAATTATACTATAAAAGAGTAATTACAAGGGAAAAATTAGGGTTTATCTCTTGGGAGTTGGAATCCCAAGCAAAAATCTCCAAAATGCTCCAAATCCTCCAATCCAAGCTTCCAAGCTCCCAAATCTAGCTCCAACTCCAAATCTAAGCTCTACCCACCTAGGTTGGAAAGAATGTAGGGTTAGGGTTCAATTAGGAAGAAGAAATGGAAGAAAGAAGGAAGAAAAGTGAAGAAGAACTTACTTTGGAGAAGAAAGAAGAAGAAAGAAGAAGTGGAGAAGAAGAGGAAGAAGAAGAGAAAGAGTGGAATGAAGAGGGGGGAAAGGGAGCTGGTGTTCCACGGGTGGGGCTGCTGGTTTTACACGAAAATGGGTAGGTAGGGGCCGGCTACACACCTAAATAAAGGGTTACATAAGTCCAAATGACCAAAATGCCCTCCTAACTCGGATTTTGGGTTTCGGGGCTCCAAAAATACTCAAACTAACTCCAAATCTCTCCCACTAACATTCTAAAAATATAATAAATAAATCTAAGCCCCAAAATAATTCTCACAAGGGTGTGGGCTGGGTCGGACATGGGTCCACTAAGGTCTGACATGGGTCCAAGCTAGCCAAAATCCTAAAACAATCAAATAAAATAATACAATCAATAATTAATTATAAATACAATTAATTAAAAATAATGCACAATTAACCAAATTAAAAATAAAAAAAAATGCCCGACTTTGGAAATGGGGTGGTGACAAGCCTATCCTCCTTAGAAAATTTCGTCCTCGAAATTTAAAGTCAATCACACTCTCTCTAGGTCAAACCCCCAACAATCACAGTCAAGAAATTCTACCTAAACAACATACAAGATCAGGGTTCTACTGGTCGTGTTATTACAGTCTCAATTGGGGTCACTACACTATCTACCACAGCACAACGAAAATCTAACAGGTACTAATGAAGCACACCACAAGGAATGGAAAGGACAGAAAGAAGAAACAAGAGACAGACCTGCTAACCCGACATCCGTAGCATCGGCCTCCTCGACCGTCAACGCATAAGCCCTGCCCTGCTGGGGTGTATCCCTCTGCTGGTGCGGGGCATGATGCTGTGCCACAGATGGCCTAGCTCCAACTCTCTGATCCTGTGCTCCACCCGATGGAGGTGCAGTAGGGCAATCTCGCATCTGGTGAGCAGCGGATCCACAGAACAAACACACCTTCAGCCTCCTCCTACAAACATCCCAGGTGTGTCCTGCCTTCCTGCAGTAGGCACAAGTGGGCACCCTCTGATCCTGACCCTGCTGTGCTGCCTTCTGCACATAGGGACGCTTAGCTGGTCCCGCACTGCCACTCGCACTGCCTGAATCATCCCTGCCTCTCTTGGACTTGAGCTCCAAGTCATCCTCTGCTCTCTGAGCATCTCCTACTATCTGCTCAAAAGTCGCCTCGCGGTCGCTCCTGGTCAAAGACTTGACCGCCATAACCAAGCCCTTGCGAAACTTCCTCGCCTTAGCTGCCTCACTCAAGCCATCCACAAATCTGCCCAGACGACAGAACTCTGCTGCGTACTCATCCACCGTCATGCTCCCCTGGACGAGTGCCTCAAACTGGCTCTCCAAAGCACTGAGAGCCACATCTGGGAAAAACTTCTCCTTGAAAAGCCTCTTGAAAGCCTCCCAAGTAAGCCTTGGCGCTGCAATCCTCGTATCTGTGCGATACCATGTCAAAGCGAGGTCGAACATCTGACTGCCCGCTGCCTCTATCTGCATGCTGTCTGAAATCTGCGCCAGCCTGAAGATGCCCTCAATCTGCTCTATCCAGTCATCTGCGTACAGGATACCTTCTGTACCACGGAACTCCTTGGGCCGCATCCTCTGAAAGTCGATAATACTGCCCGGCCTCGGATGCTGAATCTGATCTGCCTATGGCTGAATCTGTGCCACCCTATCCACTGCTGTCATGGCCACCTGGTGGGCGTTCTCAATGCCCAGCCTCATCACATCCACCTGACGGTGCTGCGCGTCCATCATCTCCCTGAAGAACGCAAATAACTGCGCGGCATCTACTGGAGCAGGAAGTGGTGGAGGAACCACCGGAACGACTGGGGTAGTCCTCGGATCGACAGGTGAAGGAGGATCCCCGAAAGAAGCAGATGCTCCCTCAACCGCAGGAGTGGTGAGTGGAGCGGTAGCAGCTGCCTGAATACGAGCTGGACGAGAGGTAGCAGACCTCTCCGAGGCAACTGCTGGAATGGTACGATAGGATCGTGTCTTCGGAGGCATCCTGAACACAGATCAAAAGAAGTCAATACGGCGCAAGATACGATATCATCAAAGAAGGACAGTAATATTTCAAAAGAAAGCAATTTCTGAATAATTAGATTAGAATTGTTCCTAGTCGTGATTGAGTACACTCTCATCCTAGATCCTAAATCCTATAGCAGGCTCGCAGCAGTACAACTAAGTTGTTGTACCACCACGACATCGCACTAATTGCGAATCGAGACCTGCATGGGGCCGCCACCAAAAACGTGTCACGACCCGCACCCGGAAAATCGGGCATGAGTCGTGGGTACGTCCAGCCTACGCCGCAGCATCGGCGGTAGAACGCTGTCTAGGTCAACTAACTAAATAATAATCTCACACAAAAATTGGCCTTGACCTCTCCAAAAGGAGGGCAACCACACAAACAATATAAACCTGTCAAGATCTCAACTCCAAACGGAGGAGCAAATATCTCAATAATAATCAAGTACTCAATCACGAATCTAAGCACGATAAGATAACACAGAGATCTAACAACTATAAAGTCTAACCAACAACAACTACTACAACAACCACAACATCAAATAATAATACAACAATATCCAAAATAATATACAAACAAGGTCTCAATCTAAAACCGGAGACAAATCCGGTGCTAAAAGCTAATAAAAACAACAACAAAGTCCCAGTGATCCCGGCTACCAACCCGGAAATCACCCCTAAACTAGAGGGTCCCTGTCTGCACCATCGACAGGCTCAGGTCCATAAAACGTCGGACACCAATCCTCCGGATACTCTGAAAAAATATGTCCAGTCAGGACTGGAGCAAGTACATCTCTAACAGCAGTTCCATTTAAATGATAAGAACTATAAAACAGTTATAGCAAGTAGCAAGAAGAATGAAGCAAGTATGAAACAAGAAAATATGTATAACTGGTGCATAAAGGTAAAGATGCATGGATATCAGAGCAAGATAGTAATAACTGCAAGATACAAGAAATCTACACTAAGAGTAAGTCAGTGCACATGAACGTGTAGTGAGTCCAGCATGAAAAACATGTAGTGAGTCAAGTCCAGGAACATGTAAGTGAGACAAGTCAAAAAATGCATGAGAGTCCAGACTATAAAGAATGAACTCGGTGTCTTTGAAATACTTGTTTCGACATATAAACGGCTAGGGGTAAGTACGGCTCACCGCGCACTGGGTGCGTGGCTGCTATCATTCCAGATTAGACCAGAGGGAGTGATTCCTGATGATTCCAGATGGGAATGTTTACATGTCTACTCGAGTATTTCTCCGCCCCGACTAATACAAGTGGATCCAAGACCCGACACGCAAATCAAGATGAGTCCAGCCTGAACATGAATGATGCCTGTAGGTGATGCCAGTAGGTGATGCCTGTAGTAATTCCAGAATAGAGGCCAGAAACATGAAATGTACGTGTCACAAGTAAATAAATCCAGAAATACCAGTCAGTGTCCCGTGTTGTGCCAGAATAATCATATGATACTATACTAGAAGCTGAATCATAATAATCATCAGATAATGAAAACTATCAGAGAATGTACTCACCTGACGTCATGAGCAACTGGCGATCCGAACCGGTATCGCAAGGACCTAATGCGAAAAGCAAGGTTAAACAGGGTTCTAAAGAGTTAAACAGATATAAAATAACTAAAAATAGGCTTCTAGGGTCGTTCTAGGTCAAACGGGTCAAACCGGTAAAATCTGGGTCAAAAAGTCAACTCTGGGTCCAAAAAGTCAACTATGGGTCAAAACTAGGTCAAAAGTTGATTTTGGCGGTCAACCGAGTCAACTACGGTCAAGTCTGGGTCAAACTAGGGTGCTCCTGAAATTCTAGGTCAAACCGAGCTCATTAAGCTAGAAAACTCACAAACTCGCCTCCTTGAGATACCGGGATACCCTCGGTATCCGATACCTCAACCTAGGCTACGCACCCCGCCTAAACCCGCTAAAACCTATGCTAGCACGCGTAAATACATACACATAAGCATATAAAAATCATTCAAATACAATTCCTAGGCTATTTCTCAAAAACCCCGCTCGAAACTCAATACCTTGGTGAGATACCTTGATATCTCAAGGTATTGAGATACCTCGGTATCTCAAGGTATTGAGGTTTCGCTCTAAAACCCTCTAACTAGCTACCTAGCTATTAATTATGCACCTAGTTATTAATCTAGGCTAGGTAATATAGATACCTATCATATTTATATATATCTAAATAGGTATCTACCTATATACATATATATCCACACATATATATACCCATTACCCATTTACCTTACCAAACATAACATATATATATATATATATATATATATATATATATATATATATATATATATATATATATATATATATATATATATATATATATTACCTATCAAGATATCTATAGATATATATATATATAAGTATAGGTATATAGATATCTATCTCTTAGGTAGATATATCTAAGTATCTAGCTATCTACCTATCTATAATCTATAAATCTAACTATCTACCTATTATCTAGGTAACTATCTAACTATCTAATCTATCTAATAACTTATCTAACTAACTATCAATGCATCTATCTAACTACCTATCTAACTATATGTATTTATATCTATACATATAGATATAAATATATATCTAATACCTATCTAGATATCTATATATCTATCTATCTAAGTATCTATCTATCTAAATACCTAGCTATCTAACTATCTATTTATCTTATCTACCTATTTATCTATCTAATGATATATCTATCTATCTAACTTATTATCTATCCATCTATCTATTTAATCTATCTTAGACTTCTATCTATCTATCTATCGCCAACACGCTGCTGCTGCTGCTGCTCTTGCTTGCTGATGCTGCTGCTGTACCTGTTACTGCTGCTGCTGTGCTCTTATTCCTGCTGCTGCTGCTCCTTCTACTGCTGTTACTGCTGCTCTATGCTACTGCTGCTGCTGATTCTGCTGCTGCTGCACAGTCCAGTCCCCCCCCTCTCAACACACATACACACACACACCTATATATATATATATATCACTATATATATATATCTATATATATACATACATATATATACACATATATATATCTATATATATATATATATAACTAGATATCTATATATACATTCACACTCATCTACACACTCTAACACACACACTAGCACACTCACACACTAATACACACACACACTCACAACACTATCAACACACACACATAAGCACACACATATATCTATACATATATAAACACACATCTATATATATATACACACATATATATCTACACTCATATATTTATATATATATATACACATACACACTCACACACTCAAACATAAATACATATACCCTCACACACCCTCACATATATAAACACACATCTATATATATATATGTATTCATATATATATAAATACATATATACATAAACTGAAACTCATATATATATATATATATATATATATAGGCACTCACTCACACTCACACTCACACACACTCACCTACACACTAGCACACACTCACACAAGCACTCACCTACACACATACACTAGCACTCACTAACACACTCACAAACACACAACCACACATATATATATATATCTATAAATATATATACATAAACACACATACAAATATATATATATATATAAATATATATATATATAGACACTAACACTAACATAACACAACACACAACAACACACAACCCACACGCCCCACACACGCCCAACGACCCCGACACTCACCAACACCCTAAAATATATATAATATAACTCGAAAACTCTAGCACACACTCCCCGATACTAACCCAACGCGTGCACAAGCCCGAAACGAGAAAACCAAGTCGAAATGGCCGTTCGGTCATTTCGACGAACACGTGGTGCGCGACTCGGAAAACCTCCTGAAACGCACACCAAACGAACTCGGAATCGGCCCAAAATTTACCCACGCGCTCTAAACGATGTCTAGATCCTAGAAAATGCACTCCCACGTCGATTCTAGGCCCGTGGCGGAAACGTACACGCACTTAGAATCGGCAACGACGTAAAGCCCCAAATTCGCCCGAAACGCCCGTTTCTCCGCGACACGGCTTTCCGTGTCCGAACGGAGACACGCACTCACCCTCAAGACACCCGACAACGTCTACCTAGGTCCATCTAACCTAGGGCATCACCCAAAATTGGGCCAAATTCGGATTTCACCCGAAATTGACACAAAACCTAATGTTAAAGTCTCCAAACACTACCCAACTAGTTCCAATTTCCTCCCACGGGTAGCCTAAGGGTCTAGGAAGGTTCTAAACTATTAATTACACTATAAAAGAGTAATTACAAGGGGAAAATTAGGGTTTACCTCTTGGGAGTTGGAATTCCAAGCAAAAATTTCCAAAATGCTCCAAATCCTCCAATCCAAGCTTCCAAGCTCCCAAATCTAGCTCCAACTCCAAATCTAAGCTCTACCCACCTAGGTTGGGGAAGAATGTAGGGTTAGAGTTCAATTAGGAATAAGAAAAAATGGAAGAAAGAAGGAAGAAAAGTGAAGAAGAACTTACTTTGGAGAAGAAAGAAGAAGAAATAAGAAGTGGAGAAGAAGAGGAAGAAGAAGAGAAAGAGTGGAATGAAGAGGGGGGAAAGGGAGCTGGTGTTCCACGGGTGGGGCTGCTGGTTTTACACGAAAATGGGTAGGTAGGGGCCGGCTACACACCTAAATAAAGGGTTACATAAGTCCAAATGACCAAAATGCCCTCCTAACTCGGATTTTGGGTTTCGGGGCTCCAAAAACACTCAAACTAACTCCAAATCTCTCCCACTAACCTTCTAAAAATATAATAAATAAATCTAAGCCCCAAAATAATTCTCACAAGGGTGTGGGCTGTGTCGGACATGGGTCCACTAGGGTCTGACATGGGTCCAAGCTAGCCAAAATCCTAAAACAATCAAATAAAATAATACAATCAATAATTAATTATAAATACAATTAATTAAAAATAATGCACAATTAACCAAATTAAAAATAAAAAAATGCCCGACTTTGGAAATGGGGTGGTGACAAGCCTATCCTCCACAATGTATTTTCACAATTTTCAAAGATTTTAAAATTATTGCATTCCTGAAAAATCCTTGGAATAAAAATCAAAGTCCATTTTTTATCAAAAATTTTCCGAAATTTTTTAGTTAATAATTCAATACTCGAAATTTAATATCCATTCCTCAAATTTGATTTTGATTAATGCACAAATATAAAATATAATCTCGTCCCACAAGTTTGAATTTAAACATTTATTCATCAAAATTTTTTATTTCTCGATTTCCTCTTCCTCAAAATACTCAACAATACGATACTTAAGGATTCTCCAAATGCGACATCCAACTATAAAATTCTAAAATTCATAACTTGCAGCCAAATAAATATAATGATAGTCTCCCAAAATTAAATTTTTTTTTATAACCAATTTAATCCTGTCAAAATCTTCCTGGAATTAATAAATCATAAATTCTACCATGTTAAATTCTTGGCCCTTTATTTAAATCAATGTTTATCCTCGAATTTTAATCATCTTGTCTCTCTTGTCAAGTCATAACCCCTTCATGAATCTTCGTCATGGTCAAACCCCGATAATCATGGACTAAGAAAAATCTTTCCTACAATCATACAACATGCAACCTAAGGGGAATATGTACGATCATGGTATCTTTTGTCATGGTATTGCAGTCTCTGTATCAGGGGTACTACTAACTACATTATAACAAGAATCATGCATATAAGCTACGGTACTAAGGTATCAGTCAATCAATCAAATAGATAGGAACAGAAGGAAGGAAAGAACAGAGCCTGCTAACACATTACCTGTAGTATCGGTCTCCTCGACCGTTATCGCAAATGCCCCGCCCTGCTGGGGTGGTTCCCTTCGCGGGTGCTGAGCATTATATGGTTCCACAGGTAGCCTAACTGGATTTCTATACTCTGAAGCTGCGCGCTGGCCGGGGAGATAAGGGGCTAGAAGACAATCCTTTACTTGATGTCCCGCAGCGCCGCAGTGCAAACAAAGTCCTAGCCTCGTTCTACAGCTCTCCCAAAGGTGACCTGGCTTCTTACAGAAATGACAAGTCTACCGTGTCTCTCTTGGAGGCGGTTGCTGATTCTGCTGAACACGGACTGGTGCCTGGTACTGTTGTTGATACTGATACGCCCATGGACGTTGCTGGATAGAAACTGGTGCTAGGTACTGCGGTGGATGCTGAAATGTCCATGGTTGTTGCTGACTATGAAATGGTACTTGGTACTGCTGTTGGTGCTGAATACGGGGATGCTTGGCCGGTCCTGCGCTACCATTCGTATCTCCAGAAGTATTGTGACTCCTCTTAGGCCTGAGGTCCAGATCCTCTTCTGCAATCTGAGCATCCATCAAGATAGCCTCAAAGGTAGCGGTACGACGACCAGAAGTGCGTGACCTAATCTCTCTTGTCAGTCCCTTTCTGAATTTCCGGGCTCGATCTCCTGGGTCCCGAATCATGGACGATGCAAAACGGCTCAATCTATAGAATTCTGCAGCGTACTCGTCGACCGACATGTTTCCTTGAACCAAGTCATGAAACTGACTTTCCAAGGTTCCCAATGCCACGTCGGAAAAGAACTTCTCTTTGAAGAGTTCCTTGAAGGTCTCCCAAGTAAGTCCTTGTGCAGTAATTCTCGGCTTCGTGCGATACCACGTAAGTGCGATATCGAACATCTGACTGCCAGCGGCTTCTATCTGCAAGTTCTCCAGAATCTGGGTCAATCGCAGGCTCCTTTCTATATCCTCTAGCCAGTCGTCAGCGTAGAGTATTCCTTCGGTGCCTTTAAACTCTCGAGGCATCATCCTCTTGAAATCCACTATAGTGCCTGATCTCTGCTGCTGGCCAGGAGACTGCTGGTACTGTGCTACTCTCTCCAAAGCTTGGAGAGTCACCTGATGAGCATTCTCCATGTTTTCTCTCATCAGCTTGGTTTGTGCCTGGTGCGCTTCTGCTTGCACCCTCTGGGCCTCGGCTTGAACTCGCTGAGCATCTGCCGTCACTCTCTGGGCATCTACCATGCCCTGGATCAAGGTAAACATCTGCGTCCCGTCAATGGGCAAACCTCCGGGAATCGGAGTCGGTGGAGGAGGAAGGTTGTCCGTCACAGCTGCGGCAATATTCTGAACAGGTGGGGGAGGAGGATCCCCGAAAAGTGCAGACACTCCTACGTGCATCTGAGATGTAGGAGGAACTACGGCTGTCTGTCCCTCAGGTGGAGAGGTGGCAGACCCCTCTAAAGCTGGTGTACCCGCTCTCATATACCGTGTCTGCGACGACATCCTGAAGACAGATCCCAAAGAATCAATTTAGGCAAAGATGCGATATCATCAAGGAAGGACAGTACAGTTCTAAGGAAGCAACATTCAAGATAAATAGATTGAAAGGAAAAATCCTAGTTATGATTGCACAAGTCAAAGATGCATCCAAGGTCTGATACCTCTATCCCTCTAAGTACCACAGTTCTACCACAAGCACACTCACTGCTAGCTTTCTTACCTACTGCAATCGCTGATACTAGTTATCCTTATCACTCAAGTGCATATCAAATACAACACATCATACTAAGTACTGCTTTTCCTAATACAATCCTAGATGAACACCTAAGCCAGTTGGCAGTGAAATCTCAATCATGCTCAAGCCAACATATCCTTACACATGCATCTTATATACTAATATATCTCTCCCCCTATAAAATCTTATCCTCAAAATAAAATTCCTCAAAATAACTCCTTGAATAAATTTTATAGTAACATGCATATACCTTCCTCAAAGGTTAATTTTTAAATACTGAAATGAAAACTTAATCATAAAATCCTTACAGACTTGTCTAGGTTCATTGAATCGAATCTGAATTCCTCAAAATAAATCTTTTAATAACATCTCAACTTCTAAAAATTCAAAAATTTATAATTTATTTTTTTAATCTTCAATTAAAGATTTAAATCCACCTTCTGCAGTCCAATAGCTCTAATGTTAATCTTCCTCGCTGTCCTCATCGTCATGCGTCATCAGATAATACCATAAATCAGTCTGCAAATTCATCTTGATATGAAATCAAACTCTACTATGAAACCAAAATCCTAATTTAATAACTAATCAACAATCAACAAGTGAGAATGGACGGAACAAGGGAACAATTTTTAAATTGGAAAATTTAACAAGATTCTCAGGGGTCATCCCAGGAATCTCTCAAGGAATTGTGATTGAGTATTCGCTCTCGTCCTAGTATCCTATGTCCTAGATCCTATTGCAGGTACGCAGTAGTGTAACAAAGATGCCACACTACCACGACATCGCACAACTTGCGAAGTCTGACCTGCATGGGCCACCACTAAAAATGTGTCACGACCCGCACCCGGTTTAGGGGCACGAGTGCGTGGGTACGTCCAGCCTACGCCGCAGCATCGGCGGTAGAACGCTGTCAAGGTCTTGGTACTATCTAGCCAATCTCACACAAGCATCAAATCTCCATAAGGAGGCACAGATGACACAATAAAATGGACACATACTCAATCACAGGATTATAGCACGATAAGATATCGAACAAAAATTAAATACAACACAAGTCCAGAATGTAATCTAACTCAACAAATATCCAAGTCTCATCAAAATGCCGGAGACAAATCCGGTACCAAATAGTCTACTTAAAGAACTAACTAAAAATAGTAATTTCCGGCTAGACCTTCCGGAATCACAACTAGACTACCAAGTCTGCAGCTACTCACCATATGGTCCATAAAGTGTTGGCTACCAATCCTCTAAGGCATAGTCTGGAAAAATATTTCCAGTCAGGAAGGAGCAAAGTACAAATCTCAAATAACAGTTCCATTTAATTGATAAGGACTATAAAGCAATAAACATGTGATGCTAGCTACTGAGAAGACAGTGAAATAAATGCAATGGCAATTAAAAAGAGACAGACAATGTAAAGAGACAGGCAATAGGCAATATGATATAGTCAGTGCATGTATGAAAATGAAAAGAACAAGAAACAGTATCATATACGGGTGATGAAGTATATGATTTAAATAGGGAACTGTAATCTATTCTAAGTGTTTGAAATAGTAGTTTCAAAATATGATCGGCTTGGGAACATGTACGATAGCTATAGGGCCTGGCTAATCATGGGTGAAGAGCATGATTAACACTTACATTGTTCTATACTACAATAAGAGGTTATGATCACATTTCTTACTAACTACTTCCCCGCCCCCAACTAGTACTGTGGATCCAACCATGACACGTCACGATACACGAGCAAGTCCAGTCTATCATGTACGATGTCTAATATACATGTCGTGTACAATATCAATACGATAATCAATGTAACATCTCATGACTGCAGATCCAAGCTATACTAGTCCGTGTAGCACAGTGTCAAGATTCAGTTGTAACATTTCAAGATTATTGAACTTATAGAAATTATCAAGAAATTATCAGAGAATGTACTTGCCTTGGGTCCTTAGCTGGTATTTATTGATGTCCTGTTCCAGAGTATCCCCTGGGCGAAGCAACAGTTCTATAAACATATCACAATATTACTTGTATCAGGTGCTACCCTAACACACGATCTAAAAACACTGAATTCAGGGCCGTGCCAGGTATGGCACTAGTCAACTAGGGTTATCGAGTGCATTCACCAATTAAACGTATTATTAATAATCAAATATAATACATATATATAGTTATTCCAAAGTATATACAAAATAGGTATAACTGTATGTACATAAGTGGAAATATATTTTATTTATGCGAAAATTACACATCACTCATAATTATTTTAAAATCAAATACACTATCATACAATTAATTAATTATAACTACCACAATATTAAATATTATAAAAAGTCAAAAATACCCCTGTTTCCGGAACGTGGTAGTGACATGCTTGAGATGATTCTTGTTTAGATATAAACTTGACATAATCCTCGATCAGTGATCCACTTGCCTTGATGCATTTTCCTGGTTCGGGGACTGCCTTGGTGACCTAACGGTCCCATATATTTTTAGGTTCATACTTGCACGGAACGACTATTAGATAGTCTTCCGAGGAGAACTAGATGAATGCATGACATGTATAGTATTATACGATTAAGGCATAGTTTATGCGACAAGCATTGAAATGATACAACAAATACAAGTTAATATGTAAGCAGGCAAGTATTGCATTCATAAGAAAACTTAAGCATTTACGTTGGCTCGGGCCCAAGGGTAAGCCAAGAAGTAAAACCGTAAAGGGACTTACCGAGCGACATAATCTAGGTTCGTACAGTATAGAAAGTAAATATTGCACTATAGAGTATACATATATCATTCTACTCAAGGCATAGAGGGGTCTAGTTGCACAAGACAAATGTAGCATACGAGGGTCCAATTTAAGCAGAGTTTTATTTTAATGTTCTAACACAAGTAATACAAGTAGGGATTATTCTCTTAGATAGGTGCGTTGTATTTTTATTAGCATGCAGGGGATGATTCACCTAGCGACTAGTATGAAACATCCATATTTTAAGTGTATTGGCTAAGCAATGACAAGTTCATTGTAGCTATCCACATTAGCGATGATTCGCCTCGGTCGAGCGATACTCCGAGCGAGCCTCTGAAAGCCTAAGCCGAAACTCCCGAAAGGTCAAGTTGGGAAATCCTTTTGCTCAAACGAGTATTCTAGCTGAGCAAAGTGGATTGGGATATTGCACTTTTGTCGTTTGAATCGGCAGTCCACTTGAGCGAAACAGGTTATTACATTATACACCACTCAGAAAAGTCTCGTCCTTGAGACTTCCTGATCGCAGGCCATTCTATCGCATTATTGAATCTATCCCAAGCGTAACAATCGATACCACTAGATCTAATTTTTTTCGAACGAATCTCCTACTCGATCCTTATGCCGTATCACGTATATGATGAGTCGGTCTTGTTTGCGCCTTAGCGCAGGATATATTGCTTAACGCGGGGTATGTTTTAATTTATTGTAAATGATAATCTAAGGCTGAGGCAAACTTATACAAGTTGTTTTACTTGTCCATGTGGATATTCACTTGCACTAGCATCGAGATCAGCATATCGCGAGTCTGGATCATGCACATATTCAAAGTGTACCTCAAATATATGCACACCAACTAACTTAGTGATAGCGATATCTTAGCACTCGAGTTTTATATCTCATTGAGTCTTGGATCATGCACATATTCAAGGAGTCCCTCAAACATATACATTCAACCAAACTTAGTGATAGTGAAATCAGACAAGCTACTTGTGAAAATATCAAGGGTTCTTGTCTTTATGAATCACAAGGATACTTCTGACAGGGTCAATCAAATCCAAGCCATTACTATTTTAACCCAATTCAAGCATTTTGTACTACCGTTAAGCATGATCTATTCGGTCTACCGACTAGCGTTTATCCATTCGGGTCAAACATATCATACGTTATCGTTCTCAGTCTAACTCTAAGTCTTGCTGCCCCCAGTTCTATAGCTTGTTCAAGCAATATGATAAAGTTAGTTACACAGGTTCTTTCACTCGGCACAGGGTCGTCTGCCTAATTACTAGGTTAGCTCACAAGGTCATAGGTACAAGTTTAAGCACACGATTTATCGTACAAATTTGTCGCAGGGGGCTAGCCCCAATTCCTAGGGTCAAACCATTGTTCATTTACACGGGGTATTCTATCCAAGCTTATTTTACTCAGATTTCTAAATATCGAGCACATATCATCCTACTCTCAATAACGTGTTTGCTTGCACGGGGGTTCGCGTTCGTTCAGTCAAATCAATGATATATCCAAGTTGCAGGACATGCCTAGTAATTTGTATATTTTATCTCCTCAAATATGTTTGAAAAATCTATATCCATTCCAAGTCTAGACCACCAAGCCAAGATTTAATTCTAAACCTTTTGATTCATTGCTCCAAGTCGTCCAACCTGATTCACATATCCGTTCACGAAACCATCAAACATGATTTATTCAGGTTCTAGGCTAACTTATCCCTGAAACATTTTTGATCAATTGTATTTCAAAATTCATCTTATCGTATCGAACCAAAAGTCAAGACGATCATTCAGTTGTCATGCTCCGAGCTTTCGCAAGTTCGATCACCCTCCTTGGATGTGAGATTACTACGTCAATGCTCCCGCCGGATAATCATCCTAATCCGGGCGTGACGCATGTATGTGCATAGAGTTACACTTGCATAAGACAAGAACATTTAAACATTATGGTTGTCTTTGATACGATCGAGACACCTTATATTTTCCCCTTTACTCTATCTAAGTTATATATCCATTGAGTCATTTCTGTTCATGCAGTAATTTTTAGTTCGTCTAGCAAAATTATCCAACTTTAATGTTGCCGTTTGATAATTCCATAGTCTACTTCTAGCAATCCTCGAGCGACTATGTTTCAAATATTCAAGCCCAAGTCTAGTCCATCTTTATATACGTTCTATTCATCGAGTTTGTTTGGAATAATCACTGAACATGTTCCCGTGAGTTCGATCATCCCCGCCGTACATAAAATTACCACGCTGGTGCTCCTGCAGGATAATCATTCTCGCTGGGACTGATTTTGAAAGTTATTATTTTGAACTAGATTTCAAGATCATTGTTCCAAACTTTAAGTCAAATTCGCTATCGCTTATCTCTTTCATCGAACCATAATATTTCTTTCTCGGACTAACTTCTATTCGAGTGATATTGTATTCAAGTTCAATCTTGTTTGTTTTAATTCGAAATTGCTCACACGATCCTCCAAGTTTTCTAACAAGATATCGATTTGCATTTCCATGAATCCCAATTCGATATAAGCCTTATTGTTTATTCAAGATATTCTCAAATAGCTTAAATCTGACTATCACATGAAACCTATGAATCTGTTTGGATATTTCTAACTGATTCATACACCACTCGAATTTGAGTCACCCAATTAAATCCCCAATCGATGTTCGCATCTATCGCTAGCATATTCGTCGAGTTTTCCTAAGAATTTTTGCACGATACTTAGGTATCGACTGATAAATCTTAGTGTCATATATATATCCTTTTGATAGTCACCCAAGTAAACCATATTTGATTTGTATCTTCTGACATAAAATATTGTTCGAGCTATTTTTCAAAATCCAAGTATGATTCTCTATATTCGCGTAAGCGATAATCTGATAAGGTTCTATCGATTGCCATTCTAAGTCTGACTTGTTCTTCTCTTGAATGATATCCAAGTCTCATTGCAACTTGCTTGCACCAAATGGTCTTGGCGCACGATACTCTATACAACTTAGTCGAATGGCTGTGTGCATAGCTAACCATTCGGGCAATATTTGATTCCATACACTAACCAATTGGGTAATCACGTATAAGCATTTTGGGTTCGCACATAATATGAAATTTCTAGCATGAGTCTATTCCCAAAGAATCTAGCACAGGTCGGCACAAAGACCTTAGCATCACAACTTTGTACAATCAATCACATCATTCACATATACTTTTTAAAAAATATTTAGACTTATTGTTTGGAATATTCCATTGGGACATTGAGAGAGAGTGTATGCACATAACCTACGAACGAGCTTTCAAAACTGAGAAAATCGAAACAAAGTCCAAAGGCGTAAAGCCATGCTCTGATACCAATCTGTCATGTCCCGATCTTTCGTAAGCTAATCTGTGATACCAAACAAAGTCCAAAGGCGAGAATTACCATGCCAGCGCTCCCGCAAAACTATCGCTTGACCCATCTAGGCATGATGCCGCATGATCGTAAGTCGAGCCCGTGCAAGGCCGCGGTTCATGCTAGCGGTAAGTGTTCTAAGCCACAAAGTCGCACAAATTGTCCAAGTGTAGCAGAATAATAAATGCATAAGCAATTAGTAACAAGTTCACTGAGTCGTCAACAGCGAAAGTATTGAATAACATAAGTATAGAAGTAAAGCAAACTCTTTATTGATATTGAACAAGTTTTACAAGCGGCCTATAGCCGAGATTATAAGTCACTCAAACCTCTCTCTATGAAATAGTTGTTTGATGATAAACAAAAGAAATTGAAACTAGATTTATACGAAACCCTTTCTTTGTTTACAAACAAGAAAAAGAAGTACAATTAATCCTATACAAGGATGCTAAGTACAAAAAATGATTCTGGGGAAATATTGCTATAGGAATCTGATCTGCGGTCGATCACTTTGTCCCTTGGACCACACGATGACGAAGAAGTGCTGTAGAAGAAGGAGAAGAAGCTTCAAAGATTGCAGGAGGGATTGAACTTTCGTTGCCCAAGTTGTCAATCAATACTCTCTGTATGTGCTCTCTCTCTGGTCTCCTCTGGTTTTGATCTCTTTTCTCTCTTAATCTTGACCGATCTTGACCTTCACCTCGACCTTGACCCCTGTCTCCTGTGGCCGGAAGTCTCTATTTATAGAGTTCGGTCACAGTAACTGACCAGTCGGCGTAGAAACTGAACAGCGGAGAGAGTTGCACATTTTACGCGGCGGTTATAATAACTGCTACCCACGTCTAAATGATCTCCTAAATCTGTGTGTGACGCATGTCCCATTATGAGGTAACACATATAATCGCTCATCGAAGATTACGTCATGCAAGCCACGTAGGTAACTGCCCCTCGCGTAGAAATGGTTGGCATAAAAGCCAAATAACTGTCTCGTTGGCATATAAGCCAAATAGTTATCTTGTTGGCGTAAAAGTCCAGTAGCTATCTTATTGGCGTAAAAGCCAAGTAGCTATCTTGTTGGCGTAAAAGCCAAGTAGTTGTCTTGTTGGCGTAAAAGCCAAGTAGCTGTCTTGTTGGCGTAAAAGCCAAATAGCTGTCTTGTTGGCGTAAAAAACCAAGTTCTGCGTAAAGTTTGATGCTGCATAGATAGGTAACCAGCATAAACTAGCCAATTATCCTTCCTAACTGAGGTCTTGAGCATATTCTAGGTCAAATAGTTTTATCACGTACCTTTGCAAAATATAGCCTGAGTTGGCATATTTTGAGGAGATAGCATACGACGTACTCCTATAGTTGAAAATAGCCTGGTTGGCATATTTTAAGGAGCTAGCATACGGCGTACTCCTATAGTTAAAAATAGTCTGGTTGGCATAATATGCAGGGATGGTGATGTGAGCGTATTAGCCCTAATTTTAGCTCTCCCAGTCATTAAAAGTAGAACCAAATCTCGTGCATTAAATACAGAGATCTGCCCCCATCTCGCGCATTAACTGCAGAGACGTGCCTCGAGTCCTGTACGAAAACAGCTTTTAACGTGGCGTTTGGTTTCGTCTTATCCTAAGCATAAAAACTCATCTCTGTCTGTGTAGAATAGGCAGCGTATTCCTTGAATGCGTAAAAATGACTTATATCAAGAATTATGTCACTAAACGACGGTCTGGGTCTCTGTGCAGAATCATTATCACAGCCGTCCTCTCGATCGTTGTACTGTACTCTTTGTTAGGAGTCAGGTTCACTGCTTCGTCTGACAGGTTTATTCAAGGAATACGAAGAGTTCCTCGTATAACTTTCTGCTGCATTAAAAGCAGATATATTTTATGCCGAAGTGGCAATATAGCAACCTTTTTACGCCGAAGCAGTCTGGAAGTACTGCTTTACGTGGACTGTTCTGGAGCTCTGTTTTACGCTGAATAGCGTTAAAGCTCTGTTGTACGCCAATGGCTCATATTTTATGCCACATAGCACTGGAGCTCTGTTTTACGTGGGCTTCATGCATGTTGGGGGGGGGGGTTTACGCGTATAATTCCCTAGCATAATTTTCATGCTTCTACAAGACCCCCTTCAAAGTTTTCAAATTCCTCGTAATTTGAAATACTTTGAATGAAGCATGAAACGATCAAATTTGACTCATTCTGCGAGGCTGATTTCTCAGCGAATTTTAGGAATTTGTTAGGATTTGGTATGTTCTCTTCTGCCTATATAAAGGCGAGTGAGTGAACCTGTCTTTCCACACTTCCTTCACCAAAGGAGATGGTTGCCGAGATCCATTGGACTGACCTGAGAAAGAAGAAGATCATGTTCTTCCAGCCTGTAAGGAGCTATAAAAAGAGGCATCTTCGAGCAAATGTCCTCTACAACGATGGATTATGGAAGGATATCATAGCTTCCTTTGCTCGGGATAATCATTAATTTCATATGGCAATTTATCCAGGAGAGAGGAAGGGTCACATTAGACCACACATCTTGCTAGCTGTATTTTTTTCCATTATGGCGCTGGGCGAAGGTAGGCAGTTTGGCCCTATCTTCCAGTATTGTGTTGGGTCTGAATCACTAACACAAATCTAGGGTATGTCTGCCATGGCGTATGGAGGGTGGCTTAAATAATTTATACAAGCCCAGTTCTGTATCCTCTCGCCATTCACCATTTCTTGTTCATCGGCCGCAGAAGCCGATGAAGTACCGTAGAAAAAGAAAAAGATCTACACCAATATAAGAACCTGGCACAACAGATTCTCGGTATGATCTTAAATGAAAATGAGAAACCCTTTGTAGAAAAAGGATTTCCATCATATGTAATCATGAAGATGAAAAACCCTTTATAAACTGGATTTCTATCATATGTAATCATGATTAATAGACTTATCTTCTTTTATGCATAGCTAATTTGTCATATTTGCTGTGAGAAAGTCTGATAATGTGCAGCTTTGGCACGTCTGAATAATTTTACGCTGACTCTGATAAAAGATTATCCGATCACGTCCCGACTTCTACGCGTAACGGAAGATGCGTAAAAAGCTCCTTAGCATTAAGTTGTTTTGAAGATCCAACTGTCATGCTATTTTTGGACGAGGAGTCGCATAAAAATTCTGAACTGTCACTTCTCTGATACGAAGAATTTCTGTTCAGACCATCATCTTCAAGAATGGTTTCCCCAAAAATCTTTCGAAATAGGGCAAGAAATGTTCGCCAAACAGGCCATATTTGAACTTTAGATGAATTTTTTTTTGACTAGACTTCGGATGAACTTCCAATGGCCTAAGAAGAAGAGTTATCTTCAATGCTGACCTCTGTGTGTTTCAGGCACTTGGAATATTTTATAGCCAAAAGGAGCATTTTCTGTGTAAACCCTTATAATTGGCCACAGTAGATTCTGAGCGTAGAATCATAGATTTATAGCCTCTGAGCGTAAAATCGTAGATTTGTAGCCTCTGAGCGTAAAAACTTCTGAGCGTAAAACCATAGGCTTGTAGCCTCTGAGCGTAAAAGCTCCTGAGCGTAAAATCATAGATTTGTAGCCTCCGAGCGTAAAAGTTTCTGAGCATAAAATTATAGATTTGTAGCCTTTGAGTGTAAAAGGTTCTGAACGTAAAACCATAGATCTGCTCTGCGCGTAAAATATGGATCCACTGACTGTCCGTCTTTTTTTCAAATGATAGGCTAACGTGGTCCCAAATCATAACCGACTATTAAATATCGGATTTGGTTAGGGATTCGAAGAGTTATCCAAACTCTATAAATAGCCCAAGGTCTTAAGAGAGAAACCCTTCATTTGTCTTCGCAAAACCCTTGCTTTCCAAAAACTCTTCTTCTTCGTCTCTTTCCTGAGAACTCAGATTTGCCATGGCACCTAAACATGATTCCACTGCTAAGGGAAAGAAGGTCGCTTCCTCATCTCGCTCTACTGCTCAAGCACAAGCAACCCCCATTAGGCTGAGCGAGTCTCGATCTGAACGCAGTACTCCACCATCGAACTGTGCTCCGGACATCACAGGTAAAGACTCCGAGAGGAATAGAGGACCTTCCGCACATGTTGTACGTGTATGCAAAATAATATGCCCATATTTCTAATGTGTCAGCGTAAAAACTTATCTCTTCGCAGTCTGGCGTAAAAACTCAGACTGTCAAAATTTGGCGTATACAACAAACTTTAAGTTTTATGCGCTGGATGTAAATTTTGACGTAAAAACTTAAATTTTGGCAATCTGGTCGTAAAAAGCTCAGACTGTTAGATTTTGGCGTATACTGCCAACCTTGAATTTTATGCATCGGAAATAGGTTCCAGCGTAAGACTCAAGTTTTTTGCAGTCTTGGCGTAAAAGCTCAGACTGATAATCTTTGGCATAAACTGCAAGAGTGTAGCGTCTAGCGTAAAAACTGACTTGTTTTCTTGCATTTTCAGTGGACTTGCAGATCCCTCCTTTGGCTGAAGTGATGGGCTCTGCTGCCAGGATGCTGAACTCAAACTATCTGGAGGACTTGTCTCATATGACATTCCCCATCTCCGGAACCAATTATCCTCAAGAAAGGGGAACTCTGATTTCGTCCCAGGGAGAACGCATGCTGCTGAGTATGATCACTGGAGAGCCCCTGACATACATAGATGGAACTGAGTATAAGAAACCAGGTTTCTTATTCGAGGATGTTATCGACAAACAATCCCAGACTAAGCCCAAGAAGGAGGATTGGGTGTTTACTGCTGAGGGCATGGTCATGTATCTGCCCAGGATACCCAGAGATTATCCTATCTCGGCATTCTTCCATGCCACATATCCTAGGAAGATGATGTGGACTCTAACTCCATATCTTCATGGGCGGCCAGGGAAGATCTCATACAAGAAAGTCTTGAACCGGGGCGTCTTTGTGAGGAGCCCTTCCGGCCCAGTTATGCCTTTCAGAGGATTACTGCCGGGTAGCGTCCCAAGTGAGGATACTTCGTTGATCCAGCCGATTCAAATATCGACCTTCTGCATTAACTTTATGGGGCAGGAATGAGTGTACCCCAAGGTCAACCCTCAGACCAGTGGATGGCTTAGCCCGAGGAATCTTCAATGGGCCAGTTTAACTGCCTGGGCCCTGAAGCACTTCCAGACGGAGCTGGAAAGCATTGGTTTGTTTGCGGCTGTGAGCGCCACTAGTGTTGGGCTGCCTGTCAACCCTAACTTGTTCTTAGCTTTGATGGAGTGATACAACTCGCTCACTGGGACTTTCGCCACTCTGCTAGGTGAGTTGGGCTTAGCCCTTCATGAGATGGCAGAGATTTCAAAGCTGCCAATGGGGGACACTCCTTATGAAGAGTGCGTTCCCATAAATAGGGAGCTAAGGGATACAAACCCTCGAGTAGTGGCGGTGTACCAGGATCTGATGTGCCACTATCTTACCTGCACCACTTTCTACAAAGAGCCCTCTGATTTGGCTCATATCAACAAGTGGGCATCCTACCTCTTCTTTCATCAGGCCAGAAATGCTAAGCTGGACAAGGTTGTAGATAGCAGAGATAAGCCCTTGAACCTCCTGAGCATTCTTAGCACCAATACGGTGGATGATCTCATTGAAGATGCAAGGGCTTCAGATCATATTCTTGATGAGGAGATAGGGGGTTATCCTGCAGGCACTAAAGCTTTCAGTTATATGAGGCATTATCGCAAGCCTCTGTCAAGGGAAGCCCAACTGGCTGGCTTCCTCTCTGTTTGGCTACGCCGCTGGGTAGTGCCTGGCATCGCATCTGCGGATCGCATCCATCGCAACACCATATGGCCCACAGTGCATTTGGTGTTTGGAGCAAGACTAGGCCTGCTTCCCGCCATGGTATATAGAATACAAGCTGGCCTGAGGGCCCTTACTTATGGGCTACTTACAGATGATACACAACGTGAAAGATTTCTCAGAGTGGAATTACCATTCCTATACCTGATGGGATGGTTAATCCTTTACAATACCAGGGTGACGTCTCCCGGCTCTGCCAGCGGTTCAGAAAATAGCTTCTTGTTGAATTATAAGAATTTCCTTTGGAATGTGACGAGCATCATAGATTGTCGGCGAGCCTTAAATTTTGCCCATGGTTGGAAGCTCTTCTGTACCGTCCCCCCGTACATATCAATCAACATGGGATGAAACTTAAGGATGTAGGTCAAGGGATGACCATTATTTCTTCTGAAGCCTTTTACTGGTTGGTCTGCATTAGACCTTTCCACTTGTTGTACAGAAGTGAGGACCACTGCTACCTGGAGCCTTATCTGCCCAGCCGGTTTGTCAGGCAATTTGGGTACGACCAGTTGCATGTGGGAAATCCTATCACCAGCTTCAAGTCCAAAGGTAGACTTATTGATGGAGCCAGAGGATGGCGGTATTTTATCACGGGCTGTACTGGTGCAACTTTTGCTGTGCCCGTGACTTCTATCTCCATGGAGTTGCACATCCTTCACTCGTATGTGCAGTTTTATGTGTCCATCAATACCTTCCATCGCAATTTTGATGTGCATGAAAGTTTCCAGATGCCCTCCCATAAGTCAATTGGAAAAGAGGAGATACCGTCTGTTTCCTCGGATGAAGGTGAAGACACTACCGGGGCAGACGAGTACTTGTTGATAATACTGAGAGGCGTAATAGCTCCGCCAGCAGAGCCTCTTGTTATCCCTAATAAACGGAATGCTTTCACTCTGAAAGAGCCTTTCTCCCGCAAGAAGAAGACTGTCAGAGATCCCAAAAGGGCTTCCATCAAGGGGGCCTCTAGGAGTGAGTCTGTCGTTTCTTCTGTTGGGGATGATTCTTTGATCAGAGGTCCTTCACCTTTTAGAGAGGGAACCTCCACAGTTTCGACTGACAGCGCCAGAGATTCTTTGCTCGAGATTGTTGCTGATACTACTGCTACTGGTAGTGCTTCGAGATTGCCTTTGAGGCCGAGCATATTAAGAATACCTTTATCCAGACAAATAATGGGAATAACCCCTTCTTCGTCTGTAAATATCTCAAGTGAGATTCCACCCGATGAACCTCGAGTGGATCTGGGTGAAGACTGGGATGACTACCCGCCGGTGTCAGTTGGTGCCCCCTCTTCTCCAAGTATGACAGCTTGCTTAGCATCATTAAGAAATACTTTAGCTGTACAGGCTGCAGACGCAACATACATACCATCGGCCATGGGTAAATGTTGTCTTTATGCTTCTTTCAGGAAAATTAACATCAAATAGATATTAACTTTCTTTTATCTTCTTTTCAAGCGAAGACATCTCTGGGGAGGGCGGAGTTGATGCAACCTTTGACTTTGTTGCAGATTCGGCTGATGCTACGGTGGTGTTCGACGTCGAAGAAGCATGCTTTGAAGCTGCCGATCCTTCATCTGCAATATTCTCGGGTGTCATCCTGCCAGCAGCAGTCCAAATAACATCGGAGGAGGATGAGCCCACCATCTCGACTGTGCTTCCTTCGTTGAGTATGCCAGCAATTTTAGCTGTTGCTGGTGTCCCTTCTTTTATCGTGCCATCTTTAGAGGCAATAACTGTGGTGACATCCTCTACAATCATTCCTGGAAAAAGATTTATCGGTATTGCAGCCAATCCCAGCGTACATCTGATCTTTGTCACGCTAGTTGAACAATACACTAGCATATTCTACCTCACCTTGAAGGAGTTGATCTCTATGGTGCTGGAGAAGAACCTAGGCTTTGATGTTCTGCTGACGTCCTTCCAGCTTACGATAGCGCCAATTAGAAATTTTAACGACGCTGAAAGAGCTGATGCGCTAGAGCAAATAGTTAATGGTTTAGAACAACCCATTAACGAATATTTGCAACTATCTTGAGGTAATGTCGACAATATGATTCAGGCCGAGTATGACTCCTTGACTGTGAAACTTACTGAGCAGATGGAATCTCTGAACAAATCCATCCAGGAACAGCAGTAAGAGATGGATGAAGAGCAGGCTGTCTTGGTGGAGGTTATTTCTCAGCTAGCTAAGTGTGAGGCCGAATATGAGGGAAATAAAGCGAGGGTCCAAGAATTGGAAGCTAAACTCACTCAGGCAAGGGAGTGGGCTCTCAAGACATCGACAGCTCGAGATATGCTGAAGGGCCAAATGGATATAGCTCAGCAGAACTTGGCACATGCGGGTGTCATCCGTGCCGGTTTTGTTAATGCTCGGTCCAAACTATCTTGCTTGAGTGATGACGAGGCACGACTGGAATGGGCTCGCACTAACATCTTAAACTCCAGGAATGAGAGGATGGCTGCTTTGGCACAACAGATTCGTGATTTAACTGCTTCTCCCCAATGATGTACCTTTTTTTGTTTCTCCTGTAATTTCTCAGAGATAATAAAGATACATTTTCTGACTTTTTGGACCCATCATTTTAGAATATAATAGGCTAAATAAAAGTGATGTCAGAGGTATCATGAACATGACATACTTTCGTTAAGGTTTTTGCTGAATGTAAACCTATTCAGAGGTGATATGAACCGGATAGGATATAAACTAAGTTTGTACACTAAACACTATCAGAGGTAATATGAATATGATAAGTTTACAAATTAGTTAAGCATATCCATTAAGAGGTCATACGAATCTGATAGAATATGATCCAGTTAACCTTGGTGCATGGTATCGTCAGAATAGGATCTTCATCATACTCCGTTAGGCAAAGGAGATCAAGTATAGTACTTCTTCGGGAATTTGCCATTGATAGAAGCCATTATCAGATCTCCATTAGGCTTGGCTAATCTGTAAGCGTCATTTGAGATTGTATAAGGGCCCTCCCATTTGGGTTGGATTGTTTGTGCGAACTTCGGATATCGTACCAGAGGTAATATGGATGTAGTACAATACCGTGTTTGTTGAGGACATCCCACTAGGGGATCCTTGGTGGACCTATTATTTGTTGCGCACGTTAAGTACAAATAATAAGTTCAAAATAAACCCTATCAGAGGTAATACAGATATGATAGGTTTTGTGGCTAGTAAAAGGTATCCCGCTGGGGGATTTTTTGTGGACCTATTATTTGTTGCGCACGTTGAGTGCAAGTAATATGTTTGAGACAAGTCCAGACAGAGGTCATATAGATGTGACAGTTTTTGTGGACCTACTACTTTTTGTGCACGTTAGTGCAAGTAATGAGTTTGGGACAAGCCCTGACAGATGCTTGTAAAATATGACTCTGTGGGGATGAACATGGACTAAATTTTTCTTTGCTGGAAAAATGAGAATAGTTCAGAGATAATATGGATATGAACAATTATTTCTATTGGACCTATTACTTCTTGTGCACAAGAGTATAAGTAATAAGTTTAAGACAAGCCCTGCCAGAGGTAATATAGACATAGCAGTTTTTTGTGGACTTAACACCACTGGCGTACTTAGAGTTAAGTACGGGTGCTAAGTTAAGATGACAACCGATATAAGAGGTAATATGGATATGATATCGATAGCCGAATCTGGAAGATTTGCTCAGAGGTAATATGGACATGACAAACTCAGCCAGAGAAAATTATGACAGCAGTTCAGAGGTAATATGGACATGAACCATTTGTCCGAAAAACTCATTGAGGAGTGATTCGTTAAGTATGGTCTATTCGAACATGAGGATAGACTAAAGGATCATTCCGCTAGAGAGAATGATGGGACGATAACTCAGAGGTAATATGAACATGGCTAGCGTCTAGCAAGATTTGGTTGTGAATAGTCACTGCGGGAGTGTGTGAGTAGACCTAAGAATTGCTTCACTGGGGAAATTTTGAGGATCCATCATCCATTACGTATCCGAGACTCTTGGATATGGATGATGGCTTTTTACATGGATTTGTAGCAAAGAAGAAAATATTACACATAGGCACTTGCTTGGAATGAAGAAACCGAGAGTCAATTTGTACATCCGGGTTATGGACTTATCACCCATGGCATACCTTAAGTACGGATAATAAGCTGAAATAACTTACACTATCAGGGGTTATGCGAACGTGATAGTAGAAAGTCAAAGAGAAGAACTTTACTCGGAGGTTATATGGACGTGGAAAAGTTCTGAAGATATATTACTCAGAGGTAATATGGATATGGTAAGATATGACTCTTTGGAGATAACGAAAAATAGGACAGAATTAGTATAGAAATAATTATTTTTTGTGGTGAAAGATTTATCCTGTCGGGGAAAGTGGAGAGACGTAGTTCAGAGATAATATGGACATGAACTGATCGATAGCAACAACCAGGGAGGTTTGTTCAGAGGTCACTTGGACATGGCAAACTTAGCTGGGGAAAATAACGTTTGGATAACAGTTCAGAGGTAATATGGACGTGAACCATGTCCGAGAAATTTATCGAAGATTGATTTACTGAGTGGGGATAGTCCTGAAGGTTGCTCCGGTAGGGAGGTTTCGAGGACTCATCATCCGACGCTTCTTGAGGGGGCAAATTGCTACGTTGGAGTGAAATCAATTTACAGTGACCATCCACTCTTTTATAAATGCAAAGTGATGACTTTGGCGTCGATCAACTCCTGGATTCTCCTTTTTAGTAAATAATATGTCTTTGTGGGGTGATGAATGTACCGATGAAAGAGACAATATTCTGGGTCATCGACCTTGCCAGCCCTTTCAGGGTATCTGATGTTGGGTAGCCGAAGTTTGTTTTCCTTCATCAAAATATTGAAGATTTCAATGATTTCTTCATCATTAAAGGAGAAAGTCCCCTTTGGCTTTCGGGCTTCCGATACCTGAGTCGTACGGTTCTCAGGGAAGATGGTCATAGTTGCATCATCTTCGGACACAGAGGGAATTCTACCCCCAGCTTTAGATGCTGCCCTATTTTGTCGAGGTAGACTACCCCCAAAAATGTCGTGGCATTTGTCCACAGAAGTTGATTTAGAAGGACCTGCCTCTGGTATTACAGGATCAGACTCTGGAGGTTTGGAGTTTGCAAGAGATGCAGTGTACCCTAATTCGAAATGAGTTCATTGACAGTAGGGATCACCATGCAACGGTATTCGTCTACCTTTTCCATAATTGAGTCATTGCTTCAACTACAAATCATAACCCATGCTTTGTATAATCTTTAAAGTTTGTGGGCTATATCTATGGATTTGTATTCTCCCAGCATCAGACTCGTAAGAATCTTCTTGTACAATCGGTCTATTCCGCATTCGACCGAAGATTATTTGATGGTGATCGTTGCGAGTATGTGGAACAATAAAGACAGATTCTTCATGTGGCCCATCTGTCATGACGATATTAGATGTCGATGCTACGTCCCACATAATTTCCCTATTTTTGGTAGTTAGGGGCACTAAATCTTGATTTTGACCCTTGTCTTTGCTTTTTTGGATCAAGAAATCACGCAAATTAGGGAGATTACTAGAAGAAGATGAAGGCTTATTCCACCTTTTTACATCAGTGGGAAGGTATAAATTAGGGACCATAACCCTTTTCCTGCTATAGGAATACAGCAGTTCAGCTATGTGAGCACATGATCCATGATGAGCGTATCTTCCCATAAAATGGGTCTTCTTTACACGGACAGACCTATCCTGGCATAATATGGAGTTTAGCATAGGTTCCCGTAAAACAGGGAAGATTCGCGTAATCTGAATAGTGGGCAACTTCTTCTCTTGGGGGCGTACAAGCCCTGAGGTCGGAAGATTCGTCACTTGTTTTCCCTTGATGTGATCCAAAGGTCCATCTGCCTTCTTATAGATGGGAGATGTATTTTTACGCACAAGGCGCATTTGAAATTTCTGAATTGGCACTGAGGCCTTGTCGAAAATTTTGTCTACCATGTCACAGACGGGAGATAGATTTTCAAATGCGCCTTGTGCGTAAAAATACAGGTTGTGATGTCACAACCTTGTTGGTCGGAGAGAGAGAGAGCCTGCAGGAAGGTTAGAGGATGTCCGGGGCATCCATACTTTATGCAACTTTCTGTTGTCCTGGACAGAAAAGGAATGAGAGCTACCCCCTGCGCGAAGCATATCTTCGTAAGCAGATTGGTCAAATTGGATGACCAGAGTCTTGATCCGATGGATACAACATCGTGTTGAGCAATGGCTTTCTCGTTAGATGAGAAAGTAGTCCCCAGCAGAGTTGCCATCTTGTGTTTGATGATAAACAAAAGAAATTGAAACAAGGTTTATACGAAACCCTTTCTTTGTTTACAAACAAGAAAAAGAAGTACAATTAATCCTGTACGAGGATGCTAAGTACAAAAAATGATTCTGGAGAAATATTGCTATAGGAATCTGATCTGCAGTTGATCACTTTGTCCCTTGGACCACACGATGACGAAGAAGTGCTGTAGAAGAAGGAGAAGAAGCTTCAAAGATTGCAGGAGGGATTGAACTTTCGTTGCCCAAGTTGTCAATCAATACTCTCTGTATGTGCTCTCTCTCTGGTCTCCTCTGGTTTCGATCTCTTTTCTCTCTTAATCTTGACCGATCTTGACCTTCACCTCGACCTTGACCCCTGCCTCCTGTGGCCGGAAGTCTCTATTTATAGAGTTCAGTCACAGTAACTGACCAGTCGGCATAGAAACTGAACAGCGGAGAGAGTTACACCTTTTACGCGGCGGTTATAATAACTGCTACCCACGTCTAAATGATCTCCTGAATCAGTGTGTGACGCGTGTCCCATTATGAGGTAACGCGTATAATCGCTCATCGAAGATCACGACAAGCAAGCCACGTAGGTAACTGCCCCTCGCGTAGAGATGGTTGGCATAAAAGCCAAATAACTGTCTCGTTAGCGTAAAAGCCAAATAGTTATCTTGTTGGCGTAAAAGCCAAGTAGCTATCTTATTGGCATAAAAGCCAAGTAGCTGTCTTGTTGGCATAAAAGTCAAGTAGCTGTCTTATTGGCGTAAAAGCCAAGTAGCTGTCTTGTTGGCGTAAAAGCCAAATAGCTGTCTTGTTGGCATAAAAGCCAATCTCTGCGTAAAGCTTGATGCTGCATAGATAGGTAACCAGCGTAAACTAGCCAATTATCCTTCCTGACTGAGGTCTTGAGCGTATTCTGGGCCAAATAGCTTTATTACGTACCTTTGCAAAATATAGCCTGAGTTGGCGTATTTCGAGGAGATAGCATACGGCGTACTCCTATAGTTAAAAATAGCCTGGTTAGCATATTTCGAGGAGATAGCATACGGCATGCTCCTATAGTTGAAAAAAGCCTGGTTGGCATAATATGTAGGGATGGTGATATAAGCGTATTAGCCCTAATTTTAGCTCTTTCAGTCATTAAAAGTAGAACCAAATCTCGTGCATTAAATGCAGAGATCTGCCCCCATCTCACGCGTTAACTGCAGAGACGTGCCTCAAGTTCTGTACGAAGAACAACTTTTGATGTGGCATTTGGTTTCGTCTCATCCTGAGCGTAAAAACTCATCTCTGCCTGTATAGAATAGGCAGCGTATTCCTTGAATGCGTAAAAATGACTTATATCAAGGATTTTGTCACTAAATGACAGTCTGGGTCCCTGTGCAGAATCATCATCACAGCCGTCCTCTCGATCGTCATATAGTACTCTTTGTCAGGAGTCAGGTTCACTGCTTCGTCTGACAGGTTCATTCGAGGAATACGAAGAGTTCCTTATACTACTTTCTGCTGCATTAAAAGCAGACATATTTTATGCCGAAGTGGCGATGTAGCAACCTTTTTACGCCGAAACAGTCTGGAAGTACTGCTTTACGCGGACTATTCTTGAGCTCTGTTTTACGCTGAATAGCGTTGAAGCTCTATTGTACGCCAATGGCTCATATTTTATGCCATACAATGCTGGAGCTCTATTTTACGCGGGCTTCATGCATGTTGGGGGGTTTTACGCGTATATTTCCCCAGCATATTTTTTATGCTTCTACAACAGTAAAAGTATGCCAAGTGGCTACATTTATGGAATGATGTATAGACGATGTTCCAATATTATGTCTTGTATATGTGCTTCAGTTCCGAATGCAACACTCCAAGGCTCCAGAGTGAACTCCATGCCTTAGCATGCACGAAAGACGCATCAGCACCGAACGAGGTTTTTCTGTACCCTACAAGCAATCTGGTGGATTATCAGTACATGAATGCACTGGTGGGAGCCTACTCGCCCGCTCGACAAATTTGAACACGTTCAATAGGTTCCGTGCACCATCTATTAAGTTATCTTTCTAATCTTGCCTTAGGATCAGTTTTATGGCAATGTTGAATAGCCTATCTCGTATGGCAGTGCGTCGTGCGACATAAGAGAAAATACGACGAGACTTACCAACTTACCATTTATTTTTTCCTATCCAAGGAAAACTAAGTTAAATCATGCACGAGCATATATAATAAAATCCAGTGGCAATAGCATATACAAACACAAGTGTTATGAGCGAGACTATATTTCGGGTGTACGAGTATACAGGTTATCCAAAAGTGTTACAATGGATGTTTAAGTATTTCAAAGGATTTCTCGGGTTGCTCCATTTGTATATATGACTTATACTCATTTCATTCAGGTGATTCTGATATCTCAGATGCGATGCAATATCTCGCATACGGATTTCCGCTAAGCGAGGATGACTCATCTATATGAACATGAGGTCACTGGCATAGCCATAAAGGATGATACAGTCTCGGACGGAGATGCGACATAACGAAAGAGTCATTAGGCGTTAGCCATCATTCTGACCAAACATATGAGACTACCATAGATCATGGAGTCAGTCGGATTATCTGTGAGTAGGATGCACTACCAAGGGTCCGGCCGATGTATATTGCGCACCCCAAACCGGAGAGCATCCTACCAATTTGGTCACATAATACCTTTATTCCTCCTAGGATGGTATGATCCTGATGCCCCAGTGATCGTCCGAGGAATCCATGTTATTATCTTATGCACGAGTTGTTCGTGACCATGCAAGCCTTGGGTCTTCCAATTTTATATCTTGACATAATAATCCATAATTCTTATTCTGAAATGAGCAATTTTCTCCATGAGCTGTGATTCTTTATTTTGCTTGACATAATTCTCGTTCAGATATAAACTTGACATAATCCTCGATTAGTGATCCACTTGCCTTGATGCATTCTCCTGGTTTGGGGACTGCCTTGGTGACCTAACGGTTCCGGATACTTTCAGGTTCATACTTCTCCGGAATTACTATTAGATAGCCTTTCGAGGAGAACTAGATGAATGCATGATGTGCACAGTGTTACACGATTGAGGCATAGTTTATGCGATAAGTATTGAAATAAAGCAACAAATATAAGTTAACATGTAAGCAGGCAAGCATTATATTCATAAGAAAACTTAAGCATTTATGTTGGCTCGGGCCCAAGGGTAAGACGAGGAGTGAAACCATAAAGGGACTTACCGAGCGATATAATCTAGGGTCAAGTGCAAGTGAATAGTGCACTACAGAGTATACATATATCGTTCTACTTGAGGCATATCGGGGTCAAGTTGCATAAGGCAAAGGTAGCATACGAGGGTCCAATATAAGCAAAGTTTTATTTCCATATTCTAACACAAGTAATACAAGTTAGGATTATTCCCATAGCTAGGTGCGTTGTATTCTTATTAGCATGCAGGGGGTGATTCACCTAGCGACTAGAATGAAACATCCATAATTTAAGTGTGCTGGCTAAGCAAAGACAAGTTTATCGTAGCCGCCCACCTTAGTGATGATTCACCTCGGTCGAGCGATACTCCGAGCGAGCCTCTGAAAGCCTACGCCGAAACTCCCAAAGGGCCAAGTTGGGAAATCCTCTTGCCTCAAACGAGTATTCTTGTTAAGCAAAGTGGGTCGGGACGTTACACTTTTGTCGTTTGAATTAGCAGTCCGCTTGAGCAGAATAGGTCGTTACAAACCCTAACCCTAATAATAACAAACCTGTCACGCCCCAGTCCTAAAAAGTACGTAGGACTAGGAATATGTAACACGCCCAGTCATATGTATACGGACTCCAATATATGGAAAACATATTCATACGTACGCTGTTCATGAATATCCAATTCACCAGTGGTAATATACTGTTACAACAAGTCATACACAATCTATATCTCATCCACAAGGTATCAAGGAATACTGAATAAGTACTGGAATAAAAGCACTGAGTCTGAAATGTCATAGTACACGCCATATAAGTTTGGTGGGAATAAACCCACTACAAAAGTTAAGATAAAAGTGCTGCAATATAGTATGGCTAGGGCATCATCCAAAAGAGGCTCCATCTCTAGTTGGTGGGTCTATCAAAGATCAGGGGGACTCCGATGGCAGCACCTCTAGCTCCTCCTTAGTTGCATACCTCGTCTCCTGCCCAGGTCCGTATACTGTGGGATAGTACGCCTCATCTAAATTTGGAAGGGAACCAGGTCCTCAGTGGGACATAACAAGATACATAAAAGCATGCCATACATAAATACTGAATAAAGTAAATAAGGGTGTGCTGTCCATCTAAGTGAATGCAATGTGAAGATCTTATAGTACGTATGGGAAAGTATAGGCTAGACATATGCTGACTTAATTTACCAATCGTCGGGACTGGCTAGTATATGCCACATATGCCCCCAGAAACATGGGCACTCTGCAATCGTCCATCTCCGAGGGGCATGGTATCCGAAGGTATAATATCAAGGAGATGGGTGTCCCATATGCCTACTAACTGTCTTCCCCGCCCAATACGGTATACAAGTCGAATACACAACGTGCATACAACGTAGCTATATGCAAAGTCATAATTTCTAGATATCATTATTTTGTGCTAAACCGTGATGTGTGTTTCACGCACCGGTAGCTAATCGAGTACGTGATCCCGCATCCCAACATGAATTTGTGATATATATACAAGTGTCAGGTCTAGGAGGATATCAGGATACCCTTGTATCTGTAGGTGAGTCTGCTAATGTCTAAGTCTGTTACACTATGTAACGACAGATTTGTCGACTGCACCCGAGTCAATCTCGAGCGTGCACAGTTATATGTATATTGCAATCAAGATCACAAACAACAGTTTATAATTTAAACAGTAAAAATATAGCAAGTTATACTTGCCGAGTAATGGTGCAAGCGTCTACAGCAGGGTTTTGAGTTTTAGTGAAAGAAGAAATAGAGTTAGGGTTTGGGGTGCAATGCATGAAATATATATAGGGATTTGAAATCGGTTACGCAGGATTAGTTTAGTATTTTAGGGCTTCAAAACCACTTGTTGCTGTTGGTTTTCTTTCTTTCTTGGTCTCGGTTTGCGGCTAAGGGGATTTTGTAATGATGGGGTTTTAAGAGGCGGTGGAATAAACGGCTCACATGTGTAGTGACGCATAGCAAAGCAAAATTGGGTTTTGCTTCTTGCTGGGATATTTTCTACGCGGGTTTTCGGGTTTACGCGGGTAGTGGCTTAGGAGTTGGGGTTCGGGTTTTACGTGCGGGGAACAAAAAGTTTACGCGGGTAGTGAACTGCTGCTACTGAGGAGTATTTTACACGTAGGTGAAAGGGGGGGGGGGGGCGATGAGTTGCTGCTGATTTTCTTACTTTATGCGGGGGTGGATGTTTAACGGGTTGCGGGTTTTATCCAAAAGAAAATTTTTATTTAAAATTATACAGAAAATCCTAGGAAATATATTGGTGCATACGGTTAAGCTAGCAACTGTCCAAAGGATTTTCTACATGAAATAAATTAGGAAATTTTTTATATTGGCTTCATAAATCCTCTAAATACAATCTAATAATATCTATTCTCTTTATTTAGCTCATAACTGATATGAATTAAATAGAATATATGTTTCTGGATTAGGGGTTTTATATTCTACCCAACTTATAAAAATTTCATCATCAAAATTAAAACTAAGTCATGGTAGAAAGTCAAGGTTGGTAAAGTAACTTCATACCTTGGTTTGTGAATAGGTTCAAATAACATTTGTGCATGTCGTCCTCGCGTTCCCAAGTGGATTCTCCTGGTGCGCCGTGCTTCCATGCCACTTGGACCAAGGGAATGGACTGGTTCCTTAATACTTTCTCTCGACGATCAAGGATTTCCATGGGTTGCTTTTGATATGACAAGCTCGGCCCAATGGTGATTTCTGAATGGTCGAGGACATGACTGCTGTCTGCCATATATCGCCTGAGTTGTGACACATAGAATACGTCATATACTCCATCAAGTGAAGGTAGTAGCGCAAGTCGATAAGCTACTTCTCCCACTCTCTCTAATATGTTAAATGGTCCAATATTTTTTGGACTCAACTTATCGCGTCCTCCGAATTGAATGGTGCCTCTGGTGGATGATATCTTCAAGAAGACATGATCGCCTTCTTTAAACTCCAAGGGACGACGATGAAGGTTTGCCCATTGTCTTTGTTTGTCTTGCACTGCTCGCAAGTATTCTTATATTTTCTTAACTGTCTCGACTGTTTGAACAACCAGCTCGGGTCCTAAAATTTGCCTTTCTCCCATATCACTCCAACATACTGGGGAACGATATTTCCTACCATACAAGACTTCATAGGGAGCCATTTGAATACTCTCTTGATAGCTATTGTTGTAGGAAAACTCGACCAAATATAAATGGTCCTTCCATGATCCACTAAAATTAAGCATGCATGCTCTCAATATATCTTCCAGTGTCTGAATAGTGCATTCGGACTGGCCATCTATTTTTGGGTGATACGATGTGCTAAACTTTAGGTGGGTACCAAGACTCTCTTTCACACTTCTCCAAAAGTAAGACGTGAACCTTGTATCCCTGTCAGACACTTTACTGACTGGCACTCCATGTAGTCGCACAATTTCTCTCATATACATATCTGCTAAGGCTTCTGTAGATTGCCCAACTCTGAATGGTAAAAAGTGGGCAGCCTTGGTGAGTCGATCAATGATCACCCATACCGTATTACGACCATTAGGACTCCTTGGAAAGCCTGTAACGAAGTCCATAGTGATGTGCTCCTATTTCTACTCAGGTATTGGAAGTAGTTGAAGTAATCCTGCAGATCTCTGATGCTCAGCCTTGACTTGCTGATATACCAGGCATTTTGCCACAAAGCGTGCTATCTCCCTCTTCATTCTATGCCACCAATAGTATTGTCTCAGGTCTCTGTACATCTTCGTGCCTCCTGGATGAATAGAGTACATTGAGTTGTGTGCCTCTGTCATCAGCTCTTAACGCAGTTCTCCATTTGGGACATAGAGACGATCTCTACATCTTAAAGTTCCATCTTCGTGTACGTGCAATCTTGTCTGTATTTCGGCCTCGGTTCTTTATCGAAGCCTTTGGAATCTGGCATCTGTTGGCAGAGCAGCCTTGATTCTTTTCACTAATGTTGATTTTAACTGAAGACTTGACAACTGTCCGTCTATTCCGGGCATAATGACCTCTATACCCATCTGCTCTAGGTCTTTCAATAGATGTTGTTGAGTAGTCAAGAAGAATGTCATGGGTCTTCTGCTTAACGCGTCAGCTACTACGTTGGCCTTTTTCGGATGGTACTGTAGCTCAATCTTAAAGTCTGTCATCACCTCGAGCCAATATCTTTGTCTCAGGTTCAGGTCCTTCTGGGTATAGATGTACTTTAGGCTCTTGTGATCTGTGAATATTTTTACTCGTTCTCCGTATAGATAGTTTCTCTAAAGCTTTAAGGCAAAGATGATTGCGGCAAGCTCCAGGTCGTAAGTGGGGTAGTTTTTCTCATGGGTCCTCAGTTGTCTAGAGGCATAGGCCACAACTTTCTCATGTTGCATCAAGACGCATCCTAATCCTTTCCCGGATGCATCGTTATAGATCATGAATCCTCCGGGTCCAGAAGGTATGATCAAGATAGGTGTCGTAGTCAGATGCTTCTTTAGCTCATCGAATGCTATCTGGCACTCCTCTGACCAGATGAACTCCTGCTCCTTGCGGGTTAAGCGAGCCATTGGCTCTGCGATCCTTGCAAAATTCTCTACGAACCTCCGGTAATACCCGGCAAGTCCTAGGAAACTTCTTACCTCTGAGACGTTGGTAGGGGTCGACCAAGTCTCTACTGACGAGATCTTCGCTGGATCTACTGAAATGCCATCTCCTGAGATAACGTGTCCAAGGAAAGTGACATGATCTAGGAAAAACTCGCATTTGCACAGTTTTGTATAAAGCCTCTCATGTCTCAGTGTCTCTAATACTAGCCTCAAGTGTTCGTCGTGCTCCTCGTGGCTCTTTGAATACACCAAGATGTTATCGATAAAGACTACCATGAACTGGTCCAGATACTGGTGGAAGACTCTATTCAACAAGTTCATAAACACAGCAGGTGCATTTCTCAATCTAAAGGGCATCACTAAGAACTCGTAGTGACCATAACGAGTCCTGAATGCTATTTTTGGAATGTCTTCTCTTTGCACCTTTACCTGATGATAACCTAATCTCAAATCTATCTTTGAGAATACTACTGCTCCTGTCAGTTGGTCGAACAGATCATCAATCCTCGGAAGAGGGTACTTGTTCTTGATTGTTAAAGCATTAAGGGCTCCGTAATCAATGCACATACAGAATATTCTATCCTTATTTGGTACAAACAACACTGGTGCTCCCCAGGGTGATGCACTAGGACGAACAAACCCCTGGATCTGTAATTCTTCTAGTTGTAGCTTCAGTTCATACAGTTCTTTCTTTGCCAACTGGTACACATTTGAAGATATCGGTGCTACTCCGGGTACTAACTCAATAGTGAATTCTACTTCTCTATCAGGCGGTAGGCCTGGCAACTCTTCCGAAAATATATCCTTGAATTCTGCAACAATTTCTGGGGGAACTGTCTCCATAGCCATGTAAGCTCCAGATGTCTGACCTATTCCTTGCTCGATGGTGCCCCGCATGTACTCGAACTCCAGGTGGTCTAAAAGTAATGCTTCTCCTCTGACAGTCTAGTATAGCATTGTACTGGCTTAACCAGTCCATGCCTATGACAACGTCAAATTTTGGCATTGGGAGTACTAAAAATTAGTCTTTCATCTCCCTACTACACACGACTACGAAGCACGTTTTAATAGTGCTTGTAACCGGTACTATGCCTCCTCCGGTAAGAATCTTCCAACTTTTACGCAAGGGGAAAGTAGCTACTTTATGCATGGCTATGAAACTACTACATATAAAAGTTAGCATAGCACCAGAATCAAATAATGTAGTTGCAGGTATTGATGCAACTAAAATGGTACCTATGATAGTTTCCCCTTCTGGTTCCTCCGTAACTACAGCTAAGGTAAAGGCCTGTCCGTGCCTTTGTCTGGCTTGGTTAAACTGAACCTTCTGTGGGGCCAAGGGTGGTCCCTTCTGAAATCCTCCGGGGGCTGGTGGATGCTGACCTCCAGTCGGGGGTAGCAGCCTCTGGGCTGGTGCTGTTGGCTCTTGTCTAGTCTGGGGTGCTGTCGCTCTGCATCATGGGCAGTCTCTGGCCAGGTATTGACTTGCTCTACATATCATGCACAGTCCATGCTTTTTCCGGCAATCTTTGGCGAAGTGTCCCTTCTTGCCACAATGGTGACATGTCGGAAGCTCCTTGTGCTGATATGGCACTATCCTTTGTTGTGCCTGCATTCCTGGACGATGGATTGGCCCTCCTACTCGGGGCTGAGTTTTGGCTGGTATGGTTGTGCTGGAGCACCTCGCTCCTCGGCCGATGGCCTCCTGGATTTTTGCCTCTGAAAGAACCTCCTCATAAGAGATCCTGGACTGCATGGTGGTATACCTCTGTAGCTCAAAGGTAAGGCCGTGATGGAACCTATTGGCCTTCTTCAGCTCATTAAGTATTAGGATGGCACCAAATCGACTAAGTCGACTAAATTTTGCGTCGTAGGCATCTACGGTCATAGTTCCTTGTTCCAGGTATAGGAACTGGGAGTATAGAGCATTCCTGACCGTAGCCGAAAAATACTTTGCATTGAAGTATACTAAAAATTGCTCTCACGTCTTGTTCTTGCCGACGCTGCGCTCTATAGAATCCTACCAGTGATGGGAGTTGCCTTTGAGTTGGGCCCTCACTGCGGTCATCCAAAGGTCTGGATGCAATTGTGAACCCTCCAGCAGCATCTCCGTGTTGGAGACCCAATCTGATATCTCCTCCGGAGTTTCGCTGCCCGAAAATATTCCTGGGCCCATCTGGCGAAAACCTCGGACAGTACCAGCTGGTTGGACATGTACAGGTACTGGATTAGATGTTCTCTCCAGAGCCATCATCAAGCTCTGCCTTAAGGTCTCAGTCTGATGCCATTGTGCCTGCATTATGGCTTGGAAGAATTAGAACATTTGTGGCTGTTCCTCTAGTTGTGGCATCAGGCCTGGAAAGGGTGGAGGTAGAGGCAAAGTTGTTTTTGTCTGTTGTGTCGGTGCCTGGGATATCTGTCCTTCTTGCTGAGCCAGTGTAGCTCCCTGAGTAGGACCATTGTGGAGGTATGGGGTTGATAGATAAACCAGTGCTCGCCTCAGAAACTGGTCTCCTGGGGTAGTCGGGGTCCTATTGACATCATGCGAGGTGTTTGATGCCTGATCAACCCTACCATCTGTGTGTTCACTGGGTACATCCATATTGCTGGAGGAAAAAGAAACAACATGATGCAAGCATTTAATAGAATGTTCGCGTAAAATAGGGTTTCAAGGTTGTTTGCGTAAAACAGAGATTTTAAAAAAGTTTTGGCATAAATTAAGACTTCAGAGTTGTCTGCATAAAATTGAGATTCTAGATAGTCTGAGTAAAGTAGGGATTTGTGACTGTCTGCATAAAATAGAGATAGAGATTTTGAAATTGTCTGCGTAACACAGTTTCAGGCTGTCTGGCGTAAAGTAGAGATTTATTATCTGGCATAAATCATGGCTTCAGAGCTGGCTACGTAAACGTCTGCTATACTTCCTACGTAAAGTCTGCCTAAAAGTCTGTGCGTAAAATCTGTGTGCGTAAGGGTTGCCTGCGTAAAATCTAACATAAGTTATTTTTATTGCAGCGTAAAGCTGTACGAGAAACTGTATGAATTTGTCAAACAAGTTAATGATCCTGACATCTGACAAAAAGTACTGCACGATAACCGAGAGGACAACTGGGATGATGATTTTGTATAGAGACCCAGGTTGTCGTTTAGTGACATATTGATACAAGTCACTTTTACGCATGTAAGAGGAAGGAAAGGAAGTCCTCTGAATACGCTGCCTATTCTTCATTGATAAAAATGAGCCTTTTACGCTCAAGTTTTGAAATGAGTTTCTACGCTCAAGATAAGACAAAATCAGACGCCACGTCAAAAGCTATTTTTTGCACAGGGCTCGAGGCATATTTCTACATTTAATGCAAGAGATTCATTCTCTTATAAAATTTGTCAAGTCTAGAAAGCTAAGACTATGGCTAATACGCTTATATCACTTATCCTTATATTTTATGCCTAATCATGCTACTCTTCGCTGGTTATCTATTATTCAGGAATCCTCAAGTTTATGCTAGGGCAGTTTCTTGTGTGGCTTGTACGACATGTGTCACACGTAGGATTAGGAAGACTAGAAAAATAAGGTCAACAGTTGTCATAACCGCAGCGTAAAGTAGGCAGTCTTCTACAGAGTTTGGCTTTACGCCAACAGAATAGTGTCTTGGCTTTTACGCCAACAATAGTCATTTGGCTTGTTCTTTAAAACAAAGGTCCCTTGTCATGGCATAAAGAGTTTTTGGCGTAAAACTCTGTTTATCCAGCACATATGATAGATAGTTGAAAGGAAGAATGAGGGTTTAGTCAAGTGTGGATGAGATCCTTATACTCTATTCCTATACGCAGGCTTGTTTTGGTACAGTTACGTAACCAAGATAATATATTCTTGACCTGCATGGGCCACCACTAAATACATGTCATGTCCCAGTCCCAAAAAATACGTAGGACTAGGAATACGTAACACGCCCAGGCGTATATATACGAACTCCAATATATGGAAAACATATTCATACGTACGCTGTTCATGAATATCCAATTCACCAGTGGTAATATACTGTTATAACAAGTCATACACAATCTATATCTCATCCACAAGGTATCAAGGAATACTGAATAATTACTGGAATAAAAGTGCTGAGTCTGAAATGTCATAGTACACGCCAGATAAGTTTGGTGGGAACAAACCCACTACAAAAGCTAAGATAAAAGTGTTGCAATATAGCATGGCTAGGGCATCGTCTAAAAGAGGCTCCATCTCTAGTTGGTGAGTCTATCAAAGATCAGGTGGACTCCGATGGCAGCACCTCTAGCTCCTCCTCAGTTGCATACCTCATCTCCTGCCCAGGTCTGTATACTGTGGGATAGTACGCCTCATCTAAATTTGGAAGGGAACCAGGTCCTCAGTGGGACATAACAAGATACATAAAAGCATGCCATATATAAATACTGAATAAAGTAAATAAGGGTGTGCTATCCATCTAAGTGAATGCAATATGAAGATCTCATAGTACGTATGAGAAAGTATAGGCTAGACATATGCTGACTTAATTCACCAATCGTCATGACTGGCTAGTATATGCCACATATGCCTCCAAAAATATGGGTACTCTGCAATCGTCCATCTCCGAGGAGCATGGTATCCGAAGGTATAATATCAAGGAGGTGGGTGTCCCATACGCCTACTAGCTATCTTCCCCGCCTAACACGGTATACAAGTCAAATACACAACGTGCATACTATGTAGCTATATGCAAAGTCATAATTTTCTAGATATTATTATTTTGTGCTAAACCGTGATGTGTGTCTCACGTACCGGTAGCTAATCGAGTACGCGAACCCGCATCCCAACATGAATTTGTGATGTGTATACAAGTGTCATATCTAGGAGGATATCATAATACCCTCATATCTGTAGGTGAGTCTGCTAATGTCTAAGTCTGTTACACCATGTAACGACAGATTTGTCGACTGCATCCGAGTCAATCTCGAGCGTGCACAGTTATATGTATATTGCAATCAAGATCACAAACAACAGTTTATAATTTAAACAGTAAAAATATAGCAAGGTATACTTGCCGAGTAATGGTGCAAGCGTCTACAGCAGGGTTCTGAGTTTTAGTGAAAGAAGAAATGGAGTTAGGGTTTGGAGTACAATGCATGGAATATATATAGGGATTTGAAGTCGGTTTACGCAGGGTTAGTTTAGTATTTTAGGGCTTCAAAACCACTTGCTGCTGTTTGTTTTCTTTCTTTCTTGGTCTCGGTTTACGGCTAAGGGGATTTTGTAAAGATGGGGTTTTAAGAGGTGGTGGAATAAACGGCTCACATGTATAGTGACGTATAGTAAAGCAAAATTGGGTTTTACTTCTTGCTGGGATATTTTCTATGCGGGTTTTCGGGTTTACGCGGGTAGTGGCTTAGGAGTTGGGGTTCGGGTTTTACGTGCGGTGAACAGAAAAGTTTACGCGGGTAGTGAACTGCTGCTGCTGAGAAGTATTTTACGTGCAGGTGAAAGGGAAGAGTTTACGCGAGGGCGATGAGTTGCTACTGATTTTCTTACTTTACGCGGGGGTGGATGTTTAACGGGTTACGGGTTTTATCCAATAGAAATTTTTTATATAAAATTATACAGAAAATCCTAGGAAATATATTGGTGCATATGGTTAAGCTAGCAACTGTCCAAAGGGTTTTCTACATAGAATAAATTAGGAAATTTTTTATAATGGCTTCATAAATCCTCTAAATACAATCTAGTAATATCTATTCTCTTTATTTAGGTCATAACTGATATGAATAAAATAGAATATACGTTTCTGGATTAGGGGTTTTACAAAACCTTTTTCCACCTCTTATGGTTGACTCCTCCCCTCTCTCCAATATTTAAAAGAATCCGCTTACCATCTCTTCCTCACAACATCATCTCCTTCATCAAAAATCCTCTTATCTCTTTCAAAAGCTTCATTTTTATCATCCCTCCACCATCTCTCCATCTAAACACCATTAAACTCCAAGAAGAACCCCATCTTTCCCATAAATATATCAAGAACCCATATTCATCATCAACAACCTATCAAGAAAGGAGTAGCAAGCCAAGCACAAGTAAGAAAGAGTATTTCTTGGACAAGAAGAAGCACCCTCATCCAATCCTTCAAAGTTTTCGATAAATCTTAAATCCTTCCTTCTCAAATCCCATGGCATGATCCTTTTAGGTTATGTAAAATGATTGATTTAGAACCCATACTTTGCCATCTTATCCTTATATTAGAAAATATAAATTTTTCATGATAGGTTGGGGATAATTCGTTTGTCGGTAGAACTAGTTTGAGACTTTTAATGCGATTACTTGAGAAAATTATTATTAATTTTTAAAACTGAATTAATAGGTGTTTAATTGCAAAAAATTAAGTATTTTAAAATTTATTTTCTATTATTTTAAAGTTAAATCTGAATCCTATAATTAAGGGCCACTAGCCTAGGTTTTTGGATAATTTTGTGGCATTGTTTGCTAGTAAATAGATGATGTTTTGGATGGAATAAAAAGGTAAATATTTTTTGAGATTAAATAAAAATATAATATAAAATATTTTTTCATAAATATAAACCATACTAATGGACAAGCAATGTCCCGAACAAGTTTCGAAAAAAACTAGTCAACCTAAAGTAGCCATAATCTTGAAATATGTTTATTTTATCAAATCTGAAAATCAATAGTTAAAATGAATATAAATTATATTCAAATCAATATTATATAATATATTATGATTTATGTTCATGTCCTTTAATTGGGGACTTAAATTTTGGAAGTAAAAAACCAAGAAACTAGGTTCCGATACCCTGTTAAAGCAAGCAAAGTTGTTAGAAATAATAACGGGCTTGGTTGTACATGAAAAAGAATATAATTATATAAATAAGTTATAATTACCAAAATTCTTGATTATACCCTTAAGCATTTAATTGATCTTCAGGTTAATTGAATTTCGAAAGAGTGAACGCGGGACCCACTTTACCACCACTGACTGCAAAATCAGGCAAGTGTACCTTGCCAAGATATTTACTGTTCTAAATTATTTATTTAATATTATTTATGCATTAGACTTTATATTTGTGTGGCTTGGTTGATTTACTTATTGAGTCTAGGGCCGTTATACGATAATTTGTGTCCGAACAAGATTCCGGTACCGACATCCTATGTGGAGTCGAGTAATGTAGTCAGAGGGTCAAATTTATGAACCCATGTTAGTGCAAACATTATTTGCACATCCAACCATAGGATACGTAACACGATATTCATGTGACATAGTCTTTCTCGAGTTGTTCGTGGTACTTGGACTCTGGAGAGGACTACATGATGCATGCTATAGTGGTATTTATAGTTATACATATTGACTATGACTTGTGCTGATAGTTAGAGGTCATGATCTTGCGTTTCATGATATGAGACATGAGGTTACATTGGGAGGGAAGATTCTTCATCATGCTCTGGGCATATTCTACTTATTATTATTTATTGTGTATTAGGCTTTAGGTCCCCTTTACGGAATCTAAGGTATTATATATATATATATATATATATATATATATATATATATATATATATATATATATATATATATATATATATATATATATATATATATATATATACAGCTTCCTCTTGGTTCTCCCACACAGAGCCTTGAGTGTACTATTAGATTACGGAAGTGTTCCTTGAGATCTTCCGTGAGTACCAGCCCAGGGTACGAGTCTATACTCTCATTTGCATATTAAATAGTTAGTCGTAGTAGATTTCTCCATTTTTATAACATTATACTGTTTACTTTTGGTATGATGTTTCTTGTACCTTGTTACGTCCCTTTGAGGACCTGGTCCCTTGCCAGTTTTGCAGCATAGACCATTGTGGAACCTGCCTAGAGTTGCTGATTTGGGTTGCTTTACTATATGGGCATTGGTACTAGGTACTTATATTATTTGTACCAGAGTTATGATATTTATTTATATTATTGATTCATCTGCTGATGTAGCCTAGTTTTTATAAACTCATATTTATTTCTCGAGTCTATTCGAGCTTTTGTTTTACTGGGAGGCTGACTTTAGACATATAGTTTATTATTAATATTTTGTTCTTTATGTGGATTGTGACATAAATATTTTTAATATTCTTAGATAGTTACTCTTATTATACAGCTTATACGTATTCGAGTTGGACCAAGTCTGATCGAATGTGTAGCTAGCATGTTACGTATTCCTAGTCCTACGTATCACGCCCCAGTCCCAAAATATGTAGGACCAGGAATACGTGACACGCCAGCTACGCATTCGACCAGACTCTGGTCTGACTCGAATACGTATAAGCTGTAACTATAAAAGGCACTATTTAGATATCCCATAAATGTAAACCTCTATGTCTCAATCCATAATGTACAGCAGTATACAAGAAAGAGCTATATGTGCTAGAGTCGGTAGCCCAATAACACACTAACTCGAATAGACTCGAGAAGAAGTATAAGTCTATAAAAACTAGGCTACAACAGCAGATGAATAATCAATGTAAAATAACCATAATGCCGGTAGATAAGATGTGAGTACCTGGTACCATGCTCGCAAGACATGCAACTCCAACAGTATCTCCAAGTGCTCCGTAATCATCTATGCTGCAAAACTGGCAGGAAACCAGGTCCTCAGAGGGATGTAACAAGGTACAAAAATACAGCAATGCCAAGTAAATAGAAAGTATAAGTGCACGATAGGGTACTCTACCATAACCAAACTAGTGTGATACAGTTTAAAGACAATGTTCGACGTGTGGGCTGTCCAAAATAAAACTGTAGCTTTGGACACGGAAACACACGGGACGTACCGCAGCTTCGGGCAAAGAGTCACACGGGTGATACCACTACACTAGATACATGATCACTATATAGATACTACATATATATATATAAGCGCGTGCAGAGGAGCCCAAGCGTCTAGTAACTGTCTTCCCCTTCCCAAGCGGTCAACGATTGTGCGTTGAACCTGAACCTCTAACTACAGTCTCGACACACGGAAATAATTCAACAGACACGACCCTAAGGTCGTCCCAGTCTCTGGTCATGATGTCGGTATCAGGATACAGGAATCTGACACGATCACAGTGTATGAGTGTGTCCTGGGGTATCGATATACTCAGGTATGTGCATCGAGGTACTACAAAGCATCTATCAATTATTCTAAGATGTTACGTCGAATGTCAGCACCCGGTTGTGATCCGGACGCGAAGTATCAAACGTCAACATAAATATGCGCACAATATATATAAAGAACAACAAATAACTGTAATATGAAATACAGGGTGGCAAGGTACACTTGCCTACGTTCGGCTGCTGCAGACGGGGATCCGGTACTACGTCCAAGTCCTCAGGTCCCGCAGTACCTAGAGATAAGATACAAACAATAATCAATAATCTATTCTACGACAGACAGGGATGTGACACACATCTACACCTAAACTCAGTCTCAAACTCAAATAGTTAACTACTAATTTCACAGTCCTCAATCTCTGATCCTTGATCCGAATAATACCTATCTCAATCACCTATATAATATCATCAGACAGATCCTCTATCATACTACATTTATCACGCCATTCAATAGTTCAAGCCATGATCTTAACATGCATGTTGACATATCTCATCCTCGAATAAATTATCAATTATTTATTAAACCCTCGAATATACCATCTTTCCCTTTCCACAATAAAAGCTACTACTTAATTTTGTTCATCATTAAATCAGCAATCCTCAATAAAAGGCTAAGGGTTCAATTTTTTACACTATTACACAATCCATCACCTGTTCCCCAATGTTAATCATTGTTTCAATATCATGGTGTTGCTTCACACAATTTTTAAATCTACTCATCAATAATAAAAATGCATATATCAAAAAGGACAACACCCTAAATGTCTCATATGGCGCTTAAACCCAACCTAAATGTATGTCACATTTCCAATCCTCGCATGTATATATTTCATATTAAAACTTCTCCTCGATCACCTCTTTATGGATATTTATTTCACAATAATCGTTCAATCTGTAGGTATCTCGACTTACATTTATACAACGTCCAACATTGCATATAACACTTTGTATAAAATCCTAACAATTTCTCATTTAGCATTTAAGACCTAATCTTATTCTCTTTGAGTCATTCCCAAACATCAGTTGTAGGTATTACACATCCTCAATCCCTGAACATCATCACATATTTTAACCCATAAATAAACAACCTAACAATTTACCATTTCTTGCATAAAATTCCTAACATTTAAATACAATCAAACCCTAAGGCTTAAACCTATACAACCATAAACTCTCATGAAATATACACACTATATATTAACACTAAACTAACCCTACATAAAAATAAAATACACAACAATAAAGAGAGGGGAGTCGATCACCTCGGCGAGGCGGCGATGCTGGCCGAAGTCGGGTGAAGAGTGGTGGTGATGCTAAGGTGGTCGAGGTGCTGGCAGCCGCTGTCGAAGGGTCTGGCCGGAGGGGTTGATGTTGGTGATGATGTCAGTGGAGGCGACGGTGGGTGTTGGCGGTGAGTCTTGCCAGAATGGTCAGAATGATGGCGGGACGAAGGTGGCGATTAGTTCATGGCAACGAGGTGCTGGACGTGGCAGCGGGGTAGAGGAGATTATGGAAGAAGAAGCTCAGTCGAAGGTGACGGCAGCATGGAGGCCGGTGGTGGCAAAAGTCACGGGGAGGAGTTGTTGGGCCGCTGGCCGGAATGTGGGGTGCTCTGCCGGTGGTGCAGCAGCTCGTGGAGAAGACGGAGTGGCAGCACTGCGACAGGAAAACAGCAGGCCGGGGGAGATCAGGGATCTCAGCCAGGGGAGATCAGGCGTAGAGGTGGCGGTGCACAGCAGCTCGGCCGGAGCGAGAGCTCGGTCGTGTCGAGGAAATGATCGGGAGAGAGGTCGGTTCGACAGTAGCTCCGGTCGGTGGCCGGCTCACGGGGCACTGTCGACGGTCGGGGAAGTAGGCTGGAGAGGGACTGTTCAGTTCGGCGGGGATGCACGGCCCAGCAGGGCACTCCGCCGGAGTCGGGCCGGCCGGTCGGGGTCACTCCTTAGTGAGAAGGAGGAAGAAGAAATAAAGGAAGAAGAAGAAGAATGGAGAAAGAAGGAAAGAATTTTGCATGGAGAAATATGGAGGAGGGAGGAGAGAGAGAGAGGGTGGGGTTCTCCATGTGTTGGGATTAGGGCCGTCCTTGGGGTTTGTGAGGGTGATGGTGATGGTTTTATAGGAGGGTGTGTATTGGATGGAGGGTGGAGATCTTCCTATTCAAAATAGAGGGCTAGGATTTCACATGAGTATGAATCATTTCTTCATGAGAAATTTAGGGGGGGTGAGTTTAATTCGATCCACACATGTAACCTCAACATTTGGTTTTTGGCCAATGGGGTGAGGGCACCTAAAAACATTAAATTGCAACTTAGCCCCCTTAAACTCGGGAAATTGCACGAACACATAAAATGACGCAAAAATTGTGGGGAAAATTGTGGTTGATGATTTGCATGGCGAGGGAGTGTTGGAGGTTTGGCATGGGTTTAATTTAATGGGCATTGTGATTAATTGGAGATTAAAATAGGATTAGGTAAAATTGGTATCCCCGATTTAAATAGAATTAAAGTGTCCCGCGCTTTTAAATTAAATGGAGGCACTTGGGGTCAAAATCCAGAAATGACGCAAAGGTCAAAAATGGTGGGGGCTTGGAGTCAGTCTTGGACCCTTTAGTTGGTCCGGCTTAACGGGTTAAGTTGGTATATCAAAATTGAAGGTAACGACACAGGTGTCCGACACAGAATTAAATATGGATTACAGTTTTGGAAAATTGTGCAATTAATTTAGAGCACAACGAATTCTGATTTTTAATGACGAAAAAGTCCAGTGCCTAAATTGGTGAGTCAAGTCAGAAGTACAATAGTCCGATGGAATTTATGGGCTGATATTGGGCTCCGAATAATTAAGCAATGATAGGGCGCGCCAAGGGTTTTAATTAAATGAATTAAAATACCAGACAAACTTAACTCCACTCTAAACCTCAACATCTGCTGCTAAAACCAAAATTTTCCAAATCCAAACCTGACTATCTATAGAATAAATCGAGGGGGTTTACATTCTTCCCAACTTAGAAAAATTTTGTCCCCGAAATTAAAAGTAAAGCACGATAATAGCTAAAGGAATTTTAAAACAACTAGTAATCAAATTCCGTACGTAAATTCGTACCTTGCTCCTCAAATAAGTACGGAAACCGCTGCCGAATAGAATCCTCGTGCTCCCATGTAGACTCGCCTGGCGAATGGTGCTTCCATGCAACTCTGACCAGTCGAATAGTCTGCCCTCTCAAAGTCTTCTCGCTGTGATCGAGTATCTCTACTGGCTGCTCTACATAAGATAAACTGGCCCGACTGTAATCTCTGAATGATCAAGCACGTGGCTAGGGTCTGCCACGTATCTCCTCAACTGCGATACGTGAAATACGTCATGCACTCCTTCTAATGATGGAGGCAATGCAAGACGATAAGCCACTTCGCCAACTCGTTCCAAGATGTCAAAAGGCCCGATGTACCTCGGACTCAGCTTGCCTCTGCCCCCGAGTCTGATGGTACCACTAGTAGGCGATATCCTCAAAAACACATAGTCACCCTCCTTGAACTCCAATGGTCTGCGGTGCGCATTTGCTCAATGTTTCTGTCTGTCTTGTGCTGCACGAAGGTGGCTCTGAATCTGCTTGACCTTCTCCACTGTCTGTGTCACTAGCTCTGGACTAAGTATCTTACGCTCTCCTACGTTACTCCAACAAACTGGCAACCTGCATTTCCTGCCGTACAGTGCCTCATAAGGTGCCATCAGTATGCTGGCCTAGTAGCTGTTATTGTAGGAGAATTCTACCAAGTGTAGGTGGTCCTCCCAAGATCCTCTAAAATCAATCATGCACGCTCTCAACATATCCTCTAACATCTGTATCGTGCGTTCTGACTGACCATGAGTCTGTGGATGATATGCGGTGCTGAACTTGAGACGAGTTCCTAGGCTCTCCTGCATACTCCTGCCAAAAATGTGACGTGAATCTGGGATCACGATCCGATACGATGCTGACAAGCACTCCATGTAACCGTACTATCTGCCTCATATATATGCCACCTAATATCTTCATGGACTGCCCAACTCTGAAGGATAAGAAATGTGCAGACTTTGTGAGTCTGTCTACGACAACCCAAATTATATCCTTCCTGCTAGGGCTTCGCAGAAATCCTGTAACGAAGTCCATGATAATGTGTTCCCACTTCCACTCGAAAATGGGAAGCAGCTGCAATAATCCTGCAGTTCTCTGTTATTCAGCCTTGTCTTGCTGACATACCAAGCATCTTGCCACGAATCCCGCAATCTCTCCTTTTATCCTATATCACCAGTAATGTTGCCCCAAATCTCAGTACATCTTCGTACCTCCGAGATGAATAGAATAATTGAGCTATGAGCCTCGATCATCAACTCTTGGCGTAGCTCGCCACTCGGAACGTATAGGCGATCTCCATACCTCAATGTTCCATCTCCATGAATCCTGAGTCCTGTTTGCATGTCGGCCTTTGTCCTTTCTCGTAATCGTCTAAATCTCGTATCTGTAGGTAGGGCTGCCTTGATCCTCTCTATCAATGTAGACTGAACCTCGAGACTGGCCCTCTGTCCATTTCATGCCTGGCAATACAATCTTGATCCTGAGCTCCTGAAGATCCTCTAACAACTGACGATGAGTCGTAAAAATATGCCCTGAGCTTCCTGCTTAAGGCATCTGCCACTACCTTCACCTTGCCAGGGTGGTACTGCAACTCGATCTCATAATCTGTCATCAACTTTAGCCAGTGCCTCTGTCTCATGTTGAGCTCCTTCTGCGTGTTGACATACTTCAGACTTTTGTGATCTGTATAAATCTCAACACACTCTCCATAAAGGTAGTGTCGCCATAGCTTTAGTACAATTATTACTGCAGCTAGCTCTAGATCGTACGTCTGATAGTCCTTCTCATGAACCCTTAGTTGTCCTGATACGTAGACTATCTATTCTATCTAAACATAACTCATATTTGCTGAGCTTGGCATACAACCTTTCTCTCTCAGCGTCTCCAACACGATCCTGAGATGTCTCTCGTGCTCCTTCTGGCTCTTGGAATATATCAAGATGTCGTCTATAAATACCATCACGAACTTATCCAAGTATTGGTGGAAGGCATTATTCATCAAACATATAAATACTGCTGGCGCGTTGGTTAAACCAAATGGCATGACTAAAAACTCATAGTGGACATACTTCGTCTGAAAGGCCGTCTTCTGGATGTCCTCTTTTCGTACCTTGATCTGATGATAACCGGATCTGAGATCGATCTTCGAGAATACACATTCACTGCTAAGTTGATCAAATAAATCATCGATGTGCGGCAGTAGATACTTGTTCTTTATCGTTACAGCATTTAGTGCCCTGTAATCGATACACAAGCGTACCGTCCCGTCCTTCTTTGGTACAAACAGAATGGGTGCTCCCCATGGAGAAATACTAGCCCGACTAAAATCCTTGTCTAAGTGATCCTCTACTATGGACCTTCAACTCAACCAACTCTATCGGTGCTAGTCTGAAGACGGGAAAATAACCGGCTCGGCTCTTGGAGTCAACTCTATAGCAAACTCTATCTCTCTGTCAAGTGGCAGTCCCTGAAGGTTCTCTAGAATCACATCCTCAAACTCTGATAAAATGTGGGGTATACTGGCTCACCTTGTATTGTGTGCCCCTGAGGTAGATGGGCACCATACTCCTGGGCTCCCTGAAGAAACTCAACTCAGGGTAACCTGGTGGCCTAAAAATATAATGCAGCTACGTCGACAATCTAGTGTTGCGTGGTATTGGCTCAATCAACTCATGCTAGAATGGTGTCCTCGTCCAGACTTAAATCCTCAAAATAAATTCTCCTGTCCTGTTTACCACACTAATCCTTTAAAAGAAAAATTCTTCCCTGCCTAAAGCATAATTTCTCTCCTCCTCAAAAATTTTTCCAATAATTTTTTTATTCCTCAAATTTCTTCTTTTCATTATTTATCTCTCCAAGTCATAAGTATAATAATGGTATCACTCAAGCATATACTAGAATTCCTGGAATTCGATCATTATCTTCCAAGTGAGATCCTAAAAATTTTATCTCCTCTAGCTCATAATCATCGTTCCTTGTATTGCTATCATATATAACCTCTAGTTTCCATCATCAGGCTATGCATTTCCATAAATTATTCTAGGTCATGATCAACAATCCTTCCAGCTCCCAGTACTTCCAAGATCACTGCTATCTCAAGCACGGGTAGGGTACTACTGGGTCCAGTTCTCTTGCTACCCTTCTATACTAGTTCTAGAATCCAAAAGAATCTATCAATCTATCCTACTCAGGGTAACAATCTTCTCAGAAAAAGGTATACGAATTCTGTCTTGTGTCGTCTAGTCTTTGATCTTCTTCCGGAGGGAAATCATCAGTCACAAGCATTCGTCTTCCCGAACAATAGGGGACGAGAAACAAGGATAGCGATATCAACGAAGATTGAACGAATGCAAATTGGAAGTCCAAGGACGATAATCACATACAAAGAGTTTTTGAAATCGATTATGGATTGAGATCCTATTCAACAATCATAATATCTATTACTAAATTGCAGGCTCGCTTGGCACAGTCAGGTGACCAAGACGATTTAAATCGGACCTGCATGGACCACCACAAAAACATGCCACGCCCCAGTCCTAAAATATGTAGGACCAGGAATACGTGACACGCCAGCTACACATTCGACTAAACTCTGGTTTGACTCGAATATGTATAAGCTGTAAATATAAAAGGCACTATCTAGATATCCCATAAATGTAAACCTCTATGTCTCAATCCATAATGTACAACAGTATACAAGAAAGAGCTATATGTGCTAGAGTCGGCCGTCCAATAATACACTAACTCGAATAGACTCGAGAAGAAGTATGAGTCTATAAAAACTAGGCTACAACAGCAGATGAATAATCAATGTAAAATAACCATAATGCCGGTAGATAAGATGTGAGTACCTGGTACCATGCTCGCAAGACATGCAACTCCAACAGTATCTCCAAGTGCTCCGTAATCATCGATGCTGCAAAACTGGCAGGGAACCAGGTTCTCAGAGGGACGTAACAATGTACAAAAATACAGCAATGCCAAGTAAATAGAAAGTATAAGTGCATGATAAGGTACTCTATCATAACCAAACTATTGTGACACAGTTTAAAGATAATGTTCGACGTGTGGGCTGTCCAAAATAAAACTGTAGCTCCGGACACGGAAACACATGGGACGTACTGCAGCTTCGGGCAAAGAGTCACACGGGTGATACCACTACACTAGATACAGGATCACTATATAGATACTACATATATATATAAGCGCGTGCAGAGGAGCCCAAGCGTCTAGTAACTGTCTTCCCCTTCCCAAGCGGTCAAGGATTATGCGTTGAACCTGAACCTCTAACTACAGTCTCGACACACGGAAATAACTCAACAGACGCGACCCTAAGGTCGTCCCAGTCTCTGGTCATGATGTCGGTATCAGGATACAGGAATCTGGCACGATCACAGTGTATGAGTGTGTCCTGCGGTATCGATGTACTCAGGTACGTGCATCGAGGTACTATAAAGCATCTATCAATTATTCTAAGATGTTACGTCGAATGTCAGGACCCGGTTGTGATCCGGACGTGAAGTATCGAACGTCAATATAAATACGCATACAATGTATATAAAGAACAACAAATAACTATAATCTGAAATACAGGGTGGCAAGGTACACTTGCCTGCGTCCGGCTACTGAAGACGGGGATCCGGTACCACGTCCAAGTCCTCAGGTCCCGCAGTACCTAGAGATGAGATACAAACCAATAATCAATAATCTATTCCATGACAGACAGGGATGTGACACACATCTACACCTAAACTCAGTCTCAAACTCAAATAGTTAACTACTAATTTCACAGTCCTCAATCTCTGATCCTTGATCCGAATAATACATATCTCAATCACCTGTATAATATCATCAGACAGATCCTCCATCATACTACATTTATCACGCCATTCAATAGTTCAAGCCATGATCTTAACATGCATGTTGACATATCTCATCCTCGAATAAATTATCAATTATTTATTGAACCCTCGAATATACAATCTTTTCCTTTCCACAATAAAAGCTACTACTTAATTTTGTTCATCATTAAATCAGCAATCCTCAATAAAAGGCTAAGGGTTTAATTTTTCACACTATTACACAATCCATCACCTATTCCCCAATGTTAATCATTGTTTCAATATCATGGTGTTGTTTCATACAATTTTTAAATCTACTCATCAATAATACAAATGCATATATCAAAATGGACAACACCCTAAATGTCTCATATGACGCTTAAACCCAACCTAAATGTATGTCACATTTTCAATCCTCGCATGTATATATTTCATATTAAAACTTCTCCTCGATCACCTCTTTATGGTTATTCATTTCGCAATAATCGTTCAATCTGTAGGTATCTCGACTTACATTTATATAACGTCCAACATTGCATATAACACTTTGTATAAAATCCTAACAATTTCTCATTTAGCATTTAAGACCTAATCTTATTCTCTTTGAGTCATTCCCAAACATCAGTTGTAGGTATTACACATCCTCAATCCCTGAACATCATCACATATTTTAACCCATAAATAAACAACCTAACAATTTACCATTTCTTGCATAAAATTCCTAACATTTAAATACAATCAAACCCTAAGGCTTAAACCTATGCAACCATAAACTCTCATAAAATATACACACTATATATTAACACTAAACTAACCCTACATAAAAACAAAATACACAACAATAAAGAGAGGGGAGTCGATCACCTCGGCGAGGCGGCGATGCTGGCCGAAGTCGGGTGAAGAGTGGTGGTGATGCTAAGGTGGTCGAGGTGTTGGCAGCCGCTGTCGAAGGGTCTGGTCGGAGGGGTTGATGTTGGTGATGATGTTAGTGGAGGCGACGGTGGGTGTTGGCGGTGAGTCTCGCCGGAATAGTCAGAATGATGGCGGGACGAAGGTGGCGATCAGTTCATGGCAGCGGGGTGCTGGACGTGGCAGCGGGGTGGAGGAGATTGTGGAAGAAGAAGCTCAGTCGAAGGTGACAGTAGCGTGGAGGCCGGTGGTGGCAGAAGTCGCGGGGAGGAGTTGCTGGGCCGCTGGCCGGAATTTGGGGTGCTCTGCCGGTGGTGCAGCAGCTCGTGGAGAAGCCGGAGTAGCAGCACTGCGACGGGAAAATAGCAGGCCGGAGGAGATCAGGGATCTCGGCCAGGGGAGATCAGGCGTGGAGGTGGCGGTGCACAGCAGCTCGGCCGGATCGAGAGCTCGGTCGGGTCGAGAAAACGATCGGGAGAGAGGTCGGTTCAACAGCAGCTCCGGTCGGTGGCCGGCTCGCGGGGCACTGTCGATGGTCGGGGAAGCAGGCCGGAGCGGGACTGTTCAGTTCGGAGGGGATGCACGGCCCAGCGGGGCACTCCGCCGGAGTCGGGCCGGCCGGTCCGGGTCACTCCTCGGTGAGAAGGAGGAAGAAGAAACAAAGGAAGAAGAAGAAGAATGGAGGAAGAAGGAAAGAATTTTGCATGGAGAAATATGGAGGAGGGAGGAGAGAGAGAGGGTGGGGTTCTCCATGTGTTGGGATTAGGGCCGGCCTTTGGGTTTGTGAGGGTGATGGTGATGGTTTTATAGGAGGGTGTGTATTGGATGGAGGGTGGAGGTCTTCCTATTCAAAATAGAGGGCTATGATTTCACATGAGTAGGAATCATTTCTTCATGAGAAATGAAGGGGGGTGAGTTTAATTCGGTCCACACATGTAACCTCAATATTTGGTTTTTGGCCAATGGGGTGAGGGCACCTAAAAACATTAAATTGCAACTTAGCCCCCTTAAATTCGGGAAATTGTACGAACACATAAAATGACACAAAAATTGTGGAGAAAATTACGGTTGATGATTTGCATGGCGAGGGAGTGTTGGAGGTTTGGCACGGGTTTAATTTAATGGGCATTGGAATTAATTGGGGATTAAAATAGGATTAGGAAAAATTGGTATCCCCGATTTAAATAGAATTAAAGTATCCCACACTTTTAAATTAAATGGAGGCACTTGGGGTCAAAATCCGAAAATGACGCAAAGGTCAAAAATGGTGGGGGCTTGGAGTCAGTCTTGGACCCTTTAGTTGGTCCGGCTCAACGGGTTAAGTTGGTATCTCAAAATTGAGGGTAACGACACAGGTGTCCGACACAGAATTAAATATGGATTTCGGTTTCGGAAAATTATGCAATTAATTTAGAGCACAACGAATTCTGATTTTGAATGACGAAAAAGTCCAGTGCCTAAATTGGCGAGTCAAGTCAGAAGTACAATAATCCGATGGAATTTATGGGCTGATATTGGGCTCCGAATAATTAAGCAATGATAGGGCGCGCCAAGGGTTTTAATTAAATGAATTAAAATACCAGACAAACTTAACTCCACTCTAAACCTCAATATCTGCTGCTAAAACTAAAATTTTCCAAATCCAAACCTGACTATCTATAGAATAAATCGAGGGAGTTTACACTATGTATTTTGGGACTAGGCGTGACATATTTTTGTGGTGGCCTATGCAGGTCCTAATTAAATTATTTCGGTTGTGTTACTGTACTGAGCGAGCCTGCGTTAGGATAAGTTTGTTAGGATCTCAATCTATAATTACTATTGGAACTTTCTTTGAATTCTAATTTTGTCCTTGAACCTCAAAATTATATTTATTCATATTTTCTTTAATCTCTTATTCATTGATTCTCATCTTTTCCTATCTCAGAGAGATGAACACTCGTGCACAATAATTTTTTTAAAAGATTCTCGTTAAGATGAAGAAAACATATTTAGTAGAATATTTGTAAGAAGAGGGGTAATTGAGTAGCAAAATTATGGTAGATAATTTCTAGATGTTAGAAATAGAATAGATTAAGGGCATTATCAGTAATATCTAAACCAAGGTAGACTATATCAATTGTGTAGATTATAAGTGATAGGGTACTATTAGATAAATGTTTTAGATGAATGTGAGTCATTTTATGTGAGGATACAATATTATTTTTTGATAAGATAGTTTGATCTAAGGTGGGTAGGCTTCTCGACTAGCAAATTGGTTTAGAGGTTAATCAATTGATAAAGATGAGAATTGTCAATTTTGGCACTTCGAGACTTAAACTTCTATATAATTTTTTTAAAAAAAGGATATTTTTGATTTAAATTAAGAAAAAAAAGATGAGATAAGGAGCTAGAGATTTATTTAATTTAAAATTTTAAGGAGATTATGATGTAATAAATCTAAAATTTAAAATTTAAAATTAAAATATTTTGGATGAATTTAAATGTTGTGGAGTTTAAATTTTAAGGATAAATATTAATTTAGATAAAGAGTTAAGAATTTGATATGACAGCATTACCGATTTTATTAAACCATAAGTTTTTGAAGATTGTGATATGATTGGATTTGTGTTTAAATTTAAAAGAGATTATGTGATGAATTTAAATTTATATTTTAAGAATTCTTGAAGCATTTAAATTTGTGGGGTTTAAATTTAAAGATTCTGATATTGACTTGGAATCTTAATTTGAGAATTTTAGGATATGAAGAGGCAACACATTCGTGAATCTTAATTTTAAGATTTTATAATTATTTTATTCTTTGAGTATTGTGTGAAAAATAATAATATAAAGGAAAAGATCGAGAGAATAGTTTCAAATTCAAATTTTTGCGAATAAGAATTTAAATTTAAATTTATTCAGGAAATATGCAATGGTTGGATTTAAATTAGAGGATTGGATTTAAACTTGAATGATTGAGATTGAGTTATTAAATAAAGTTTTGAGGAATTGGATTTAAATTAAAAAATTTAAATGATAGAATTTAAACTTTTAAACTTTGAGAAGAGTTTGATAAAATAGATTTATATTTTCTTGAGAAAATTTTAAGGGTTAAATAATATTTGGTAAATTTGAGTAAGTTTTGCGATAATTATTGAATTAAAGGTAAGTAGAAATTATGGTAAAGAAATTATGGATAATTATATGAAGAAAAAAATATAGAGGAGTAAAGTTTGATCGAACAATTTTTAGAATTTAAAATTTAAGATAAGATTATTTTAAACTTTGTGATTGGATTTAAATTTTAAGAGTAGATGGAATTAAATTAAGTTTTGAGATTTGATGAAATAAAGATATATTGTATTAAAGATTATAAATTTTGGAGATTGATTTGATCTTAGAAGGTTGACTAGAATTAGATATGACATATATGAATTATTTTGTTGGGTAGCTTTATGATTGTTAGGTTTGATGATGTTATAGAGGGTAAGATTGATTAAGTTATCGGTATTACAGTTTCGAGAAAAAAAATTAATTTTTTTTTGAGGAATTGAGGAGAAGACTATTTGATAATTGAATTTTAAAATGGTGAAATGAAACAACTTTGAGGATGTAATTTAAAGGTACTATATGGTAAGATTAAATTTTAAATTCTGGAAATGCCATGATATACTGGATTTGATTTCTCTTTAAATTTGAAGGGCTTAAATCTAGCAGAGTTTAAATTTTGCAATAGCAATTACAATTTGGAGAATAGAAGATTTGATATAAAATTTTGAGTATTGGGTGATTAAATTTAGATTTTGAGAAAATTAAGAAGATTAACATCATAAATAGTGGACTACAAGATGTGGATTCAAATTATATTTTGAAGGTTGGAATTAAATTCAAGTTTAAGAAATTAAGGACTTTGGATCTTATAGATTTAATTTTGAGAATTTTAAAGAAATTTGAATGAGTAGAATAATAATTAATTTAAAAGGTGAGAATTGAGTTTAATTTAAATTTGAGGAGTTTAAATCTTGAAGTAGTTAAATTTTAAAGATTTAATTTTTAAATTTAATTAGAAGTTTGAGATAAAATTCAAGGAATTCAAGGATAATATTGATGATTTTGAGTGTTAGGAGTTCAATATATTATTAAAAATTAATTTATGGGTTGGATTATACCAAATGAATAACAATATAAAGATTGACTTTATTACTTATAGAATTGAATTTTAAGGACTTAATTTGAATTAAAATTTAAAAAAAATTGAGAGATACGATTGATGGAGTATATTTTGAATTCAAATTTTGATGATGAGACTGTGAATTTTTAAATTTATTCATGAGATATGCATTAGTATAATTTAAATTGAGAATTATTTTTAACTTTAAATTTTTAGGAACTACCCATTAACTGATGTTTGAGGATGGCCATTAATTTAAATACCAAAAATTCGTATACACATAATGGCAGTGAGGACAAGACAAATTATGGCTATAAAGATAAATCGAATTATTAGAAAATTTTGAAAAATGACTACAATATGAGATACAAATTTTCAAGGATGGAATTAAAAAAAAATCAATATTATATTTGATTTTTTTAAGTTTGGATATGGAAATAAATTTGAAGGAATGAATTATTAATTTTTTTGAAGACTGTTACATATAAAATTTAAATTTTGAGAAAATAATGTTAGATTGTAATTAAGAGTTACGACTTGAGAATCTGATTTAAAAAAAATTATTGGATTTTAAAATTATAAAGATAAATTCAAATTTTAAAGATTTATTTTAAAATTTTAAGCTGTGAAGATGATTTGAGGACTTTGTTAAATAACAAAAGCGATTTGACTTCATGATTATATTGCTTAAATTTTAATGGAAAAAAAATATTATTGAAGATCTTAAATTTTGAGAAAAAAATTCTTTTAAGGTGGGTAGATTGTAAGCCCCCTCATTTTAGAATATGAGTAATTTGATAATTTATAATTATTTTTATTATTAGATAGATTTAAAGAATTAATTTCTAAAATTCTTTTTAATATATATGACACTTTTCCATGGCTTTAATATTTTTAGCAATGCATGACCTTTTTTCTTCCAACAAAATTTATATTACTAATCTTTATTATATCTAGTATAATTGGGCCATGGGTGTTGTATTATTTTGATGTCACCCATGCTCTAAAAATATTGACAACCATTTAGAACCATAATTACCGTAAAACTGCCTTTATTAGACTAGGACTTGACTCAAACCAAATCCAAACACATGTAGGCATATAGTGCACCAAAATAATCTCATGTATATATATATATATATATATATATATATATATATAATATTTAAATTAATTTGTTTCTATTTAGGGGAATTCTATTTATAGAAAGTGGTATATGTGTCATCCTAGTTGGCAAATAACTACCTAACCAATTTTCTAACCAACCTAACAACCAAATCTTATCCAATCCTAACCATAAAAACCAACCCCCTCTCATATTCGTCCAAGAACAGCCCCCTTGTGGCGGAACCTTATTAGCACTATGAAACCCCCTCATATATTTAAATCTATTTAAAAAGCTCCGATATATATCAACTTAACATCAAACCCTAACTCTAACAATAAAAAAACTCTTTCCCTCTCTTGTGGCCGACCCCTCCCCTCTCTCCAACATGTAAGAGCAGCCCCTTACCATCTCTCCCTCACAACATCATCTCCTTCGCAAAAAACTTCCTCCTCTCTTAATACCAAACCCTAACCCTAATAATAACAAACCTCTTTCCCCCTATATTTAATCCATCAATAAGAAAGTAGCAAGCCAAGCACAAGCAAGAAGGAGTATTTTTTGGACAAAAAGAAGCACCCCCATCCAATCATCCAAAGTTTTCGGTAAATCTTAAATCCTTCCTTCTCAAATCTCATGTCATGATCCTTTTAGGTTATGTAAAATGATTAATCTTGAAACATGTTTATTTTATAAAATATAGGAATTAATTATTAAAATAAATATAAATTATATTTAAATAAATATTATATAATTTATTATTATTTATGTTCATGTCCGTTAAGTGGGGACTTAGACTTAAATTTTAGAAGTAAAAAAAAAACCAAGAAACTAGATTCTGATACCCTGTTAAAGCAAACAAAGTTGTTAGAAATAATAACGGGCTTGGATGTATATGATAAAGAATAAAATTATATAAATAAGTTATAATTATGAGAATTTTTGATTAGATCCTTAAGCATTTAATTGGTGTTTAGGTCAATTGAATTCCGGAGGAGTGGACGCGGGACCAACTTTACCACCACTGACTGTTGAACTAGGCAAGTATACCTTGCCAAGATATTTACAGTTCTATATTATTTATTTAATATTATTTATGCATTAAACTTTATATTTGTATGGCTTGGTTGATGTACTTGTTGAGCCTACAGTCGTCATACTATACTTTATGTCCGAACAAGATTCGGGTACCGACATCCCCTGCGGAGTCGAGTAATATATTCAAAGAGTCATATTTACGAACCCATGTTGGTGCAAACATTATTTGCACATCTAACCAAAGGACACGGTACATAATATTAATGTAACAGAGTCTTTCTCGACTTGTTCGTGGTACTTAGACTCTGGATAGGACTACATGATGCATGTTATAGTGATATTTATAGTTATACATATTGACTATGACTTGTGCTGATAGTTAGATGTCATGATCTTACGTTTCATGATATGAGACATGAGGTTACATTGGGAGGAGAGAGCCTTCATCGTGCTCTGGGCATATTCTACTTATTACTATTTATTGTGTATTAGGCTTTAGGTTCCCTTTGCGGAATCTAAGGTATTATATATATATATATATATATATATATATATATATATATATATATATATATATAATCTTTCTCCTAGTTCCCCTACACGGAGCCTTGAGTGTACTATTAGATTACGGATGTGTCCCTTGAGATCTTTCGTGAGTCCCAGCCCGGGGTACGACTCTATACTCTCATTTGCATATCACATAGTTGGTCGTAGTAGATTTCCCTATTTTTATAATATTATACTGTTTACTTTTGGCATGTTATTTCTTGTACCTTGTTACGTCACTCTGAGAATATGGTCCCTTGCCAGTTTTGCAGCATAGACCGTTGTGGAGCCTTCCTGGAGTTTCTGATTTGGGTTGCTTTACCATGTGGATATTGGTACCAGGTACTTATATCATTTATACCAGAGTTATATTACTCATTTATATTATTAATTCATCTGCTGATGTAGCCTAGTTTTATAGATTCATATTTATTTCTTGAGTCTATTCCAACTTATGTATTACTAGGGGGCCGACTTTAGCACATGTAGTTCATTCTTGATATTTTATTCTTTTTGTGGATACATAGATATTTTCAGTGTTCTTAGATAATTAACCTTATTATACAACTTATACGTATTCGAGTCGGACCATAGTCTGGTCGAATACGTAGTTGGCATGTTACGTATTCCTAGTCCTACGTATCTTGGGACTGGGCATGACATATACGGTTCGTCTAGTGAGCATATGGGATTTCTGTTTCTTACTGTACTGGGAAAATGGTACAACTGTGTAACCCCCGAGTTCTACGAAATGCCTGGTGGGACGACTGTTCTTATTTTTTTTTTCCCTCATGTGCCATTAGAGATGTCTCGAGTGTATATCACATAGGTGGTTTAGGTACCCTATTTATTCTTTACTACTTTACTTTTATGCATGTTGATTTCTTATGTACTTGTTATGTCCCTCTGAGGACCTGACACCCTTTCCAAGTATAGAAGATCATGATTATTTGTAGGAGCACGAATCAGGACTGGCTACTTCTTTCTCTTTCGAGGAGGTCTTTCCTTAAAGCTTCTTGATCACTAGATGATGTACTTATTTTGTTGTCTTTCATATCCTAGTTAGTAGTAGATTTGTCTCCCCCCGACTATTTGTTCTTCTCGACTATTTTCATACTTGGTATATTACCATATTTGATTATATAATTCTATTTGGTTTTGTGGATGCGATTAGTATTGTCTGTGACTTGTGAAGTTATATACCACTTATGAATTATTATTTATAAAATGGCGTACTTATGTGTATGGTTTCCATATATTAGAGTTTCTATGTACATATGGATGGCATGCTTATGTATTCCTAGTTCTACATATTTTGGCACTGGAATGTGACATATTTTTAGTGGTAGCCCATGCAGGTCGAGAGTATATTATCTGGGTTACGTTATTGTACCGAGCAAGCCTACAAATAGGATTAGAGTATAGGATCTCATCCACATATTTGAATTTTTTTTTTTTTTCTAAATTATCTAGGTTACGTTACTGTACCGAGCAAGCCTGCAAATAGGATTAGAGTTTAGGATCTCATCCACATATTTGACTTTCCTTTTTATTTTATTTTTTGAATTCTTGAACTCACCTACCTTTCTTGATCTTCACAATTGTACTCGCTTAATTCTCTTGACATCGGTATCTTTGTTTTCTCACCTCTTCCTATTTAATGTGCTTTCCTAATAGTTCCTTGAGTATAGCCTCCTGTCAGAATATATGAATCCTTTTTGTTAGAAGATAATTATGATAACATACCTACTAAGAAAAATAAATTATAATATTGGCAGCTCCCAAAAGTTTAGCATACTTAATGAACCCTAGCATCCAATAGCTGTAAATTGATTGACCATTATCCCTTGATATATTTAGGAATAACTTGAGATTAGTATAGACACTACTAGGGTTAGTTAGAAATTTGACCATATTGTTTGACCCTAGTATTGAGGAACCAATAAAAATCCAAGGTTGAATATTAGGACTAAACCTAACCTTTTCAGTGAGATAATATAAGAGAACTATAAATTTAGATTCTTGTCTTGATATTAGCAGAGTAGTACCTTAGGAAACTGAGAGGAATGAACCAATACCTTAGTAAGAGAAAGGGTATCCTATCTTCAACTAAGTAGATCCCCTAGAATCTATTATCATCGTTGACTCATACTTGAGTCTTTATGATCCACCGACAGTGCCATCTCATCCAACTATACATATACTTTTTCATACTTGAGTCTTTATGGACCACCTCACTAGCCATTGCCTATCTACAAATTTTACAACCTCATCCTAGACATGCCCGCCTACTATTCTGACCCATGTATAACTTATAATCATGCTCTCTGGTGCTACATTTTAGCCGCAGAATTAACGTCGCGGACGTTATTTTTATAATTCTAAATAAATCCTGACTCTGTACCCTTGTGCGTTCCAATCGAAATTGGAGACACAATCTTGACCATTTTGTGCAACCCAGATTTTATTAATATTCTGCACTGTACCCTCTACGCCCCTGATACTTGTATCCCGCCTAAATTTAATCCCATGTACTCCTAATTAAATCTAGAACATCATGCACGTTCGATTTAATTAATTAAAATCTAATTACTGTCTTTGTGCAATTTTCCAATTGTTGGGGGCTTTTATGCAAAAATGTACTGAGGTGTCCCCACCATTGGATAATTCATAAAGAAATCTATTTTCCCCTTTATAGGAATTTTTCCCATAATTTTCTGGATGTACAAACGCGCAACATCGCCCTTTTATTTTAATCCAATTCTTGCATTAAACAATGCAAATTATAGTCTCCCAACACCCTCATGTAAGCCCAAGGCCCATCCCAAGGAATGTTGACCAAGTCCAAAACCTAGGTCAAACATCAAACCCTAGGTCAACCTCAAAAAGTTTACCCCTTTACATATAAATACACCTTTAATTCTTTTTTTTCTAAAACCAAAACACCCAAACCCAAACTCAGTCGACCACCCATCAACACTGTTCATCCTCCTTCTTCCTCCCGAGTCTTCCTCGCCGGACACCCCTGGCCGGAGTAGTCACCGGCATCTCCTACCACAGCGACCTCAGAACTGCCCCGCCACCGTGCACCCTGTCATCTTCTCCTCCTCCTCGCCTGGACGGCTGAACTGCCATCACCCATCACTGTCTCCTCCCTTCCGCAGTCGAAGCTCCGGTCGCCTCGACCACCCTGCGGTGAGCCACCCTACCGGAGTAGCCTCGTCCCTACTCCTTCCTCCGCCTGCACTCGCCTCCCTGTCCCTCTCTTCCTCCTCCGTACCGACAGTAGCCTCCCCCTCTTTTCCCCTTCTCGACTGAACACCCCCGCCGTGCCTCCGCCTGTACGAGCGACCGAGCCGCTGATCTTCCTCCGGTGATCTTCCCCAGGGAGCTCGACCACCGGCAAACACCAACACCACCACCATCATTCACCTGCTCATCTTCCCCTCGACCAGAGCCCGCCTCTTCTCCTTCCCTTCTTCGCCTGAGCCGACCGGCCGACACCCCAGTCGAACCACCAGCGTCCCCGAGTCCACCCTCCTCTTCTCCGTTTCCCTACCGGAGTTGCCGTCCCCGCAGACTACTGCTCAGTCGACTATACACCCCGCAGAACCTCTCCGGAGCCTCGCCGGACCTCACCCCGAGTCCACATTGCCATCTTCTTCCTCCTCCTCTCCTCCTGACATCAGCCACTGTCTTCACCTCCTCCGCCCTGCTCAGCCTCTCCATGGCCGGAGCAGCACCCCAATGCGACCACCACTGCACCAGTACCACCACCCTGGCATCCTTCTCCTTCTGACCGAACTCCTCTTTCCTGTCCTTCATCCTCCCCGCTAGAGACTCGACCACCACCTCTGTCCTCCCCCTTGCCGGACTCCCACTGGCCGGAACAATATCACTCCCTCCATTAATGTCATCACCATCATCTATTATCATCATCAACATCATAATCATCATTATCACCATTACATTAATATTTATCATCATCATAATCACCATCCCTGTCATCGTCCTCGTCATCATCATCAGCATCGCATCATCATCATCTCACCATCATCCCATCATCATCATTACCTCATCGTCATCTCACCATCATCCCATCATCATCATCACCTCATCGTCATCTCACCATCATCCCATTATCATCATCACCTCATCGTCACCTCACCATTCATTATCATCATCAGCACTGTCGTCCTCACCATCATCATCGTTATAGTCGTCACCATCGTCAACCCCTCTTCGTTGTCGTCCAGCCAATCCCGTGCACGTACACCGAGGTTCGAACCTGTCCCACCTTCTTATTTCGTATGTGTTCTTGGGTATATATTATTAGGACATGCGTATTGCTTATGACTGCTAGCTGATACCGGACCCTGAGTCGGCAAACCCAACTCGTGTACGCATACGTACGCGTACGCGTATACTGTTCAATTTAGTTTATATATATATATATATATTTGGTTAGTCATTAGCATATTATTAGTTGGTATATATATTTATGCACACATTTACTATATGTATTCAAATAGTTATGTAAATAAATTACTAGATATGTTATTATATAACTATATATGTAAGTAAATGCTGATTGATAATTATGACTATATATATTCAGACTGTACGACCCTAGGACACCGTGGACTGTCCTGTACTTACCTTGACCATGTTGACCCTAAGAACTTGTGAATTGCCTGTCTTGCGTACATTAACGCACTGGCTTAGACACCTGTCAGCTGACTGTCTGATTGTATACAACACTTGAAGATGTGACCCGCGTAATTCAACACGTAATTGACCGCGTTAGATGACTAGTGTTACCCCTAGTATACCCCCTGAGTCCAGTATAAATATTATTGTGTGTGTACTAGTATAATGACTAATAATTTTATTGTATTATATTATATGTACATAGGATATTGGGTTTGTTCTGTGCGACTTCTGGAGCAGGTTATTGGTACATTGCAGCTTCCTTGCCAGGCAAGTATACCTTGCCATTGTACTGTTATTCATATTCCATATGTTGTATGCATCTTTATTTTCTGTCTTTAGTTCATATATTTTAACTGTCATATAAAATGCGCGCGACAGTGTTGTCGCTATATCTTTTTATTTATGTATTGCATTGACCTTGTTTATGAGACTACCCCATTATCATGTAGCATCATTAGGTTCATTGGCCGTGACACAGTTGTTACACGAGTGTGAGTCTCATATAGAGATCACGGACTGCGTGACAGGTCTGGCCTCCTGTACGTATGGGCCGTGCGTTAGGAATAACTGATGTTAGAAACTTTGCATGCTAGTAGACTTAGCAGTTATTAGAGGTCTAGGGACATAGCCTATTATAGTACGATAGTCCCATCCTTGTCCTTGTTTGGTTGCAGGATTGGGCTAGGGTACTAAGAATAGGCTATGAACCAAATTGTGTCATGGATGTGACATGCTTAGAGCATGGGGTGGGGAGAACAACAAGTACCGCATTTGAGCTCCTTTGTACTTTTCTCCTGTGCGCCCGAATTCTTCGCTGGAGATACGGGTGGTGATGACCACTATATATTATATTATTATCAGGCGGACCTCCGGCGTTCAAAAGATGACGTACCTTTGTAGGCCCCTGGATCTCCAAAAGAGAATTATGCCAAATCCCAGTTTTCAGCCAGATAGCTCACTTGTGGGAAAAATTATTCTTAACTGCATTCACTCAGACGGTTAGGCGACCTCATTGGATATTTATTTCAGTACTTTATTGGCTTGCTTTTATGTATCTTGTTATATCCCTCTGAGGACCTGGTCCTTCCCGGTGTATCTGTTCTTGAGTGTTCGCAGGAGCGCAGATTCAGATGGTTACCTATGTTTCGAGGAGGTCTTCTCTTCGAGTCCGTGGATGTTAGCTGGTATTCCTATATTGTGTTTGTTGTGTTGTACTTATATTGTATTTACTTTTGTATTCTAGTTGGTAGTGGATTTGTTTCCATCCAACTATTATCTTCAGATACTTTGCGTCTAGATCTAGTTCATAGATACTGGTTATTTATTTATATTTGATTTTCGTGGATGAGATTTAGATTATACCCTGTGACTTGTGACATATGTTATACCACTGTGGATTTGATATTCATATTACAGCGTACGTATGGGTTTGGTTTCCATATATTGGAGTTGCCATATCTATGCGGCTGGCATGCTTACGTGTCCTAGTCCTACATATTTTTGGGACTGGGGCGTGACATATTTTTGTGGTGGCCCATGCAGGTCGAGAGCATATTGTCTCGGTTACGTTACTGTACCGGGCAAGCCTGCACCTAGGACTAGAGTATAGGATCTCATCCACAATTAACTATGATTCATCTTCCTTCTATCTGTTCTATTTGAATAATTATATCCTGCTTGATTCCTGTACTTCCCTAATAGTTCTTTGAGTATAGCCTTCTGCTAGAATATAGGAACCCCTGTTATTAGGATGAAAATTAGGGTAGCACACATATTAAGATTACAACGAGAATATAGACACACCACTAAATTTAGAATATCTAGTGAACCCTAGAATTCCTTATCCCTAGAATTGGTTTACCATTACCCCCTGATGTATTATAAGGACCTGTGAGTAGTATAGATACTACTAGAGTTAGTTAAAAGTCTTACCATAATGTTGGCCCTAGTATTGAGGAACCAATAGAAAACCAAAATCGAATATTATGACTGAGCCTAAACTTCGCGGTTAGATAAGTATTGGAGAACTATAAATTTAGATTCTTGTCTTAAGATAAGCAGACAGTACCTTAGAAAGCCAAGAGTAATGCATAGAATATTTTCCTAATCATACCTCAAACACAGAGACTAGCACCCCACTCCCCTTTAGAAAACCATGATGTTATCTAGAGCCCCTCTATTTCATATGTTGTTCCTCTGCGACCTTAACGTTCGCTGATTGTACGATGATTAAATTATCTTCTACCCTTCTTCATCTTACAGCTCGTGCCACTTGACACCTCTAATTATAGACCAAGTGATTGTATTCTATGATAGGATATATATTTGCTAAAGTTATAGTTATGACCTTGAACTTTTAATTGTGTGCCTTGTAGTTAGAACCTGATAGTTGAGTTATTCAATTATATTATGATGGTTACCCCTAGTTGTAGATTACGTAATTTATACCCCACCTCAATGTAGGTTGTATCCTCTTTCTCTTTGACGGCCAGTAACTCTTCTATCCTTACTATTGACACTTGCTCTATAAGCGCTATGACTAAGACTTAGGATGACCATTACTTATATAAATAGGATACCCTAATCAGTACCAAGACTTTTCCTCATATACCCTAATAAGAGTTTCTGCTTTATTTACATGTGCAAGGTTATTTGGTAGGATCCTCTTAAGACCATTACAGTATTATTTTATTGTTATAAGTTGGGTAGTATACCTCATAACCTAGTATAACATAGTCTTCTGACCTGTTAATGAAGTGTAACTGAACGATATTAACTGTATGCTTGCATAAGAAGATATTATTTATCTAAACGATAAGAACTTAGAGGCCCATGTCCATATTTGCTCGACTAGCGACTTAGACAAGGAGGTTGTATGATAACTGTAGAGATTTTAGAGTATTTATTATTATTGCTTATTTTGTTTTGTTTTTGTGAACTTGAATTGACTTGTACCTCCTTTCATCATCATCTAGCGTACTTATAATTATTGTACCACCTTGACTTATGCCGCTATTATAGCCTAGTTTTTGCAAGCTTATTCCTTATCGAGCTTGTTCATGACATATGTATTAGTGGGTCGACACACTAATACATTTCAGAATTAGTGTATTACGGTCTGATCAACCCTAGTGCGCTTGATTTGCCCTTCGTAATAATACTTTACGTGGATTGAGATATATATTTGACTAGTAGACACCTGTACTTGCCCTCTAGATATGTCTGAGCGGATCGTATCAGTTATATAACTATACTAATACGAGTATGCGAATAAGGGATTACCAAAATAGGATTTCAATCCACAACTACCTTGACAATTCCCATTTGAATTCTTTAAACGCCTTGATCCCGATACTTCTATTCTATTACCTCTCCCTTGAACTCTTTATTATTGATCTTCATCTTCCCTTATTTCGGAAAGATGAAACACCTTGCTTGGTATAAGTTGATACATAGATAATACTAGATATACCCCACAGGCCAATCATATTGTTTGGTGACTACCTTTTATAAATGATTAAGGGAATATCATAGATGATATGTTTGAGGATTCAATAGCATGATTAAATAATTTGGGGCATAGCTTTCTTAGATGTATAGCCTTAGATGATAGATGGGTAAATTCTAAGTTGGGTAGAAACCGCAATGTTCACTTGAGGGGAATTCCTTAGACTGTAGCCAAGTAAGATTTGATAGAGAGAACCCTACCCTATTTTAATTCGAGGACGAAATTGTTTTAAGTTTGGTAGATTATAAACCCCCTCACCCAAAATTAGGCCTGCTTTGCTTAGATAGTGAAACTAGGGCTAGTTTCAGCCAAATAGAATTAGAACACGGCATTTATTTAAGTGTACATTAATTTATATCATGTAGCACACCTTACTGTTGCTTCGATAAATGGACCACCTCACTAGCCATTGCCTATCTACAAATTTCACAATCTCATCCTAGACATACCCGCCTACTATTCTGACCCTTGTGTAACTTATAATCATGCTCTCTGGTGCTACATTTTAGCCGCACAATAAACGTCATGGTTGTTATTTTTATAATTCTAAATAAATCCTGACTCTGTACCCTTGTGCGTTCCAATCAAAATTGGAGACACAATCTTGACCATTTTGTGCAACCCGAATTTTATTAATATTCTATACTGTACCCTCTACGCCCCTGACACTTGTGTCCCGCCTAAATTTAATCCCATGTACTCCTAATTAATTATAGAATATCATGCGCGTTCGATTTAATTAATTAAAATCCAATTACCGTCTTTGTGTAATTTTCTAATTATTGGGGGAGTTTTATGCAAAAATGCACTGAGGTGTCCCCACCATTGGATAATTCATAAAGAAATCTATTTTTCCCCTTCATAGGAAAATTTCCCATAATTTTTTGGCTGTGCAAACGCGCAACATCGCCCTTTTATTTTAATCCAATTCTTGCATTAAACAATGCAAATTGTAGCCTCCCAACACCCTCATGTAAGCCCAAGGCCCATCCCAAGGAATGTTGACCAAGTCCAAAACCTAGATCAAACATCAAACCCTAGGTCAATCTCAAAAAGTTTACCCCTTTACATATAAATACACCTTGAATTCCTTTTTTTCTAAAACCAAAACACCCAAACCCAAACTCTGTCACGACCCGCACCCAAAAATCGGGCATGAGTCATGGGTACGTCCAGCCTACACCGCAGAATCGGCGGTAGAACGCTGTAAAGGTCCATTCTAGGTCAACCATCTATCTATATATCTCACAAAAAAATCTGTCAATAACCTCTCCAAAAGGAGGGCAACCACGCAATATATATATGAATAATCCTCTCCAAAAGGAGGACAACCACGCAATATATATAAGAACTCTCAATCACAATAACTAGGGGAAGAATAAAAGCACCATATGATATCAACAAAGAAACAGAACCAAAGAGAGCAAGACAATATCCAAATATACAGTCCAAGTCTATAATAGTCTACAACATCTCACAGCAACAAAAGAATAAGTACAATCATCCAAAATAAACCACTGGGAACAACCCAGGAAATCCACCTAGCTAACTAGGGCGCTAAAGGCGTCTCCTCGCAGGGCTCCTCCTCAGCCTCGGGGTCACAGCACCCATCAACACCCGGCCCGTAGGACGTCGGGCAATAATCCCCAGGTTCCTCTGGAAAAAATATGCCCAGTCAGGATTGGAGCGAAGTACATAAATCTGAAAGCAACTCCAAATACATGGTAAGGTGTATATGACGAGCAATAGAAAAGTATACAAGATGCACAGGAAAATAAATATATGCTGGAGCATAATAAGTAGTTGCAATATAAACTAGAGAACAATACAAGTAGTAAAAAGTAACTGCAGGTGAGAAAACATGAATACTAGCTAAGTGCCTTGAGTACAAGTTCGTTATGTGATCGGCTTAGGTTGCACATGAAAAACACTACGATAACTCTGTTATGCGTGAGTTGCATAACCGACATACACATAAATACTGTTTGGCTTTGATCACATAACTAACTCCTACTCCCCTCCCCCACTAATACTCTTGGATCGAACCACAAAATGCTACATACATGATAATAGCTCGTGCACACGAAGGTGAGAGCACAAGAAGCACATGATAGCACATGAGAATCAATACCCGAAGCATATGATGAAATACACGTGATAGAGTATCCGCTGAACACGGTAAGGGGGATAGCATCTCATGACGGGATCCACTAGTACCAGCTCGTGTAACAATGTGTCAGAATCAAGTATTATAGTTCTAGAATAGATGATATAAACGCTATCATGAAATGGAAACTATCAGAGGTAGGTACTCGCCTGATGTCCTGAGCAACAGATGAGGATCGAGATCCGGACCGGTGTCGCAAGAACCTATTATGAAAAGCAAGAATTAAACAGGGTTCTAAGGAGTTAAACTGATATAAAATAATTAAAAATAGGCTTCTAGGGCTATACTAGGTCGAACGGGTCAAACCGGTGAAATTCGGGTCAAAAAGTCAACCCGGGTTCCAAAAAGTCAACTTTAGGTCAAAACTAGGTCAAACGTTGACTTTTATGGTCAACGGAGACAATTATGGTCAAAGCTAGGTCAAACTAGGGTGCCCCTGAAATTCTAGGTCAAACTGAGCTCAATAAGCTAGTAAACTCTCAAACTCGTCTCCTCGAGATATCGGGATACCCTCGGTATCCGATACCTCGCCCTAGGCCACTCACCCCGCCTAAACCCGCTAAAACCTATGCTAGCACACGTAAATATATATACATAAGCATATAAAAATTACTCCAATACTATTCCTAGGCTATTGCTCAAAAACCCCGCTCGAAACTCAATACCTTGGATATCTCAAGGTATTGAGATACCTCGGTATCCCAAGGTATTGAGGTATCGCTCTAAAACCCCTCTAACTAGCTATTAGTCTAACTATCAAACTATTTAGTAATCTAACTATCTATCTATTTAACTACTTATACATCTATCTAATAAACTATCTATCAATCCATCTATCTAGCTATCTATTTATAAATCTATCTATCTAATAATCTAACTATCAAACTACCTCGCTGCATGCTTGCTTGTACTGCTGCTGCTGCCCTTGGCTTGTACTGCTGCTGCTGCCTTTGCTTGTACTGTTGTTGCTGCCCTTGCTTGTACTGCTGCTGTTGCCCTTTAATCTTGCTGCTGCTGCTGTGCATCAGAGCAGCATGCTGCTGCTGTGCATCAGAGCAGCATGCTGCTGCTGCTGTACAGCTGCTGTGCACAGCAGCTGCTGCACACAACGGCTGCCTCCCCCTCGCTGCGTGCCTCGCTGCCTCACGCACACACACAAGCACACCCAAACACAAGACACACACACAGATATATATATATATATATATATATATATATATATATATATATATATATATATATATATACACACACTTATATATATAATCTAACACACACACACTAACATATACATATATATATATATATGCACACTCACACTAGTATATATATACAAGCATATATATATAAATACACACACATATATAGATATTCAAACACATATACATAAATATATATATAGAGAGAGACACACATACAAACACAATACTACACACAACCACGCACACAACACTCTCCAACGCACGCCCAACGGGCCCGACACGCACAAACACGTAAAAATATATAAAATATAACCCGAGAACTCTAGTACACACTCCCCGATGCTAACCCAACGCGCGCACAAGCCCGAAACTAGGAAACCAAGTCGAAATGGCCGTTCGGTCATTTCGACGAACACGCGGTGTGCGGTTCGGAAAACCTCCTGAAACGGACACCAAACTAACTCATAATTAGCCCAAAATTTATCCATGGGTTCTAAACGATGCCTAAATCCTAGAAAAATGCTACCACGTTGATTCTAGGTCCGTGGCAAAAATGCGCACGCACTTAGAATCGACGACGACGAAAACCCCAATTTTGCCCGAAACGCCCGTTTCTCCGCGACACGACTTCCCGTGTCCGAACGGAGACACACACTCACCCTCAAGAAATCCGACAACGTCTACCTAGGTCCGTCTAACCTAGGGCATCACCCAAAATTGGGCCAAATTTGGATTCCACCCGAAATTGACACAAAACCTAGTGTCAAAGTCTCCAAACTCAACCAAACTTGTTCCAACTTCCTCCCACGGGTAGGCTTAGGATCTAGGAAGGTTCTAAATCACTAATTACACTATATTAGAGTAATTAGCAAGGGAAAAGTTAGGGTTTATCTCTTGGGAGTTGGAATCCCAAGGCCAAAGTCTCCGATCTACTTGAAATCACCTCCCTCAAGCTCCAAGCCACCAAATCTAGCCTCCACACCAAGTCTAGGCTCTACCCACCTAGGTTAGGGAAAAAGTAAGATTATGGTTCACATAAAGAAGAAGGAATAGAAGAAGAAAAGAAGAAAAATGAAGGAGAACTTACTTGGAAGAAGGAAGGAAGAAGAAAGAAGGAGTAGAGAAGAAGAAGAAGTGAAGAAGAAGTGGAGATGAAGAAATGGGGGCTGTGACTGCTGGTTTCACGGGAATGGGCTGTGGTTTGGTCGGCCACACCTAAATAAGGGTTTCACTAATTCTCTAAATGCCCAAAATGCCCCCCTCTCACTTGGGTTTGGGTTTCGGGTTCCAAAAGCACTCAAACTAACCCCAAATCTCTTCAACTAACCCTCTAAAAATATAATAAATATTCTAAAGCCAAAAATAAGTCTCACTGGATGTGGGTTGGGTCGGACATGGGTCCAGGCTAGCCAAAACCCTAAAATAATCAAATAAAAATAATACAATCACTATTTAAATATAAATATAATTAATTAAATACAATACACAATTTACCAAATAAAAAAAAACTCTATTTTCTAGAATATGGTAGTGACAAGCCTACCCTCCTTAAAATAATTTCGTCCTCGAAATTAAAAGACGAAACTAGGACAGGAATACAAGAAAAGAACCATACCTCAGGGCTCGAAAAGATAGGGGTATCGCTCGCGCATTTTATCCTCCCTCTCCCAGGTCGACTCACCTGGAGAGTGATGCCTCCAAGCGACGCGAACCAAGGGAATAGTCTGGTTCCTCAACACCTTCTCCCGCAGATCCAGAATCTTCATCGGCTGCTCTAGATAGCTAAGAGTAGGGCCCACCACGATCTCTGAGTGATCCAATACGTGACTGGGATCCGCCACATACCGTCTCAACTGCGACACGTGGAACACATCATGAACTCCCTCCAGCGTAGGCGGCAACTCAAGCCTATACGCCACAGCGCCAACCCTCTCAAGGATACGAAAGGGTCCGACGAAATATGGGCTAAGCTTCCCGCCTCCACCGAAGCGAATAGTGCCCCGCATCGGAGAAATCCTCAGGAATACCAGATCTCCAACCTAGCACAAACAAGGTCTCTGCACTTAGTCTAAAACAAGCAATCACAAGCAAACACAAGAACAAAATCTAGATTCTATGCTATACCTCGAACTCCCAAGGTCTCCGGTGGCTATCGGCCCAATGCCGCTGCCTGTCCTGCGCCACCCGAAGTCTATCTCTAATGAGCTTGACCTTCTCCGCTGCATCAACCACCATCTCCGGGCCAAGCAAAGCTCTCTCTCCTACATCATCCCATGATAACGGAGTGCGACACCTCCGTCCATACAATGCCTCAAAAGGTGACATCTCGATACTGGCTTGGTAGCTATTGTTGTAAGCAAACTCTACCAAGTGCAAGTGATCCTCCCAAGAGCCTCTGAAATCCAAAACACAAGTGCGAAGCATGTCCTCAAGTGTCTGGATGGTCCTCTCTGACTGACCATCTGTCTGTGGATGATACGTACTACTAAACTTGAGCTGGGTGCCCAAGCTAGCCTGTAGACTCCTCCAGAAATGCGAAGTAAAGTGACTGTCCCAGTCTGATACTATGTTCACAGGAACTCTATGTAGTCTGACTATCTGGCGCACATACATCTCTGCTAGTCTCTCTGTAGACGTACCCACTTTGAATGGTAGAAAGTGGGCTGATTTGGTCAACCTGTCCACGATGACCCAAATCGCATCCTTCCCGCCTGGAGAACGGGGAAGTCCAGAAACAAAATCTATGGTCACATGCTCCCATTTCCATTCTGGAATGGGTAACGGCTGGAGCAAACCTCCTGGCCTCTGCCTCTCTGCCTTCACCTGCTGGCACACTAAGTATCAGGATACGAAGCGCGCTACCTCAAGCTTCATCCCGTACCACCATACATGCTGTCTCAGATCTCTATACATCTTGTTGGCACCTGGATGCATAGAATACTGGGATCGATGTGCCTCCTGAAGAACCTCCTCGCGCAACGACCCACTCGGCACACACAACCTGGTACCGTGCCGCAAAGAACCATCATCAGCAATGGTAAAGTCATCTGACAATCCTATCTGAACCTGCGCCCTGATGCTCCTCAGGGACTCATCCCCAAACTGTGTAGCCCTGATCTAGTCTACCAACTCTGACTGAATCTGCAGTCCCCACATCTGCATCTCAACTCCAGGCACTAACACCTCAATGCCCAAGCTCTCTAGATCTGCCAGAAGATAACGATCTGTAGTCAGGCACATAGCTACCGGATACCTGCTCAACGCATCCGCAACTATGTTCGCCTTCCCTGGATGGTACTGCAATAATTTGTTGAAGTCTTTCATCAACTCCAACCATCTTCTCTGCCTCATGTTCAGCTCTTTTTGGGTAAACACATACTTCAAACTCTTGTGGTCTGTAAAGATCTCCACACGCACTCCGTATAAATAGTGTTTCCATAACTTCAGAGCAAAGATGACCGCTGCCAACTCCAAATCATGGGTAGGGTAGTTCTTCTCATGAGGACGTAATTGCCTAGAAGCATAGGCAATCACCCTCCCATTCTGCTGTAACACACAACCCAGTCCCTTCCCCGATGCATCACTATAGATAGTGAATCCTCCAGAACCTGATGGCAACGTCAACACTGGAGCTGTCGTCAACCTCCTCTTCAGCTCATCAAAGGCGATCTGGCACTCCTCTGACCAAACAAACTCCATGTCCTTCCGGGTTAGCCTGGACAACGGCTCTGCAATCCGGGAAAAATCCTGAACAAATCTCCTGTAGTAGCCTGCCAGTCCCAGGAAACTCCTGATCTCAGCTACTGAACTCGGAGCACTCCATGCCTTAACTGCCATGATCTTTCTCGGATCCACCGATATACCCTCTCCAGTCACCACATGACCAAGGAATTCAACCTTGTCAAGGAAGAACTCGCACTTCGAGAGCTTTCCATAAAGCTTCTCCTTTCGGAGAGTCTCCAACACTATCCTCAAATGCTCCTCATGCTCCTCTGGGGTCTTCGAATACACCAAGATATCATCTATAAACACCACCACAAACCTGTCCAGATGCTGATGGAACACCTTGTTCATCAAATTCATGAACACTGTCGGGACATTAGTCAACCCAAACGACATCACCATGAACTCATCCTGTCCATATCTGGTCCGAAAAGCTGTCTTCGGAATATCCTCCTTCTTGACCTTCACCTGGTGGTAGCCTGTCCTCAGATCAATCCTGGAAAATACCCTCGTCCGCTCAACTGGTTAAAAGATCATTAATACGCGGCAGCGGATACTTGTTCTTGATTGTGAGGTTGTTCAGAGCCCTGCAGTCGATACACATCCGTATCGACCCATCCTTCTTCGGCACAAAAAGTACTGGAGCACCCCACGGAGAAGAACTAGATCTGATAAATCCCTTGTCCTGAAGCTCATCCACCTGCTTCTTCAACTCTATCAGCTCACTGTTGCTGACTCTATAGACGTGCTGGGATATCGGCTCCGCGCCTGGCACCAAGTCTATAGAGAACTCCACATCTCTGTCCGGAGGCAACCCTAGAAACTACTCCAGAAAGACATCCATGTACTCCTCTATCAGTGGATGTAGCAACCTCGGCTCTACCACCAGGTTTCCGCAGAAGACTCCCTCGGTCTTTCCGTTGCTCCTCTGGCAAACTGAAACTCTGGCTCACCCGGCGGACTAAACAAAACTCTGCCTCTACGACAATCTATACTAGCACAATACATACTCAACCAATCCATCCCGAGTATAATATTGTAGCTCGGAAGTGGCATTACGAGTAGGCACACACTCAACTCCCGGCCTTCCAAGGTAACTCTCCGGTCTCTGCAAACATCACTGACTAGGATGATACCACCCCCAGTCGTGATCTTGCAGAGTCTAGCTAAAGGTTCAGCAACAAGATGGTGTCTAACAGCAAAAGATACAGACACAAAGCTATGGGAAGCACCAGAATCAAATAAAGCAAGTGCTGGAATGGAATCAAGAAGAACAGAACCTGAGATAACATCACCAACGGGCTCGGCCTCGTCTATGGCCAGGGGAAAAGCTCGCCCCTGCTGTCCTCTTCGGTGCTGCTGCTGGTGCTGGGCGAACCTCTGCTGCTGAGTCTGCAAAGGCTGTCCTCTCTGCTGTGCTGCAGGAGCTCTGGCTGGTCCCCTCTGGGCGGCTCCTCCGCCCTGAGCTGTACGAGCAAGTACTGAAGGACAATCCTTCAGCTGGTGATCTGCTGCGCCACACAACAAACATCTGCCCAGCCTCTTTCTGCAAATGTCCCTTCCATGCCCTGGCTTCCTACAGAAAGGGCAAATAATGGGCTGCCTCTGGACCTCCTGCTGTCCCTGCCTCTGTTGCTGGGGCGCCTGCCGGAAGGGCATACGACCCTGACCCTGGTGCTGTTGGGTCTGCTGGAATGGCCTCTTGGCTGGGCCTGCACTGCTGCCTGCTCCTGAAGCATCTCTACTCCTCTTGGTCTTCAGCTCTAAGTTATCCTCAGCTCTCTGGGCGTCGCTCACAATCTGCTCGAAGGTCGCCTCACGGTCACTCCTAGTCAAGGACATGACCGCCATGACCAAACCCTTGCAGAACTTCCGCGCCTTCGCTGCCTCAGATAAACCCTCAACAAATCTGCCCAAACGGCAGAACTCTGCTGCATACTCGTCCACTAGCATGGTCCCCTGGACGAGCGCCTCAAACTGGCTCCCCAATGCACTGAGAGCCACATCCGGAAAGAACTTCTCCTTGAAAAGCTTCTTGAAAGCCTCCCAAGCCAGTCCCGGAACTGCTATCCGCATATCTGTGCGGTACCAAGTAAGGGCAAGGTCGAACATCTGGCTGCCCGCTGCCTCGATCTGCATGCTGGCTGGGATCATCGCCAGCCTGAAGATGCCCTCTATATGCTCGATCCAGTCGTCGGCGTACAGGATCCCCTCTGTACCTCGGAACTCCTTGTACCGTATCCTCTGAAAATCGATAATAGTGCCCGGCCTGGGATGCTGAGCCTGCTCTGTCTGTGGCTGGATCTGAGCCACTCTGTCCATAGCTGTCATAGCCACCTGATGAGCATTCTCAATGCCCATCCTCATAACATCCACCTGGCGGTGCTGCGCGTCCATCATCTCTCGGAAGAACGCGAACAACTGCATGGCATCAACTGCTGCAGGCGGTGGTGGAGGAGGTACCACCAGAACAACTGGGGTAACTCTCGGATCAATGGGAGTAAGAGGATCTCCGAGAGAAACAGACGCTCCCTCAACTACAGGAGTGGCGAGTGGAGCAGTAGCAGCTGCCGGAAGTCGAGCAGGACGAGAGGTGGCAGACCTCTCAGTGGCAGCTGCTGGGACAGTGCGCTGAGATCTAGTCTTCGGAGGCATCCTGAACACAGATCAAAAGAAGTCAATACAGTGCAAGAAACGATATCATCAAAGAAGGACAGTAATATTGCAAAAGAAAACAAATTCAGGAAAAATTAAGATAGCAAAAGAAATCAGGAAGGGTCCTAGTTGTGATTGAGCACACTCTCTCTCAGCCTATATCCTATATCCTATTGCAGGTAAACCTAAAAAACTATACCTGCATGGGCCGCCACCAAAAATGTGTCACGATCCGCACCCGAAAATTGGGCATGAGTCGTGGGTACGTCCAGCCTACACCGCAGAATCGGCGGTAGAACGCTGTAAAGGTCCGTTCTAGGTCAACCATCTATCTATATATCTCATAAAAAAATTTGTCAATAACCTCTCCAAAAGGAGGACAACCACGCAATATATATATGAATAATCTTCTCCAAAAGGAGGGCAACCACGCAATATATATAAGAACTCTCAATCACAATAACTAAGGAAAGAATAAAAGCACGATATGATATCAATAAAGAAACAAAACCAAAGAGAGCAAGACAATATCCAAATATACAATCCAAGTCTATAATAGTCTACAACATCTCATAGCAATAAAAGAATAAGTACAATCATCCAAAATAAACCACTGAGAACAACCCAGGAAACCCACCTAGCTAACTAGGGCGCTAAAGGCGTCTCCTCGCAGGGCTCCTCCTCAGCCTCGGGGTCACAACACTCGTCAACACCCGGCCCGTAGAACGTCGGACAATAATCCTCAGGATCCTCTGGAAAAAATATGCCCAGTCAGGACTGGAGCGAAGTACATAACTCTGAAAGCAACTCCAAATACATGGTAAGGTGTATATGACGAGCAATAGAAAAGTATACAAGATGCACAGGAAAATAAATATATGCTGGCGCACAATAAGTAGCTGCAATGTAAACTGGCGAACAATACAAGTAGTAAAAAAGTAACTGCAGGTAAGAAAACATGAATACTAGCTAAGTGCCTTGAGCACAAGTTCGTTATGTGATCGGCTTAGGTTGCACATGAAAAATACTACGATAACTCCGTTATGCGTGAGTTGCATAACCGACATACACATGAATACTATTTGGCTTTGATCACATAACCAACTCCTACTCCCCTCCCCCACTAATACTCTTGGATCCAACCACAACATGCTACGTACATGATAATAGCTCGCGCATACGAAGGCGAGAGCACAAGAAGCACATGATAGCACATGAGAATCAATACCCGAAGCATATGATGAAATACACGTGGTAGAGTATCCGCTGAACACGGTAAGGGGGATAGCATCTCATGAAAGGATCCACTAGTACCAGCTCGTGTAACAATGTGTCAGAATCAAGTATTACAGTTCTAGAACAGGTGATATAAACTATCATGAAATGGAAACTATCAGAGGTAGGTACTCGCTTGATGTCCTGAGCAACTGATGGGGATCGAGATCCGGACCGGTGTCGCAAGAACCTATTATGAAAAGCAAGAATTAAACAGGGTTCTAAGGAGTTAAACTGATATAAAATAATTAAAAATAGGCTTCTAGGGCTATTCTAGGTCGAACGGGTCAAACCGGTAAAATTTGAGTCAAAAAGTCAACCCGGGTTCCAAAAAGTCAACTCTAGGTCAAAACTAGGTCAAACATTGACTTTTACGGTCAACGGGGACAATTATGGTCAAAGCTAGGTCAAACTAGGGTACCCCTGAAATTCTAGGTCAAACTGAGCTCATTAAGCTAGTAAACTCTCAAACTCGCCTCCTCGAGATACCGGGATACCCTCGGTATCCGATACCTCGCCCTAGGCCACGCACCCCGCCTAAACCCGCTAAAACCTATGCTAGCACGCATAAATATATATACATAAGCATATAAAAATCACTCCAATACTATTCCTAGGCTAATGCTCAAAAACCCCGCTCGAAACTCAATACCTTGGATATCTCAAGGTATTGAGATACCTCGGTATCCCAAGGTATTGAGGTATCGCTCTAAAACCCCTTTAACTAGCTATTAGTCTAACTATCTAACTATTTAGCAATCTAACTATCTATCTATTTAACTACTTATCCATCTATCTAATAAACTATCTATCAATCCATCTATCTAGCTATCTGTTTATAAATCTATCTATCTAATAATCTAACTATCAAACTACCTCGCTGCATGCTTGCTTGTACTACTGCTGCTGCAGCCCTTGGCTTGTACTGCTGCTGCTGCCTTTGCTTGTATTGCTGCTGCTGCCCTTGCTTGTACTGCTGCTGCTGCCCTTTAACCTTGCTGCTGCTGCTGTGCAGCTGCTGTGCACAGCAGCTGCTGCACACAACGACTGCTCCCCCTCGCTGCGCGCCTCGCTGCCTCACGCACACACACAAGCACACCCAAACACAAGACACACACACACAAATATCTATATATATATATATATATATATATATATATATATATATATATATATATATATATACCACTAGATATATATATATACACACACTTATATATATAATCTAACACACACACACACTAACATATACATATACATATATATATACACACTCACACTAGTATATATATACAAGCATATATATATAAATACACACACATATATAGATATTCAAATACATATACATAAATATATATATATATATATAGAGAGAGAGAGAGACACACATACAAATACAACACTACACACAACACTCTCCAACGCACGCCCAATGGCCCCGACATGCACAAACACCTATTAATATATAAAATATAACCCGAGAACTCTAGAACACATTCCCTGATGCTAACCCAACGCGCGCACAAGCCCGAAACTAGGAAACCAAGTCGAAAGGGCCGTTCGGTCATTTCGACGAACACGCGGTGTGCGGTTCAGAAAATCTCCTGAAACGCACAGCAAACCAACTCGGAATCGGCCCAAAATTTACCTACGGGTTCTAAACGATGCCTACATCCTAGAAAAAAATGCTACCGCGTCGATTCTAGGTCCGTGGCAAAAATGCGCACGCACGTAGAATTGGCGACGACGAAAACCCCAATTTCGCACGAAATGCCCGTTTCTCCGCGACACGACTTTCCGTGTCCGAACGGAGACACGCACTCACCCTTAAGACACCCGACAACGTTTATTTAGGTCCATCTAACCTAGGGCATTACCCAAAATTGGGCCAAATTCGGATTTCACCCGAAATTGATACAAAACCTAGTGTCAAAGTCTCCAAACTCAACCAAACTAGTTCCAACTTTCTCCTACGGGTAGGCTTAGGGTATAGGAAGATTCTAAATCACTAATTACACTACATTAGAGTAATTAGTAAGAAGAAAGTTAGGTTTTACCTCTTGGGAGTTGGAATCCCAAGGCCAAAGTCTCCGATCTACTTGAAATCACCTCCCTCAAGCTCCAAGCCACCAAATCTTGCCTCCACACCAAGTCTAGGCTCTATCCACCTAGGTTAGAGAAAAGGTAAGGTTAGGGTTCACATAAAGAAGAAGGAATGGAAGAAGAAAAGAAGAAAAATGAAGGAGAACTTACTTGAAAGAAGGAAGGAAGAAGAAAGAAGGAGTGGAGAAGAAGAAGAAGTGAACAAGAAGTGGAGATAAAGAAATGGGGGCTGTGGCTGCTGGTTTCACGGGAATGGGCTATGGTTTGGTCGGCCACACCTAAATAAGGGTTTCACTAATTCTCCAAATGTCCAAAATGCCCCCCTCTCACTTGGGTTTGGGTTTCGGGTTCCAAAAGTACTCAAACTAACTCCAAATCTCTCCAACTAACCCACAAAAAATATAATAAATATTCTAAACCCAAAAATAAGTCTCACTGGGTGTGGGTTGGGTCGGACATGGGTCCACTAGGGTCTGACGTGGGTCCAGGCTAGCCAAAACCCTAAAACAATCAAATAAAAATAATACAATCACTATTTAAATTTAAATATAATTAATTAAATATAATACACAATTTACCAAATAAAAAAAAAACCCTATTTTCTAGAATTGGGTAGTGACAAACTCAGCCGACCACCCATCAGCACTGTTCATCCTCCTTCTTCCCCCCGAGTCTTCCTCGCCGGATACCCCTGGCCGGAGTAGTCACCGGCATCTCCTACCACAGCGACCTCAGAACTGCCTCGCCACCGTGCACCCTGTCATCTTCTCCTCCTCCTCGCCTGGATGGATGAACCGCCATCACCCATCACTGCCTCCTCTCTTCCGCAGCCGGAGCTCAGGTCGCCTCGACCACCCTGCGGTGAGCTACCCTACCGGAGTAGCCTCGTCCCTACTCCTTCCTCCGCCTGCACTCGCCTCCCTGTCCCTCTCTTCCTCCTCTGTACCGACAGCAACCTCCCCCTCTTTTCCCCCTCTCGACTGAACACCCCCGCCGTGCCTCCGCCTGCACGAGCGACCGAGCCGCTGCTCTTCCTCCGGTGATCTTCCCCGGGGAGCTCGATCATCGGCAAACACCAACACCACCACCATCGTTCACCTGCTCATCTTCCCCTCGACCAGAGCCTGCCTCTTCTCCTTCCCTCCTTCGCCTGAGCCGACCGACCGACACCTCAGTCGAACCACCAGCGTCCCCGAGTCCACCCTCCTCTCCTCTGTTTCCCCACCGGAGTTGCCATCCCCGCTGACTGCTGCTCAGTCGACTATACACCCCGCAGAACCTCTCCGGAGCCTCGCCGGACCTCATTCCGAGTCCACATTGCCATCTTCTTCCTCTTCCTCTCCTCCTGACATCAGCCACTGCCTCCACTTCCTCCGCCCTGCTCAGCCTCTCCATAGCCGGAGCAGCACCCCAATTCGACCACCACTGCACCAGTACCACCACCCTGTCCTCCTTCTCCTTCTGACCGGACTCCTCTTTCCTGTCCTTCATCCTCCTCGCCAGAGACTCGACCACCACCTCTATCCTCCCCATTGCTGGACTCCCACTGGGCGGAACAATATTACTCCCTCCATTAATGTCATCACCATCATCTATTATCATCATCAATATCATAATCATCATTATCACCATTACATTAATATTCATCATCATCATAATCACCATCCCTGTCATCGTCCTCGTCAACACCATCGTCCTCATCATCATCATCAGCATCGCATCATCATTATCTCACCATCATCCCATCATCATCATTACCTCATCGTTATCTCACCATCATCCCATCATCATCATCACCTTATCGTCATCTCACCATCATCCCATCATCATCATCACCTAATCGTTACCTCACCATTCATTATCATCATCAGCACTGTCGTCCTCACCATCATCGTCGTTGTAGTCGTCACCATCGTCAACCCCTCTTCGTCGTCGTCCAGCCAATCCCGTGCGCGTACACCGAGGTTCGAACCTGTCCCACCTTCTTATTTCGTATGTGTGCTTGAGTATATATTATTAGGACATGCATATTACTTATGACTGCTAGCTGATACCGGACCCTGAGTCGGCAAACCCAACTCGTGTATGCATACATACGCGTACACGTATACTGTTTAATTTAGTGTATATATATATATATATATATATATATATATATATATATATATATATATATATTTGGTTAGTCATTAGCATGTTATTAGTTGGTATATATATTTATGCACACATTTACTATATGTATTCAAATAGTTATGTAAATAAATTACTGGATATATTATTATATAACTATATATGTAAGTAAATGCTGATTGATAATTATGACTATATATATTCAGACTGTATGACCCTAGGACACCGTGGACTGTCCGTACTTACCTTGACCATGTTGACCCTAAGAACTTGTGAATTGCCTGCCTTGCGTACATTAATGCACTGGCTTAGACACCTGTCAGCTGACTGTCTGATTGTGTATAACACTTGAAGATGTGACCCGCGTAATTTAATGCGTAATTGACCGCGTTAGATGACTAGTGTTACCCCTAGTATACTCCCTGAGTCCAGTATAAATATTGGTGTGTGTGTACTAGTGTAATGACTAATGATTTTATTGTATTATATTATATGTACATAGGATATTGGATTTGTTCTGCGCGACTTCTGGAGCAGGTTATTGGTACATTGCAGCTTTCTTGCCAGGCAAGTATACCTTGCCATTGTACTGTTATTCATATTCCATATGTTGCATGCATCTTTATTTTCTGTCTTTAGTTCATATATTTTAACTGTCATATAAAATATGTGCGACAGTGTCGTCGCGATATCTTTTTATTTGTATATTGTATTGACCTTATTTATGAGACTACCCCATTATCATGTAGCATCATTAGGTTCATTGGCCGTGACACAGTTGTTACACGAGTGTGAGTCTCATATAGAGATCACGGACTGCGTGACAGGTCTGGTCTCCTGTACGTATGGGCCGTGAGTTAGGAATAACTGCTGTTAGAAACTTTGCATGCTAGTAGACTTAGCAGTTATTAGAGGTCTAGGGACATAGCCTATTATAGTACGGTGGTCCCATCCTTGTCCTTGTTTGGTTGCAGGATTGGGCTAGGGTACTAAGAATAGGCTATGAACCAAATTGTGTCATGGATGTGACATGCTTAAAGCATAGGGTGGGGAGAACAACAAGTACCGCATTTGAGCTCCTTTGCACTTTTCTCCTGTGCGCCCGAATTCTCCGCTGGAGATACGGGTTATGATGACCACTATATATTATATTATTATCAGGCGGGCCTTCGGCGTTCGAAAGACGACGTGCCTTTGTAGGCCCCTGGATCTCCAAAAAAAAATTATGCCAAATCCCAGTTTTCAGCCAGATAGCTCACTTGTGGGGAAAGTTGTTCTTAACTGCATTCACTTAGACGGTTAGGCGACCTCATTGGATATTTATTTCAGTACTTTATTAGCTTGCTTTTATGTATCTTGTTATGTCCCTCTGAGGACCTAGCCCTTCCAGGTGTATCTGTTCTTGAGTATTCGCAGGAGGGCAGATTCGGATGGTTACCTACGTTTCGAGGAGGTCTTCTCTTCGAGTCCGTGGATGTTAGCTGGTATTCCTATATTGTGTTTGTTGTATTGTACTTATATTGTATTTACTTTTGTATTCTAGTTGGTAGTGGATTTGTTTCCATCCAACTATTATCTTAAGATACTTTGCGTCTAGATCTAGTTCATAGATACTGGTTATTTATTTATATTTGATTTTCGTGGATGAGATTTAGATTATACCCTGTGAATTATGACATATGTTATACCACTGTAGATTTGATATTCATATTACAGCGTACGTATGGATTTGGTTTCCATATATTGGAGTTGCCATATCCATGCGGCTGGCATGCTTACCTGTCTTAGTCCTACGTATTTTTGGGACTGGGGCGTGACATAACTTCTTCTTCAACTCTTCAAAGGCTATATGACATTCTGCTGACCATACAAATTTAAATTCTTTATGCGTCAACCGAGTCAATGGTGCCAAGATCTTAGCAAAATCTGACATAAATCTTCTATAATATCCTGCCAAGCCCAGAAAACTACGCACTTCTGCTACTGTCTTTAAAACTGGCAAGTTCTCAACTGCCTCTACTTTTTTGGGATCAACTGACACTCCTACTCCAGAAATAATGTGTCCAAGAAAGGATACACGATCCAGCCAAAACTCATACTTACTAAGCTTTCCATATAATCGGTGCTCCTTCAAAGTTTGCAGAACTATGCTGAGATATTCTTAATGCTCCTCCTCATTATGAGAATATACCAGGATGTCATCGATGAATACTACCATAAATTAGTCTAAGTAAGGCATAAAAATAAGGTTCATCAAGTCCATGAATATCGCTGGAGCATTAATCAGTCCGAATGGCATAACTAAGAATTTGAAATGCTCATATCGTGACCTAAATGATGTCTTTGGTATATCTTGCTCTCGGACTCGCACCTGATGATATCCTGAAAGTAAATATATCTTGGAGAAGACTCTTTCTCTACTTAATTGGTCAAATAAATTATTAATCCTTGGTAATGGGTACTTATTCTTTACGGTCACTGCATTAAGCCGCCTATAATCCATACACAACCGCGTCGATCCATCATTCTTCTTCACCAATACCGCTGGGGATCCCCACTGTGATGCATTAGTCTGAATAAACTTCTTCATCTTCTGTTCTTCCATGTATCGATATAACTGATCAAGTTCTGATGGTGACATTAGGTACACCTTCTAGGATACTAGTTCTTCTCCTGGCATCAACTCTATACAGAACTCTACTGCTCTAACTAGGGGTAATCAAGGAAGATCATTGGAAAAGACATCCATGTACTCTTCAACTATCTTGGGCAGCAGGTTTACTTCCTTTGCTACTGTTGCAACTCCTTCCTTGTGCTTGTCTCTTGCTATTTTGTTAAGGACAAACTCTTCTAGACAAAAAATTCTAAATAACACTCTACCCTCATGACAGTCTATCGTTGCATGGCTGTCTCTCAACCAGTCCATGCCTAAGATAACATTAAAGTTATCCATAGGGAATACGATCAACTTTGCAGGTATTAAATGCCCACATACTACGACTGGACATGCTAGGCATACCCTACTAACTTCTACGATCACACTACCAGTGAGTATATTCTAACTCGCTGGAAATACCTAAAAATTTAATCTAATACTTGTCGCATATTATGCAGATATAAATGAGTGCGAAGCTCCAGAATTAATTAATGCTATGGCAGGGAAGGTTGTAACAGAAATGTTACCTAGCACTACGACGCCCGATGCCATAGCTTCCTCCAAAGACAAGGTGAGTGCCTGCCCTTGGCCTTGTTGAATTTCCTGCTGTTGTCTTCCTTGCTGCTGTGGTTATGGCCCCTCATAATTCTGCTATTATTTCCTATAAAGTTGGTCCTGTGTAGGCAACGGACGCTGAGCCAAAGTTTGCGCTGCTACTGCTGGTCCTCCTGGCTACACTTTCCTTGGATCTGGCAATACATAAAATTATTATACTGGCCCTCCTGGCCCCTATATCAATGGGCACATGGAACCCTTATGATCAGGGCTCCCATATCTCAAATATAGTCTGTTAGCTGTCCGACAAATATCTCGGGTATGACCTCCCTTGACACAGTAGGTACAACCTGTCGGTGCTCTCCATCGTTGTTGTTGCTGCTGCTGCTGTTGCTGCCTCAGCTGCTATTGTCGAGTTAGTACTGTCACTATTAAAATTTATGTCCTCTGTGGCACTGAATTATGTATACGAACGTCAGGTGATGGTGCCGACGTTTGGGGTACTGGTTCTCCCTTATTTCTCTGTCCATGAGGCCTCTTCTGATCCACTCTTCTTGATGCCATCCTTTAAGAAGTAAGCTCAACCCTCTTAGATGCTATCAATACTGCCTCGAAGGTCTGGTAGTCGTGTACCTCTACCATATACAAGATATCCAAGTAAAATTTCTGCTTGAATCTCATTGCTCTCTCCAACTCTGTTGCCACCATGGTTGGAGCAAATCTGGTAAGTCAACAAAATTATGTCGCATAGCTGTCTACTGTCCTTCCAGCTTGCTTGAGGTTAATAAACCTTTGCTCTAACTCACACTGAGACACAATCCCAAAGTACTTCATCCTAAACTGGGTCCTAAAATTCTCCCATAAAATAAGATGCCTCAGTCCTACCCCCATCGTAGCCCACCAATCTCTAGCCAAATCATGAAGTTGTAGGCGAACCAGGTCAACTTGTTCCTCGGCTAAAACTTTAGTCGCTGTCAGAATGGTCTCAATATGCTTGAGCCAATCGTCTGCCATGATTGCATCCTCCATGCCATCGAAATATCTTGGGTTCAGTCTGCAAAATCTAATAGATGTCCCAGAATTTGTTCTTCCGCCTCGTTCTAGGGCCGTCTGCAACCCTTGGTTAATATGACATTATGTTCCTGCTGTTGGAGCTGTTGTTGCTGATGTTATTGTTGTTGTTGTTGTTGCACCACCATCTAGTATTATTATAAAGCCAATAATCTATAGATAATCTCCAGTAAAGATGGGGTATCCAGTACTATCGGCACCATGGGAGGTATGAGGACCTGGAGCCTGTTGCTTTGTCCCATTCATCATGGGTTCAACTCGGATCCTTGGATGGTATTTCATAGGATTTTGTTCTACTAGAAACTCTGCCTCTCTTATTGCTACAGCATCGGAGGAAGGAGAAGCCCTAAAGAAGAGCATAAGAAACAATAAGCACAGGACGAGAAGGAACATGAAAGCAACAAATCTGGGATAATTCAGCTGATTATTGAAGAGGACGAATTCAGAGTTTCAAGAAGGATCATGTTTGATTGAGAATCCTATGACCATAATACCTAACAAGTATGAAGAATAGACTTGCATGGTCCACCAATAAAATCTTGTCACGCCCCGATACCAGAATACGGAGACAGACATGGCTAGCTATCACGTATAAGGTACTATACATTGTACGGCAATCACGGCTATATAGACAAGGGGGTGCATGGTACAATCAAGTCTCATATGGTCAAGAACTTGTCTATCTCAATCATTCAAACAAGAAAAAATAAGTATATAGCATATATGATAAGCAGTAAGCGTCTCAAATGCTTTCTCAAAATATTCTGGAGTCCAGCTGTCAAAAATAAGAAGTTGGAAGAGTAAGAAAATTATATGACAGTGATCAGCTGCAGTCTAATTTAATACAATCATGTAAAAAAAAACTAATGTCCAAACGAGATGGCTAACAGGTGCTGGTGTCTAAACGCCAAAAGAAGTAAATGTGCAAGACGAGCAGGAAAGAAGAAAATCCACTCACTATCCCCTGCGAACATATTCCTGGTGCACGCCATGAGTTGGGAAAAACTACACTGGATCCTCAGGTGCTGGCTCGAAACCTGGTCATGCAAAACCAGTAGGGTTAGACCACAAATAGCAAGTACTACAAAGAAAGCACGAAATTGAGAAATAAAAACCCAAGGAATATATATAATATATACATAGGTTCAGTGTCATAACTTTGGTCCATGGCATATCTTAGAGCTAAGGCTCAACCCTACAACCAAATAAGAACAAGGGTTGAACCATCAAACTAAGATAGTCCATTTTCCTAGGCTATTAGCTGAATAATACAATCACAACCAAGTCCATTTCTTATATCAGCCAATCATTTGTACGGCTTGCTATTTTGTGGAGTTTGAGCTTATCTCAGAAATAATACATAATAAGTATCCTCAGAATCACACAAGTGCCGAACATGAGCAAACTGAACCAAATATAATAAAACAGGCACTTGCAGGATGTACCAGTCCCCCGTAGGGCCACTGCACTAAAAATACAATATTAACAGTTTTAATGTTCCTATATTAAAATAATAGATCGACATAATAATAATATTCAAATACTGCACTCAACTAAGGCAGATGATGTACAGTATCTGTGGTGGCCAGTCCACAGTGCACTTAGAATAAATCTTTGTGGGAAGGTTCGTTCGGATGATCTTGGGGTACTGTTCCCTCTAATGTTATTACCACTTTTAGTTTCCTAATTAGACCTAAGTTGTGTTTGAAATCTCAAGGCATGGCCACATGAGATTTTTTCTTAAGATGTCGTAAAAAGTAGGGGCAAGCTAGATACGAATCCCTGAAAGACAAAATATGGATTCACCCAAGCGTGTATAAAATATTCAGACAAACAATATCCTAGCCATGCCTTGGTAGTTGACTCGCTTATTCTGCCCGTGTTAGGGAAATAATATTTATATTTATAATATCACGCATTTAGGAATTTAGAGACATTCTTGATGCACAATCCAAATATAATCACTTAACATATGACAGGATATATCATACTTCGACAAACATTAAATCATGAACAATAATAAAAAAATAGTGGTATCAGTACGGATACAGTATTCGAGTCTAATTATCAATTATATATTGGGTCATAAGAGTCAAAAAAATATTCAATCAAAATAAGCAAGCCACATGGGTCTCTAGGCCGCATGGGAGTCAGGATGCATGACAATCCTTGCCGCATATGAAGTCAGACCACATATGAAGTCAGGGCCGTATGGGAAGTCAGTACACATGGAGTCAGGTCGCATGAAGTCAGGCCGCATGAACCACTTGGGCATATGCTCTAGGTTAAGGTCTACTCCTTCGGACAAGTAATAAACTGACTTCCAATAAATAAAGTGTCAGTGATGTGACATAAAGTGACTGATGTGATAAGCCATAAAGTGTGTCAGGAAGAAAGGATAGAAATAAGTGCCAATGGTTTAGAGCCATATGTCCAAGAAAATAGTGGTCGCATGCTCTCTAGGCCGCATGGGTGTCGGTGCCGTAGGGGGTTCAATGTCGTATGGAGTTCTCTTGGACTTAGTGAATTTCTTATTCGTTCAGTGAGTAAAAGCACAAGGTATTCAAGGACACTTGTGTAAACTGTAGTCATGCGTCCAATATGATGGACGCATATTGTCAATATGCGACAAGGGTTAGGCCACATAACTATCTCGGGCCACATGGCACTCTCAGCCACATATGCTCACTAGCCGCATGGGACTTATTCTTCTCCAATAGCAGGTTCGACCATGGTAGAAAAGCTCCAAAAATTAATATCTTGTTTTGTCCATAAAATCCTTATTTTAAGTCCAAATTGGGTAAACCAAAAGCCAAAATGCTCTAAATTGAAACCTCTATTATGTAGCAAAAAACTAGTTTTCAAAGACACAAGTTTAGTAGATCAAAACTAAGAAAACACATAAAACCCATAAAAACCTAAGTTTAGAAATATAGATCTACACTAATCCATCCATCAAAACAGAAAACTCCAAGAACTAAAATTTCTTAAAAATACATAATAAATATAATAGAATAATAATATAGAGGGTTTCTTTATTTCTCATGCAAGGTAAACTTGCCTATGGAAATGGGGAGAGAAAACTAAATAAAGAGGAAGTAATGAGGAACTAAGGATAGAGAGAGAAAATATTGGGTTATATATGGTAGGGTTGAGGATTAAACCAAAGGTTCTCATGAGTTGAACCAATCCACAAAATAAACCATGTACCAGGTTAAACCAAAGAATGGGTCTAGTCTCCATGCACATGTAACCATGCTAAAATAAAAATATATTCTAAATACGCATATCAGGAACGGGGAGTGACAATTTTAGTTTCTAGTTTGGAGCTTCCATGAGTTTACTTATTTTTGATATCTTAAAACTTGATGTTTTAAAAGACTAGTAGTTCTATATTAATAAACACTTCATTTCACGCTATTTTGAAATTTACTTTGCTGGATTCAGACTTAAAATAAGGATTTCCTAGAGAAAATAAGTTTTCATACTTGGAGCTTTTCCATGGTTGAAACTTGTTATTCTAGGACGAAGGAGTTCTATGCAGTCCGCTTGGCATACTACCTGGACTTCTCTTTCCAAGTCACATACGGCCAGCTTGTTGGACGCATGACTGAATCTGCACATGCGTTCCTTGGCCAAATGCATGGAACTTGAACGAATGAAAGTTTTCTAAGTTCAAAAGATTTTATGCGGCTAAGTGTGTATGTGGCCAAGAGGAGCATGCGGGTGAGTCATCTACGCGGCCCGGAGCTATGCATTCATCTTTCCTTTCGAATGCATGACTCATCACCGCCTGATACGGCTTTCCATGATTTATCTTTTTTTCTGACTCCCTTTCTTGGCCAGTCACATCGGTCACTTCTCTGACATGGCTAGTCATATCAGTCACTTTCATGACTTTGTATTTATTGTATGTCACTCAGCTTGTCCTGAGGAGTGGACTTTGTATCTTTCATATGGCCAACTCTTGCATGCGGTTAGCTTATCCCATGCACCTATGATACTTATAGTAGCTTAACATTGTATGATTTATTCTCTTATGGTTTAACTGTTTCCATTATTTAGCCTATTCTGTTTAATTATTATGAATTCGTACTTTCTCTAAATTTCTTATAACCCAATTTGTGACAACGTGCCAGAACTTAGAATTCCCTGATTATGGGTTATATTGACATTGTTAATCTTGAACTCCCAATACTAGAATTGTACTGATATTTCTGATAATAGCTCATCATATTGAGTTAACCTGACATGTACTTATATTCCTAATAATGGCTCAATGAAGCGCACTTCTGACATGCTATAATTTTCTGAACTGAAATGCTTGAACTAATAAGATAAATTTTCATGGTTGATTTGCTTGCTCCTATCTTGAATGTACTTGTCAGGCTAATGTCATGTCCTATTTTGTATTATATCTAAGGCAAATTTTGAGCACCATGGTCAAGAATTCATAATAACTTGCCCAGGGTAACAACTAGAATAATAAATTAGAAGCATCTAGAGAGATTTACTGGCTACATGCAATCCCGGTATCCCATCGATACCTGATGGATTTGGAGCTCTTCATCGTGAGGGGCATACTTCCAGCATGCCATTGAGTGTTGCATTTACCTGTAAATTACTATACCTAATATAATCTATTCTATGTATCCTTACGCCTAGATAACCAAGATAGTCTGCAGGGCATATGGCTGTATAAAATCTTAAACTGTATATGTTAGTAACTAGGACTATGATAACCCTAGTTAGCTAATAATAGCAAGCCATAGGACATGATTGACCGAGATTGCTTGATTTTTAGTCTATTCTAGTCATGTCCTGATTTATTTAACAACTGATCCAAAAATTGTAGTATGGTTCTGATTTTAGATATCCTTGTTTAAATACTCCAGAACTATTTAACTGTTATTTTATCAGCTGCACTTATTTAACTGTTCATTGTGTTATTTCTTACTGATTTGTCCGTATGCTAATTTTAGTTCCTAAGTTGGCTCCTTTGTGGTACTTGTTGTTTTGAGGTCTGATCCCACTGATTTTGTTTGGCCAGATTTTGGAGCAGGACCACAGAATCTCTAGTACTTTTTGCCTCAAGATAATTAATACCAGGAGCACCCGAGGACATGAGTGAGTTTCTTCTTCATCACCCACTTCATCTTGTACTTATACTTTTGAGGCATTTATCCACCGAGCACGTATTTAGCTTATGTTTTGAATCTTGACATTCTAGCATGCGGGCCTACATATAAAGCATATTCTAGACTATAGCTATAGCTGATCATATAATATTGTACTCTTGCTATTTCTTTATTTTTTTAACTAGCTTTATGATCATCTGTGTATGTATAATTTGGAATGCCTTACTATTATATGTTTGATGATCATACATCTTGTAACTTGTTACTTACTTGAAATTGAGACACCTGGAACCCTTGACCCATGAATGACTATTGAATTGTAGAGTAAACCCTCACATGTCTAGACAGTTGTAATCGTATCTCGGAGTATTGAGTACTCTGGTATACGTAGCTATCTTTGTTTGTAAACTCCCTAATTTTTAATTTTAGTATTTTTATTAAATTATTAAATTTCTTTTAGCTATTTTGTTGATTAATTAGAAAATAACTTCTTTCATTTAATTACTTATATAAATACTTATTTAGAATTATTTTTAAGCTATTTTAAAAAAAATTATATTTTAAAGATTTTTTTGGTCATTAAAACCTAGAAAACATATTTTTTTTATGGAGTCCATAATTTATTGTGAGACCATACATGCATTGTAAACCCCCTGATTTTTAGATTTTAATTTAAAATTTTATTAGTTATTATTGTAGAATTTTTTTTTATTTTTAGTTAATTATAATAAATGTTCTTCATGGAGTTATATTTTTAAGTATTAAATATATTACTAAAATAGTGCAAAAATTATAATTTTGGCTGTATAATTAATAATAAAATATTGTATATTTTTTCTAAAATTTATTGGGTCTAAAACTAATTTTTTTATAACCAATTGAATTTTTATAATTAAACCTACTTAAACCAAACCAAACTGAATCAAACGAACCCAATCTATACTAAACCCTACTCGGATTCGGATCCTAAACCCGAACGCGCAGACCTGCAACCTGGCTACCCGAAACCCAATTCCCCTCTACTGAACCCCCGACTCCTCAGTTCAATAACCGAAACCTCCTTCTTTTTAAAGCCACCGCCATCACCGTCTGCAATCCAGCGTCGGCATCGATGAGTTCAACCGCTACCCGCACGGCTACCCCCGTACGCCTGAATCCGCACGGCTACCCCCCTCCCCGCATGCCTGAGCCTGCTCGCACGAAAGCTACGCTAGCAGCAGCAACAGTAGCAGCAGTAGCCGTGTCAACGTCGTGAGAAAGCTGCCTCACCGACACTCGTGTCCCCGTGCGAGCTCCAGAAGCACCATCGTCCTCCACGACGCCCACCGCGGACGATTTCTACGTTTGGTAGTTGATTCCGTCGTGACCTGCGTGATCATGAAGTCAGAATTTTACGTTCTTTGCAGCAACTTTACACGTAATTTTTGAGCAATCCGACCATTGGATCGATGATCCAAAACTTTTAACACAATCTCGATATATAGATCTTTACTCATCTCTATTTTCAGTCGTTAATTTTGTTGAATCCTAGATTAAAACAAGCCTCCAAGTTGTACAATTAAACTAAAATTATTCTTACAGTTTTATGGTGCCAACTTTGCGGATTTGTTTCTCCCTCACCGAAACTCCATTTCAGAAACCGTTTTCTCCGACTCACCGAAGGTATAACCACCTTCATGCTTGTATAAATAGTTGAGAGTAATTCATAGATTTTATTGACCAAACCTTTGTTCCAAAAACCTGGAAAAAAGATAATATTTTTTTTAAAATTTAGAATTTTCTAAAATGGGATATATTCCGCTAAACGAGGCAACTTCGTCGTATGCAAATTGTATCGAAATGTGTGTATCGTAAATACGAATGTATAAAATTTTGTGAAAGTTGATTTGGATGTGCGTGCACACAGGAATCAACGAGTATCGATCAAAAAGTCCTGTATCGGCATGTTCTGACACTCGTCATAACTTTGTGTATGCTTGTCGTTTCAAAACGAAACTTGTGCCATCGGATTCATAGTGTTACGCTGGTCCTGTGACCCAACTTTGGTTCGATTATGAGAACATTGACGAAATCCTATTTTCGTGGGCCCCACGACTCCACTTGACGGACGATTTTGTGATCGGCTCATCGAAATCCAGTTTTGGATATTCTGTTGTGTTTGTATCATCGTTTTGGACTTGTAGATACTAAGTTTGATGAATTTGAAGAACTTTGTCTCTAGCATATTTTTCGGTGTGAAGTGGGCCACACGTGGACCCTACTTTGACCAGAAACTGTCAAGTCTGCCCCTGTGTCTAAATTGAACTTATGGATAGTCAATCCTAGCTACTTCATATATTCTGAGAGTGATGGTAATATTTATTTCAGCATCCGGAGGCGTACATGGAGAATCCGCTGTTACCGGAGCAACTGAAGGAGTTCAAACCCCAGGCAAGTGTACCTTGCCAAACTTACAGTAGTTTTTTTAATATTATCTGCTTGAGTTATTTCTGTGACATACCTGCTCAACCTAAGACCGTGAGATGTTGCTTAGCGTCCGAACAATATACGGGTGTCGATGCCGTACGCGGAGTCGTGTAATGTCACTTAGAGAGTTGATACCATGATCATATATTTTTTGTGCTTGCTTTACCAAGTACGTCATACCATAGGACACTTGATACTATTCATGAGACAGAATCTTTCCTGAGATTTTTATGGTGATTATGTATGGCTTACAGGAATCGCGACATAAGTCTTGCATAAACATAGATATTATTATGACTCGATGTACTAGCTAGAGGTCATGATCTTGCGTCTTATGGACATAAGATGTATGATTATATTGGGTAGAGAGAGACACATAGGCTACAGGTTGATTACATATACATATTTATTATTGTGGTGCTTTAGCCTCTATATGAGAGCTTGGCCCATTATGTAATATTACTGCTACCGACTCCTCGACACAGAGCTTGTAGTGGTCTCAACCTGAGTACTAGTGATGCTCTCACTTGTATTTCACTTAGATGGTTATATTAGTTTACCCTTGAGTATGTGGCATTATAATATTTTACTTTGCCATGTTGTTTCTTGTATCTTGTTACGTCCCTCTAAGGACCTGGTCCCTTGCCAGTTTTACAGCATAGACCGTTGTGGAGCTTGCCTAGAATTGCTGATGTGTGTTGCTTTTTCTTGCAGGCATTGGTGCCAGGTACTTATATCATTTCTACCATAGTTATGGTTATTTATTCTTATTGTCTATTCATCTGCTTATTTAGCCTAGTTTTATAGACTCATATTCCTTTCTTGAGTCTATTCGAGCTTATATATTAATGGCGGCCAACTTTAGCACATGTAGTTCATTCTTGATACTTTGTTCTTTATGTGGATTAAGACATAGATATTTTCAATATTTTTAGATAGTTGCCCTTATTATACAGCTTATACGTATTCGAGTTAGACCAGAGTCTGGTCGAATGCATAGCTGGCATGTTACGTATTCCTAGTCCTACGTATTTTAGGACTGGAGCATTACGTATTTTTGTGGTAGCCCATGTAGGTCATGATTAAATTATTTTAGTTATTTTCGATACCGAGCGAGCCTGTAATCAGGATTAACAATATTAGTATCTCAATCCACAACTGATTTGAAAATTTCTTAGTATTTGATTATTGCCTTTGGACTTCATAATTGTATTCTTTTATTTCCCTCGACATCTTTATTATTGTTTATCATCTCTCCCTATTTCAGAGAGATGAATGTTCGTGTGCGGTGTTTCCTCCAGAAGCAGATCCTTGTTAAGGCAGAAGAAGACTTGCTGGATATAAATTTTTGAGAAGACGGTTACCCTTAGTAGTATAGGTAGATAGGTTATTCCTATATACTAGAGCTAGTATAGATTGTTAGCATAAGAATTCAATATAGAATCAGAGGCCTAAAACTAATAAAATCTAACCCTTGCTTAAGGTAGCCGTAATTTAGAAGTATTTGAAGATAAGAAAGATGGTTTGATTCTAATGCTCTCGAATACTTTATGGAATACATAGTTAGATGCTAGGGATTAGTTGTGGCCATGATGATGATACAAAAAATTGTATTATGACCTTAAGAAATTGGAATCTTGCGTAGCAGGCCATACTGGTTAAATCTTTAGTTGTTTTGTGACTTTTAGTATCAAAACTAAATCTTGTGACCCCCTTAAATTATTTATGACTATAGGTCTGGACTAAATAGATAGGTAGATTGATGGACCTATCCTTAGTAGTAGGTGATGAGAACCTATTTTCAAGTTACCATTGCTTATGAAGTTTTGGATTTTAGAAATCTTATCATCTCATTAAGATTCGAAGAATTTCCACTCAAGATAACAATGACATCATGCTTGTGTAATAGGGTAGTAGCCTAGTCGAAAGATTGTCATAAGGAAAAAATGTTTTAGAAGGCAGAGACTAAATGAACAATAGTTTAGAAAGATAAACAATAGAATGGAGTAAGTTATACCAAAAAAAAAAAGGGTAGGCCTTCCAATTGAAGATTTGACTAATATTGAAGAGTTACCTTAGTGAATAGTATGCTATATAGACTTAAGTATAGCTTAGCTTAGACCCTTACCTACTAAGTTAGGAATATACTAGGAAGACAAAGTTGTAAAGATCGTATATTATACCTATAGCCAGAAGTAGGTTGCCAATAGTATAAGAGAGGTTATATAGAATATAACTTATATGAATATAGCATTGAGTTTAAGGATTAGTTGTATTACTCCCTCGACTGCATTCCTATCAAATTCTTATCTTATTCTGTATATATAGCCTCGTGCTTTTGCAACAATGATCCTTCTAATTATCACTGAGTAGGTCCTTCTTTCCTTCCCAGTCGTGCACTCATAGCAAATAATCTTTTAGTTAGTATCCTCTTTATGGTGTTAATATCCATCTCACTGTAGGTATCAGTTTGTTTCTATTTTTAATTTCCTGATTTAGTCACTATGACTATATTTTTCAGATACTTGTCTAATCATACCTTATTCAATCTTGTGACCATACTCCCTAAACTTATCATAAACTTTTTTTTCTTTGTCTATAGATTCCTTCATTTATGATTTCTTTGATTAGTCCCTTCGTCATCAATGCCATATTGTGATCAAAGTCCCTATACCACCTTGCCCTAATTATATCCGACTAAACCCTTTCTCATGTTTTGTTGAAGACATGAACTATATAGGAGCAATATTGGTTGGTAGCAATTTCCCTTATAGAGATGTTGACCAATAGCACCCTGATAGTATTCAAGTTCCCTTAGAGAATCTTTAATTACGACCATTAAACTCTAGATTTCTTGTATCTTTAGTTAGGAAGTAGGCCCTTCCAGAAATCTTGTTATTAGGACCCTGACTTTAGTTTTGGATACCAACTTAAATTTTTATAAGTTTGGTAGATCGTAGCCCTGGTTTTAGTGCAGGGTTATTTCAGAATTTTAGGATAAATTTGAATTTATTTGGTATTGATTATGATTAATTCCAAACAGATTAAATTACCTCTTTAATTTGTATCCTTTAATACCTTGGTTGTGGCTCGGATATTTCGAGCACAATACTATCAATTTTTTTCAACAAATTCTACATTTATGACCTAGACTAGTCACTCTACAAACTATTACATGACTATCACTCACAAACTCATCTTCTCATGCTTCGTTTTAGTTGTACAATATTCGCGTCACATTTGTGCACACAAATGACACCTAGATATCCTTTTATGTTGCGGACAATTTTAATACGTGACATCGACTCAATTTATCCAAAATTTTTGAGATTTATGAGCCTAACTGGACCTACTACACACAAGAACCAGTTGTTACTACCAAGTATACACTCTCATGCTCCATATAGACCCCACAATATTTGTGGTATAACTTCTTCTAGAAACCTATACTTAAATATTCAATTCTGTTGCAGTTAGATTAAATCGTACATAGGCAACCTATTACCCTAACCCCTGATATACCCATAGCCTACTCAAGCCAAACAATGTCCATGACACTGGTGTTGCATTAAGTTGAGCCCTTGAACTCTCTACACAATATTAATCACCTTGACAAAATTATATCACCTTTTAACGCCTATTGCTGAACCGTTCATCGGCAGCCATGACATGTGATAAAGTATTCCTCGGTACTATTTTACCCTAGTTGTATTTGGCTATGATATTTTCTATTGTCTTGTAGACTCATGACCTAATTAGAAGCAAGAAGAATCGATAAACTTTCTTTATAGAGTTATTGACTCATTAACGCCATGGTAGTACCTAGATTTTATTTGATAGGCTGTGATAATGGTCACAACAATCCTCACCATCACGTATCCTTCCTTAAAGTTAGACTTTCTAAAACCCTTAGAAATATGATCATGACTATAGTTCCTGGTACCAACTTAATTTCTATAAGTTGGGTAGTGACTGAAACCAAGTATATCCTTTCTATTAGAATATGACGTCAAAATAGGATTCTATTGGTAACTGCCCCCCATCTTTAGTCTAACATTGCTCAACTAAAATCTTTTTCTACCATGTTTATTTTTTTAATTTTGAGGACAAAATTTTTATAAGTTGGGTAGATTGTAAACTCCCTAATTTTTAGATTTTAATTTAAAATTTTATTAGTTATTATTGTAAATTTTTTTTATTATTTTTAGTTAATTATAATAAATGTTCTTCATGGAGTTATATTTTTAAGTATTAAATATATTATTAAAATAGTACAAAAATTATATTTTTGGTTGTATAATTAATAATAGAATATTGTATAATTTTTTTGAAATTTATTGGGATCTAAAACTAATTTTTTTTATAACTAATTGAATTGTTATAATTAAACCAACTCAAATCAAACCAAACTGAATCAAACCAACCCAACCCATACTAAACCCTACTCGGATTCGAATCCTAAACTCGAACTCCCAGACCCGCAACCTGGCTATCCGAAACACAATTTCCCTCTTCTGAACCCCCGACTTCTTAGTTCAATAACCAAAACCCCCCTTCTTTTTAAAGCCACCACTACCTTCACCATCAAAACACTACCGCCATCACCGTCTGCAACCCAGCGCCACCGTTGACGAGTTCAACCACCGCCCACGTGGCTACCCCCGTATGCCTGAACCCGTATGGCTACCCTCCCCCCTCCCCCCACATGCGTGAGCCCGCCCGCACGGAAGCTACGCTAGCAGCCTCAACAGTAGCAGCAGTAGTCGTGTCGACATCGAAAAAAAGCTGCCTCACCGACACTCGTATCCCCGTGCGAGCCCCTGAAGCACCGTCGTCCTCCACAACGCCCACCGCAGATAATTTTTGTGTTTGGTAGTCGATTCCGTCGTGACGCGCGTGATCATAAAGTCAGAATTTTATGTTCGTCGCAGCAACTTTACACATAATTTTTTATCAATACAACCATTGTATCGATGATCCAAAACTTTCAGCGTAATCTTGTTATATAGATCTTCACTCATATCCATTTTCAGCCATTAATTCAATTGAATCATAGATCAAAATAGGCCTCCAAGTTGTGCAATTAAACTAAAATTATTCTTATAGTTTCATGGAGCCAACTTCGCAAATTTGTTTCTCCCTCATCATAACTCCGTTTCAGGAACCATTTTCTCTGACTCACAGAAGGTATAACCACCTTCATGCTTGTATAAATAGTTTAGAGTAATTCATAGATTTTATTGACCAAACCATTGTTCCAAAAACCTGGAAAAAAGATAATATTTTTTTAAATTTAGAATTTTCTGAAATGGGGTACGTTCCGCTAAACGAGATAACTTTATTATATGCAAATTGAATTAAAATATGCGTATCGTAAACGTAGACGTGTGAGATTTTACAGAAGTTTGATTTGGATATACGTGCACACCGGAATCAACACGTATTTGTCGAAAAGCTCTGTATCGGCATATTCTGACACTCATCATAATTTTGTGTGTGCTTGTTGTTTCGTAACAAAACTTATGCCATCAGATTTGTAGTGTTACGCTGGTCTTGTGACCCAGGTTTGGTTCGATTCTGAGAATTTTGACGAAATCTTATTTTTGTGTACCCTACGGCTCCACTTGACAGGCGATTTTGTGATCGGCTCATCAAAATCCAGTTTTGGATATTCTGTTGGGTTTGTATCATTGTTTTGGACTTGTAAACACTAAGTTTGATGAATTTAGATAACTTTTTCTCTGGCACATTTTTTGTTGCGAAGTGGGCCACATGTGGACCCCATTTTGACTAAAAACTGTCAATTCTACCCATGTGTCTAAATTAAACTTATGGGTAGTCAATCCTAGCTATTTTATGTATTCTGAGAGTGATGGTATATTTATTTTAGCATCCGAAGGTGTACCTGGAGAATCCGCTATTTTTGGAGCAACTGAAGGAGTTCAAACCCCAGGCAAGTGTACCTTGCCAAACTTGCAGTAGTTTCTTTAATATTATTTGCTTAAGTTATTTCTATGACATACCTGCTCAACCTAAGATCGTAAGATGTTACTTAGCGTCCAAACAATATTCGGGTGTCGACGCCGTACGCGGAGTCCTGTAACGTCACTTAGAGAGTTGATACCACGATCCTATATATTTTTCGTGCTTGTGTCACTACCACATTTTCTAGAAAAGGGTATTTTAGTAAATTTATATTTAATTAAATTTTATGCATAATAAATAATTATTTATTGTATTATTTAATTATTATTAGATGTTATTTATTTTGGACTTGTGTTAGTGGACCTAACTAGTTTAGTTTAGACTCATGGACCAACATGAATTAATTGTTAGAAATTAGCCCATTTAGAAGGCCCATTGTTAAGGAGATGGATTAAATTAATTAAACCATTAGACTAGAAGCTTCTCTCCTTAATTAGTTCTTCATGAGAGGCCCTAAGGGGTATATTGGACAATTCATATTAGCTTAAGGAAGGGGAAAGGGGGCCGGCCTATATAGAGGGGAGAAATTATTTCTCTCTCCTCTTTTCATTTGGAAATTAGATCTAGAATTTCCCTCCACCAAATTTCTCCATTTTTACTTTATTTTCCTACCAAATTTTATCTCAATTCCTTCCTAAATCACCATTGGAGGCTAGTGGAGCAAGGATCTAGAAGAAGGAAGGAAGAATCTACAAAGAGAAGCAATGATCTACAAGTTGGAGGCAAATTTTATCACATTTGGAGGTTGTATTGGGAATCCATCTCCCAATAGGTACAATTCAATTTTTTTATTACTTTAGGTTCTAAATATGAGATTTAACCATGAGAAACTAACCTATATGTATAGTCTACCCATAGGATTTGGTTTTGTGTTCATAGGAGGCCTATTGAGAAAGTTATGGTACTTTTTGTGTCAATTTTGGGAGAATTCCGAGATTGACATTTATTCTGAGTGTCAATTGGTCCTATAGATCAATTTGACATATGCTTGTGTGTTTGGGGCTAGTGTCGTATCCATAATTGGGTACATGTAGACCGTATCCCATTAATTTGGTGATACGTGTTGATTTGGAAGTTTTTTCTCTGACACGGAACTTTGTACATGTCATATTTTGACACGGACACGTAGATTTGTATTTGACTCTTTGTATTGCTCATAAATAATATATATGACTTGTTTGTGTCCATTGGGGTACGTTTGGATGTGTGATAGACTTGTATCGCAAGCGTATCCTAGATCTTGTGGGATACGGGGTGATACGTCCCATGTGTGTGCAATTTAATTATAGATCTATGATCTTGTGTTCTTATTTCATGGAGAATATAATTGTATATATATATATATATATATATATATATATATATATATATATATATATATAAGGTGGTATATATATATATTTATGTAATGTTGTGTCTTAGATCTATGTATCTATGTATATCTATGTATATACTATAGGTGTATATATAGTATGTAACTATTCTTCTACATGTATATATATATATATATATATATATATATATATATATATATATATATATATATATATATATATATATATATATATATATATATATATATATTATAGCTTGTATATTTATATGTATGTGAAGATATATATATATATATATATATATATATATATATATATATATATATATATATATATATATATATATATATATATATATATATATGTAGTCGTATACCTACTTATATGATATATGCATTCATTTTGTGTATGATTATATATACGTATACATATATGGGTTGTTATTTATATTTATTATTATACATATGTATGTTATTGTCATATGTATTTAATATGTACATGTATATATGTGGAGGTGTATGTATGTTACAAATATGTTATATAGTCATAGTGTTATATATTGTAGTTATATATATAGTAGTATCTATTTATATATTGTGTTATATATTATATATATATATGGTGTTATATTATATAAGTTTTGAGCATCAGCGGTATCAGCTATTGTGACAATTCAGTGTCACAAATAGCACACAGCAGCAGCCAAGGCAGTAGCAGCAGCAGTAGAGAAATAGCGACAGCAGCCAGTAACAATAGCAACAGAAGCAGCAGTGGCGACAGCAGCCCAGCATCAATAGCAACAGAAGCAGCAGTGGCGACAGCAGTAGCTCAAAAATGACGATAGGAGCAGAAAAGTGTCGCTATAGCGACAGCAGCCAGCAGCAGTATCACCAGTGTATCCAGGGTTAGAGTGACAGCCGCCAGGGGTTGTAGTGACACATATACGATTATTCGCTATTATATATATATATATATATATATATATATATATATGATATAATATATAGTATGTATGTTCCTAATTGCTAATTGTGTGATAATATACTACATGTATAATATTTAGTTGTTAGCATATAATTGGTTATGGTTAGTTAGTATAAAAAGGTATTGGATATTACCTTGAATTACCTAGGTAAGTACCAAGGTAATTGGGTATACCCAAAGTATTGGGTTTGGGTATCTAGATTGTGGTTAGTGTTATGCTACCAAGTTGGTTCAAAACCAAGGTACCTTTTTGATGTTTGTCTTTAAGATTTTATTTAATAATATTATTTTGGCTTTTGTATGTGATATTTTACCTATGGATTTACGTATCCGGAGATACGACATCCTAATATTTAAGATATAGTTTTATGATCTAGACTTTAGTACTTGAACCCAATATCTTTGTGTTAGACTTGTGCAACCTAGAAATAGATAGTTGACCATAGTTTGACCAAAGTTGACCATAGTAACCTTAGAGTTGACTTAGTTTGACTTTTGACTTAGAATTGACTTATTGACCTAGAAGTTGCCTAGTTAACTTATTTTTCTTTTTGAAACCTTGTATTGATATTGTATTCCATATCTAGGTCTTTGAGGCATCATATCAGACATCTGTGAGACTATTCTTTGGACTTCAGACGAGTACATTCTCTGATAGTTTCTCGTTTATGATATCCTCTATGTTCATTGTATCTAGTGTAGATATCCATATTTCTTGACACGATGGTTACACGGATTGGTATATCCGAATCTCGTTATGAGACGTTATTCCTTGTATATGGTGTATCTTGTGCAAGTCTTAATTCATTGATTATCTTGTGCATGTACAGACACTGATTCTCGAAGAGATTTGCTACCTTCCTAGAGAATCTCGTGCCATAGCATACCATGGTTGGATCTACTATACCAGTCGGGGGTGGGGAGTATTTTAGTGTAGATATGTGATCATACCCTCCTTGTGCATGTCTTGTTCCTTGTGAGTGTTGATCATATACCGCACGTATGATCAGCCAGGCCATTGTACCCTTATGCAAGTTTCCAAGCCGATCACATGTTAAAGCTAGTACTCACACACTTAGACATTAGTATTCTTGTTCATTGACATATTATTTACTATTATATTTATTCTAGTATTTCCTTATTGTGTATCTCTTGTATCCATTGTGCATCTTGTATATTCACATCTATTTACTACTATATAGTTTTTATCATTGATTAGAACTGCTGTTAGAGATATACTTTGCTACTTTTCTGACTGGATATGTTTTTTCTAGATGACACTGAGGACTGGTACCCTACATATTATGGACCTCAGGATATTATAGGTTTAGAGTCAGAGACCCTGGCTCAGGAGGGACTTATCTCGACTGAGACAGATAACCCAGGATTAGTACCTTCTTAGTATTTCTTGTACTGGATTTGTCTCTAGCTATTTGTTAGTATTCTTTTAGACTCATTGATGTATTATTTTAGACTCATGAGTTGTATGTGACTTTTATATTCTTTATCTAATTTTTGCTATTTTCTATCTTAGTTCTATGATTGAGTATATTGTATATTGTTGGTGACATCCTGAGGGCTTACACCAGTCACTTCTCCGGTGATTGGAGTGTCAGCTGCTTTTGGAGGTCCACCACCTACTAAGATGACTGTCGCAGCTATATCTGAGGGGCTTCCACCTCTACCTCCTATGCCAGCAGAGGCGACACAGATGTGTACACTATTTCGTGAGATGCTCGAGGCATAGAGGACTCAGTTAGAGGCACATCAGAGGCAGACCAAAATTTTATGGCAGGGCATCGAGAGTGCTCATCAGCTTGCTCGTGTCCTAGTCGAGAGAGGAGTTTTGGTCCAGGAGCAAGTTGTTCCTCAGGTTGCTCAGCTTCGGCCAGACAATATTCAGTACTTTAAGAAGCTGGAGCCTAGGGTCTTCAAGGGGACGAAGGGCATCATCTATGCTGATGATTGGCTCGAGGACATTGAGAGTCTTATGAGGGTGTCTCGTATTTCTGAGGATCTGAAGGTTGAGGCGGTAGGACTTCAACTGTTCGATGTCGCTCGTACTTGGTTCAGGATTGAGCCAATTCTGGTTGACGCAGGACAGTCTTGGGAAGTATTCAAGGACCTCTTCAAGAAAAAGTTTTTCGCTCGGGCAGACAGGCTAAACTTGGTAAGACCGTTCGAGAGTCTTATTTAGGGGAGCATGTCTGTGGAGAAGTACACTGCAGAGTTCGGCAGGTTGAGCCAATTTACAGAGTATTTGGTGAGAGAGGTGGAGGTTCGGGCTATTTATTTTTGTGAGGGTCTAAACTTGGAAGTAAAGATCCTCATTCCATCTTTTTATAAGACATACTCGGAGATACTTGCGAAGGCACGCAAGATTGAGCGGGAGTTGAGTGCATGTCTACTTGTAATGCCACTTTCGAGCTACGACATTATACTTGGGATGGATTGGTTGAGTAGACACCGTGCTAGCATAGATTATAGAGGAGGTAGAGTTTTGTTTGGTCCACCGGGAGAGCCAGAGTTTGAGTTTGCTAGAGGAGCTGCAGAGCAGGAGAAGGCATTATTTGTGGAGCTATGGTGGAAGACAAGGAGTTGCCGCATCCGTTGATATCAGAGTTCTTGGATGTATTTTCTGAGGAATTATCAAGGTTGCCGCCAGATCGAGATATTGAATTATCTATAGACTTGGTGCCAGGTGCAGAACTAATTTCGTAATATATCTATAGAGTAAATAACAGCGAGCTGGTCGAGCTAAAGAAGCAGGTGGACGAATTACAGGATAAGCAGTTTATCAGATTGAGTTCTTCACCGTGGGGAGCCCCGGTATTGTTCGTACCGAAGAAGGATGGATCGGTCTGCATGTACATTAATTATAGGACTTTGAATAATCTCACTATCAAGAATAAGTATCATTTTCCACGGATTGATGATCTGTTCGATCAGTTGAGTGGTGCCAAGGTATTTTTTAAGATAGATTTGAGATCAGGCTATCATCAGGTGAAGGTGAAGCCGGAGGACATACCGAAGACTACTTTTAGAACTTGGTATGGTCAGTACGAGTTTATGGTGACACCGTTTGGATTGACTAATACACCGACGGTATTCATGAACTTGATGAACAAGGTGTTCCATCAATACCTTGACAAGTTCATGGTGGTGTTCATCGATGACATACTCATATACTCGAAGACACCGGAGGAGCATGAGGAGCATTTAAGGATTATATTGGAGGTGCTGAGGAAGAAGAAGCTATATGGGAAGTTGTCCAAGTATGAGTTTTTTCTTGACAAGGTAGAATTCTTGGGGCATATTGTGACTGGTGATTGTATTTCAGTAGATCCGAAGAAGATCGTAGCAATGGAATCTTGGAATATCTCGAGTTCGGTAGCAGAGATCAGGAGTTTCTTAGGATTGGCAGGCTACTACAGAAAATTTGTGCAAGATTTTTTGAGGATTGCCGAGCCGATGACCAGACTCACCAGGAAGGATGTAGAGTTTGTTTGGACAGAGGATTGCCAGGTGGCTTTTGAGGAATTGAATAATAGGTTGACGTCTGCTCCTATTTTGATGTTGCCATCAGGGTATGGAGGTTTCACTATTTATAGTGATGCATCAGAAAAATATTTGGGTAGTGTTCTTCAGCAGAATGAAAAAATGATTGCCTATGCATCCAGGCAATTGTTTCCTCATGAAAAAAACTATCCTACCCATGATTTAGAGTTGGAAGCAGTCATCTTCGCTCTGAAGTTGTAAAAATATTATTTGTACGGAGGGCGTGTGAAGATCTTCATAGACTACAAAATCTTGAAGTACATTTTCACGCAGAAGGAGTTGAATATGAGGCAGCGTCGGTGGTTGGAGCTGATAAAATATTTGATATATCTTTACACTATCATCCTAGGAAAGTTAATGTAGTTGCCGATGCTTTAAGTAGGTATCCGGTAGCTATGTTCTTGACAGAGGATTGATATTTGCTTGAGGACTTGGAGAGCTTAGGCATCGAGGTGATAGTTCCTGGTTGTGCTATGCAGATGTGGGGATTATAAATACATTCAGATTTGATGGACATGATCAAGCCAACACAGTATGAGGATGTATCTCTGAGGAGTATCAGAGCTCAGGTGAGAGCAGGATTGGAGGATAATTTCACCATTGCTGAGGATGGATCCTTAAGGCATGGAGTTAGATTGTGTGTGCCTAGTAGGGAGCTGCGTGAGGAGGTATTGCAGGAAGCGAATTGCTCTCAGTATTCTATGCATCCATGTGCCAACAAGATGTATCGGAATATGTAAAAGAGTGTGTGGTGGTATGGCATGAAGAGGGAAGTGGCATAATTTGTATCCAGATGCTTAGTGTGCCAGCATGTGAATACCGAGAGGCAGAGGCCAGGAGGTTTACTTCAGCCATTACCTATTTCAGAGTGGAAGTGGGAGCACATTACTATGGATTTTATGTCTGGACTTTCATGATCTCCAGGAGAAAAAGATGCAATTTCGGTCATCGTTGATAGGTTGACCAAGTCAGCCCACTTTTTGTCTTTTAAGGTAGATTTGTCAACGGAGAAGCTGGCAGAGATGTATGGAGGCAGATCGTTAGGATACATGAAGTTTCTGTCAGCATAATCTCGGATCGGGATAGTCGTTTTACTTCTCATTTCTGGAGGAGTTTACCGGAGAGTTTGGATACTCAGCTCAAGTTCAGTACTGCATATCATCCCCAGACAAATGGGCAGTCAGAGAGGACTATTCAGACTCTCAAGGATATGTTGCATACTTGTGTACTAGATTTTTGGGGTTCTTGGGAGGACCATCTCCATTTGGTAGAGTTTGCTTACAACAACAGTTACCAGGAGGCTAGTATAGAGATGTCACATTTTGAAGCTCTATACGGTCTGAGGTATCGTACTCCCTTGTCATGGGACGGTATTGGAGAGAGAGTTTTTCTTGGGCCAGAGATGGTTGTAGATACAGCGAAGAAGGTTCAGTTGATCAGAGATAGATTTTGTGTGGCGCAGGACAGACAGCGGTATTGGGCCGATAGCCACCGGAGACCTTTGGAGTTTGAGGTATAGTTTAGATTTTTTGCTTTGTGCTTGTTCTTGATTGTTTGTTATAGATTAAGTTCTTAAGGTGGTATTTTGTTCTAGGTGGGTGGTTTAGTGTTTCTGAGGATTTCTCCGACATGAGGCACGATTCGCTTCGATAGAGGCGGGAAGCTTAGTCCACGATTCATCGTACCTTTCACTATTCTAGAGAGGGTCGGTGCAGTTGCTTATAGGGACTTGCTACTTGCATTGGAGGGAGTGCATAACGTGTTTCATGTATCACAATTAAGATAAAATATGGCAGATCCTAGTCATGTATTAGATTATTCGGAGATAGAGGTAGGCCATACTCTTAGCTATCCAGAACAGCCAGTCGAAATTCTGGATCAGAAAGAGAAGGTGCTGAGGAACCAGACTATTCCTTTGGTACACGTCGCATGGAGGCATCACTTGTAACACCCCATTCCGTTCAAGCGGACTTCCAATTCAAACGATAAAAGTGCATATCCTGACCCGCTTTGCTCAGGCGAGAATACTCGTTTGAGGCAAAGGATATCCAGACTTATCTCTACAGAAATTTGGTTTAAGCTTCCAGAGGCTCGCTTGACGTATCGCTCTACCGAGGCGAATTATCACTAAGGTGGGTGGCTACAGTAAACTTGTCTTTGCTTAGCCAACACACATAAAATATGGATCGATACATGCTAGTAGCTAGGTGATTCACCCCCGCATGCTAATAAGAATCCAATGCACCTAGCTAAGGGAATAATCCCAACTTGTATTGCATATGCTAGAACATGGAAATGAAACATTGCTTATATATATGTTTAGACCCTCGTATGCTACCCTAGAACGTGTCGCTCGAGAAGTCCCTTTACGGTTTCACTCTTCGGCTTACCTTCGGGCCCGAGCTAACGTGAATGTTTGTGTTTATATAAATGCATGCTTGTCTGCTTGTATGCTGCCTTATTTTCATCCAAACCCCAGGAGACTACTAAGTAGTCATTCCTTGCCTGAATAAACCTGCAATCATCCGGGACCATTGGGTCGCTAAGGCATCCCTGAACCAGGGGTATGCATCAAGGCAAATGAATACTGAACGAGAATCCTGTCAAGTTGTAACTGAATGATAATTACATAAAGTTTACATCTGAATGAGAATCACGTCCCGTAACGAATAAAACCCAGCTCGTGGAGCAAAACGCTCAGTTCAGAACAAGAATCATGGATTATCATATCAAGTTATGGAATTGGATAGACCCTGACCTGCATGTCACGGACAACTTGAAAAAGGTGATCTTCGGATCTCGTTCCACGGGCGGTCTTCGGGGCACTGGAACTGATCCGATCCGGATGGAACAAACGTAATAGTCTCACATGATTGACGGAATGGTTTGTAGCGCCTCACATGCTTTCGTTGCATTCTCTCCCCCGCCAATGACTATGGTCCTTTATGGCTATGCTATCGACAAATGTTCATATAGATAAGTCATCCTCGCTTAGCGGATATCCGTGTGCGAGTTATTACATCGCATCAAAGAATAACTGAACACCTGAATGATCTTGATATAATGACTCTTGTTTTGTATATGCTATGTCTCCTGAATGTTTATACATGCCCGTGCTCAAATTAACAATGTTTGCCTTGGACAGGGAAGGTCAAATGGTAAGTTGGTAAGTCTCGCCGTATTTTCTCTCATGTCGCACGGTGCACTGCCACACGAGTTAGGCTATTCAAATCTTGCATAAAACTGATCCTAAGGCAACTAGAAAGATAACTTAATGGTTGGTGCACGGAACCTATATTACGTGTTTGGATTTTTTGAGCGGGCGAGTAGCCTCCCCATCAGTGCATTCAATGTACTGATTACCCACTAGATCGTTTGCAGGGTGTGGAAGAACCTCGTTTGGTGCGAATGCCTCCTTCGTGCGTGATAAGGCCAGGAGTTCCCTCTGAAGCCTTGGAGCGGTACGTTCGGAACTGAAGCACATATACAAGACATAATGTTAGAACATCGCCTGAACATCGCATGCACAATCATTCCACAATTGTAGCCACTTGGCACGCCTTTATTATTTCAGAAAGAGGCTTGAGCGACTTGTAATCTCGGCTATACGCCGCCTGTAACACATCTTTATATCAATAAAAAGAGCTTATTTTACTTTAATTTGTGTTATACAATGCTTCTGCTATATTGTCGACTCAGTGAACTTGTTACCGATCGCCTATGTGTTCATAAAACTCTGTTGTACTCAGATAATCTGTGCGACTCTGTGGCTTAGAACTTTTACCGCCAGCCAATGAACTACGGCCTTGTACGGGCATGGCTCATGCTCGTACGACATCACTCCTGGATGGGTCAAAGCGATCGTTCTGCGGAAGCGCTGGCATGGCGATTCTCGCCTAGCAGGAACGGCCGATTTGCCTGCGAGAGATCGGGGTGTGACAGGTTAGTATCAGAGCCTGGCTTCTACGCCTTTGGACTTTATTTTGAATATCTCTATTTTGAAAGCTCGTTCGTGGGTTATGTGCACGCTCTCTCTCAATGCCTCAATAGAATGTTCCAACAATAAGTCTAAATACTTTTAAAATACATTTTGAATGATATGAATGCTTGTATGAATCGTGATACGAGTGGCCTTTGTGCCAACCTGTGTAGACCCTTGAGATTATCGCAAGTAGCTTATCCGATTTTACTAACTCTAAGTTTAGTTGAATGCATATGTTTGAGGGACGCCTTGAACTTGTGCACGATCTAAGACTTAAGAAAATATAAAACTCGAGTGCTAAGACTTCGCTATCACTAAGTTGGTTGGAATGCTCATTGTAGAAGTGCACTTCGAATATACGTACGATCTAGACTAGCGATATGTCGATCTCGATGCTAGTGCAAGTGAATATCAAAATGAACAAGTACAACGACTTGTGTAGGTTTGCCTCAGCCTTGTATCGTTAAATTAAAAATTGATTGAAACGTATTGCTTGTCCTCAGTAAGTCACTTTTTCTGAGTTGGGTAGGATGTAACACCCCTTTCCGTTCAAGCGGACTGCTGATTCAAACGGCAAAAGTGCATGTCCTGACCCGCTTTGCTCAGGCGAGAATACTTGTTTGAGGCAAAGGATATCCAGACTTGTCCTTACAGGAATTCGGCTTAAGCTTCCAGAGGCTCACTTGATGTATCGCTCTACCGAGGCGAATCATCGCTAAGGTGGGTGGCTACGGTAAACTTGTCTTTGCTTAGCCAGCACACATAAAATATGGAACGATACATGTTAGTCGCTAGTAATTCACCCCCTGCATGCTAATAAGAATCCAATGCACCTAGCTAAGGGAATAATCCTGACTTCTATTGCTTATGCTAGAACATGGAAATGAAACATTGTTTATATATATGTTCAGACCCTCGCATGCTACCCTAGAACGTGTCGCTCGCGAAGTCCCTTTACGGTTTCACTCTTCGGCTTACCTTCGGGCCCGAGCTAACGTGAATGTTTGTGTTTATATAAATGCATGCATGTCTAATTGTATGCTGCCTTATTTTTATCCAAACCCTGGAAGACTACTAAGTAGTCGTTCCATGCCTGAATGAACCTACAAACATCCAGGACCGTTAGGTCGCTAAGGCATCCTCGAACCAGGGGTATGCATCAAGGCAAGTGAATACTGAATGAGAATCCTATCAAGTTGTAACTGAATGATAATCATATCAAGTTTATATCTGAACGAGAATCACATCACGTAACGAATGAATCCCAGCTCGTAGAGCAAAATACTCGGTTCAGAACAAGAATCATGGATTATCATATCAAGTTATAAAATTGGATAGACCCTGACCTGCATGTCACGGACAACTTAAAAAAGGTGATCTTCAGATCTCGTTCCACGGGCGGTCTCCGGGGCACTGGAACCGATCCGATCCGGATGGAACTAACATAATAGTCTCACATGATTGACGGGATGGTTTGCAGTATCTTACATGCTTTTATTGCATTCTCTCCCCCGCCAATGACTATGGTCCTTTATGGCTATGCCAGCGACAAACGTTCATATAGATAAGTCATCCTCGCTTAGCGGCTATCCGCGTACGAGTCATTGTATCGCATCAAAGAACAACTGAACACCTGAACGATATTGATATAACGACTCTCTTATTTGCATATGCTATGCCTCCTGAATGTGTATACATGTCTGTGCTCAAATTAATAATGTTTGCCTTGGACAGGGAATGTCAAATAGTAAGTTGGTAAGTCTTGCCGTATTTCCTTTCATGTCGCATGGCGCACTGCCACACGAGTTAGGCTATTCAAATCTTGCATGAAACTGATCCTAAGGCG